>CP139505.1:398290191-398890191 GCA_021014915.2 Artemisia tridentata subsp. tridentata | reverse complement strand
TTATGTACTTTCTATTTTTAGTAACTTTCCAGATTTAGTAAGTTCCCATAATTAGCAGGTTTTCCAGAATTAACATATATTATCATTTCAGATTAGGTTTAACCCTTATTCAGAGATTATTATGGAATACAGTACATTTTATCAAGTTACAGAAGTTTAGGGTTTTAAATGACAATTATACAAAGTTTAGGGTTTTAAATGTAACTTCATTAATTTCCGAGGTCATTAGTGAAATTACTTCAAGTTACAGAATTATAGACTCATTTTATTCAGAATTACATTTTATTCCCTTAAGTTTCACAATTTACAGATTACACCCCTTTAGTTACATAATTTACAAAACCAACCTTATAATTACATATTTTACAAATTAAACCCTACAATATCCATATTTACCAACCAAGCATATTATATTTCAAATTTACAGAATATATCATCAGAAGTTAGTACTTTACATATTTGACCCCTCAGAATTCAGAAATTACATATTTAGCCCTTTAAGTTTACAAAACATATATATTAAGTTATAATTCATAACAATTACATAATTAGCCCAAAAATCCTCAAATTTACACAACAACCTTTTTATATCAGTATTAACTCAAAACAACTTCAGAATTTCAGATTTACACTTTTGGTCCCTCACTTTTAATTAATTCCAAATCGAAACCCTAATTTGCCAATAATTCATTATATGCAATATTTACACTTAGGACCCCAAAGTTATATTTTTCCCACATTCTTACAGATGTATATGATCTTAAAAAAATATCCCAGAAGTTTCAAAGTTGGCAAAACAGGTCCTTTTACTTTTTAGTTCAAATCGCCTAGACTTTTTTATAAACAATTACAAACCCTACTTTTCACCAATCATTGAACTATCATTAATTTATCATTAAAACACCTTAAATGATCAGATATTCATCCAAGAAACCAAACCCTAGAAGCCCCGATTTCCATTTTATTTTATTTCTTTATTTTTCTAAAATCCGGTTTTATCAATAATTAACCACGTTAATTTTAGGCCTCCAAAAAATCAAAACCATATTTTTCCCAGATCATATGACTCATAAGGAACCCACGAAAAATAGTGAACATGCCCAGAAAAATCGTTTAACATATATTGCATATTTACGTACGTTTTAGACATTAAAATTAACACGACTTGATTTAGGCTATTATAATTCGATCTATCATTTTTCCCAAGTCTAATACATCATAAGAGGTCTAAATAAAATATCTATCATGCCCATAAATTCGGATTTCATATATTTTTGTGATTTACGTGTTCTATAGCCATTATATTATCATACGCATAGAATTATCATGCATGGATCGATTTACATATTTTATATGAGTTATATAACATCAAAAGATCACAGGAAAATTTCCATATCAATTTTAAAACGTTTGGTTTAGTCGTAAGAATTATTACCTTGTTTTAGAGCAAATCGACAAGAAATTAAGAACAAGGACGAACCAAGGAGAAAACGCAGCAACCCTTAATTTTCCTAGCTTCCTTGCACCTCCAATAACACCAGAAAATTACTTGCTCAAGCCCAGAATTCGTGTGCTATCCTTGGTCGAATTATTTTAGATCGCTTAGGGTTTTTAGTTTAGTCGGTTTGTGTTTTTGGAATAAAATATAAAAGAGATATGTTTTAATATTGTGGAAACCGACTAAGGGGGGGCAAGATCAGAATTTTCGGCCCATAGAATCAAAATATATATTTGGGTTGATTTGATTTAACTTTCCTTAATTTATTTTTGCATTTTATTTAATTAAAAGGATAAAAACATTATATTTATTTATTTGTAACATTTTCGGAATTACATATATAAATGTGTAAGATTATTTTTGAACATGTAAAATGATGAACATTGTCCCAGAAATTATTTTGTTTCAGATATAATTCGATTTCAGAAGTTTTGGAATTATTTCGGAATTTTATAAGTTATTTAATAAGGTTTTATATTATCAGGGGTAATTTGGTAATTTTACGCGTTATCTGAATTTCAGGTATTACAGATAGGGTTAGGGTTTTCATCAACTACGTATACAACTAGGATATGAAGGTGTTTGGATTGATGATTGGGGGTTAATTTAAAGGTGCTTGGAGTAAGGTTTAATCTGAAGGTGAGTTTGAAAAGGTGGCTGAAAAATAAAAAGACGTGACTGGTCATGTAATTTTTTCAAATTTGGATAATGATATTGAGATTGAATTGAAATAACAAATTGTTTGTCACCAGGTTTTAGAGTTTTTTATTTGATGTCGAAAAAATGATTGAAGATGATGAACTTTATTTTATAAATCTGGGAATTTAATTAATAAACATAGTAGATTTTCAATTTTTAGAGAAAAGATAATTTTTTAAAGGGAAGAAGTCAAGGGGTATTTTAGTCATTTAACTTTGACCACGGAAAGAATATGAAGGCCAAAGTTTAAAAAAGGGACGTTTGATGCACTTTCGAAATTATGTGGACCAAACATGCAGTTTGGCCAAACCAGAGGGACCAAAAATGCAATTTACCCCACAACCTATATAAGCCGAAACACACCGGCAATTAATCCCAAAAGAAAAACACGCTCATATACTACAAACGAACTCCATTTCATCTTCTCCACCCAAACCCTAAAAACCCTTACCCGAGAATGGAAGGAGTCGTACACCAACTACAACAAAAAAGAGAACAAGTAGCCTCACTAGAAAGACAACTAGCCATCGCTAAAAAAGAAGAAAAAGAACTATCCGATACATTACAATTCCTATCTCAACAATCACAACCCAACAAACCCCCCTCCAAGAAAGATAAAGCGAAAGCCGAAAAACTCCGCCGTCGCCAAGAAGCCGCGGCGGCTGCGGCAGCAGACACCACATCCACCGTCACCCTCGACACCCCAGACCCACTTGCCGCCAACTACCGCGACATACCCATCACCGAGCTCCAATCACCACTCACAGCCCAAGATGATGAAAGAAGATGGAACACCGTTAAGTCGTTGGGGAAGGAGATGGAAGGTGAAAGTGTGTTGGTTAGAGGGAGACTTCACACGTCACGTCCCTTTGGGAAAACGATGGCGTTTTTTATAGTTAGGGAGAGTGTTTGTAGTGTGCAGTGTGTTTTGAACATTGCCGAGGGTTTGATTAGTGCTCGGATGGTTAAGTTTGCTGTTAAGATACCTAAGGAGTCTTTTGTGTATGTGGAGGGAGTTGTGAGTGTTCCGAAGGATCCGATTACCGGCGCGTCTCAGCAGGTGCGCTGGTTTGTTTGTTTTGGTTTTGTAGTTAGCACTAACTGTTTGTTTTATAAAAACGGTAGTGGCGCGTTATTTATATATGTTTTGTTCTATCGCTTTAGTTAGTTAGAGGTGTTTAGTAGTAGTTAGCGGTACCTGTTTTTTTGGGATTGTAAGTGGTAGTAGTTAATTAACGGGTAGTAGTTAGCAATAGCTGTTAGTTTTATAAAAGCGTTTGTAGTATAGCTATTTTTCCTTTTTTGGTTTTATTTGGTTAAAAGGGTTGTTGAAACAATTTCTTGCAATCACTTCAGACAAATAGAGAGGGCCTGCCGGTTGAACTCAGCTAGGGTTCTTCCGGTAGGCTTGGGTGCTGATCCCCTCGGCTGTCTGGGGTCTTCCGGATATCTGCACACAACAGCACACGTTAGGCTCGCCCCGGGTGTTATCCCAGGACCCACCTCCGGTGTGAGAGTAAGTATCTGATATTCCGAAAGGGCTATCAAATGTAATGAGGAATTAATGCAGGTAAAAGTGTTGGTTGAGAGCAGTAAATGAGTCGAGTATTTATAGTACTCGACCTCGATACCTGGAATGGCGGTGCCGGACTTTCAGGAGACATGTCCCCGACATAATCCCGTAAATCCTGGGGCGGCGGCGGCGGTGTCTGCAGCTGCCATCTGTCAAAAGGTAAACGCCACCTGTCCTATTACTCACAGTGATATTGGCCGGATGAGTCGTGTGCCTTCCGGTATGTCCGGACGGCTCGATGTCGTCCGGACGGCCGGTCGAGACAGGCCGTTCGGACACATACGTCAACATGTCCCCCCCAGTATTGCATTATCGGTTGAAGGCCGATGATGTAATACTTATATAATATCTGTGCGCCTTGCGGTACCTGCAATATTTAGGTAATACCCTTGGTGCCTTTCGGCACATTTCGTTCGAACATATACACCCATAAGACTAAGATAATGCCTTACGGCTGCTTCATATTTTAGCCTGCGCTTTCCGATACATACATGTAATATCGGTATTGCATTGTTAGTAAAGTACTGACGTAACACTTCAAAGATTACCTTATGGCCTTTCGGCCTAAGTCTTTAGGATCACTGTTGCATTTGCTTTTTAGTTCGGCCGATGGTGTAATGTCTTAAAGAGTTGGTTTTGACATGTCATGGCTTTGATGTGTGGAAGCTATTATTGCATCGTTCCCGATCCTCTCATGGCTTACAATGTACATTATATGTATGTCTTTATTTCTTCCGGTGAGTAATCATTGCGTACACCCGATGGGTCAGGGTGCCTTTTTCAATTTATCTGGAGGGCCTTGCCCTTCTATGCGTAGGCGCTGTGATTGTGCCGATGGTATGATATTGCTGACAAACTATGGGTTCACGTTTGACCCTTTCCGAAGGATATGCCGTTAGATTCTAGCATGTCTTACGTCACACTGATTCTACCAAGTGTTGCCCTGGTGCTCCTATGAGTGCACCTCTCTTTTTTTTTTATTATTATTTATAATTCTGTTACTTTATGGTTGTTCCATGTAGGTCATCATTAATGAACTGACACGCATGCGCGTGCTTAGCACGCGTGCTGAGGTGCAGCCACGTCATCGTCTCGCTAAATGTGACATTCCACATCCTGAGTTCTTCTTATAAATAGCGACACTGGTGGGGTGTTTTTTACTACCGTAATTTGTTGAAGCAATTTCTTGCAACCGCTTCAAACAAATAAAGGGGGCCTGCCGGTTGAACTCAGTGAGGGTTCTCCCGGAAGACCTATGCATCGATCCTTCGGTTAGGCGAGACCGGACGGCTCTTCAGGCCCTTCGTCCTTGTCCCGAGCTCCGAAGCATGCTGCATATATAAAAGAACCCGTTAGAAGGTGGTCCCGAGGCCGAAGCCCCGGGGACCACCCTCCGACGGTCAAGTCAGAACCTCCGGTGAAGAGGATTTATGTGTACAGTAGATATTATGTGTGTGTAATATTATGAGAGAGAATGAGATAAGATATTGTGAGTTAGTTGAGATATTATAATGAAATAGAGGAGTAGTATTTATAGGGGAAGAAAAGGTGAGACAATATCCCTTAATATCCGGGCTAGGTGGCATAGTCTGGCGCTGCCACCTGTCCAAAGGATATCGCCACCTGTCCTAGTACTTACAGTGATATTAGCCGGATGGCTCCGCGTGCCCTTCGGTATTTCCGGATGGCTCCGCGTCGTTCGGACGGCTAGTCAAGATGGGCCGTCCGGACACATCCGTCAACATGTCCCCCCCAGTATTGCATTATCGGTTGTAGGCCGATGATGTAATACTTAAAGAATGCCTTAATGCCTTTCGGCACACGTCGCTCGGACACATACCCCTGCAATACTTAAATAATACCTTTATGCCTTTCGGCATACATCGTTCGGACACACACACCAACAATAGTCAACATGTTAAAAGTCCAAACCAAGATAACGCTTGCGAAACAGTCATATAATTTCGAAACAATAGTCAAAATATATTTTTACTCAAAGATAGTTGGTTCTTATTAAAAACTTATGCCTATTCTATGAAATTTAGCTACTTCAAGCTTCTAATAGTTGGTTGGTTATTAATGTTACTATAGTTAATCTATTATTTCTTTATCTTAATGTTACGGTTGATGATGCTATACTTATATATTGTTGAATCCGAAGCGAGACATATTTTTTCCATCATCCCTTTGTTTCCTGCACAAGTAAAACATCGACCCCAAACATATACCGAACACTTGTTTTTTATTACCGTCGCCGCTTGTTGCCGTTCGGCCTACACTCGGGTTGTATGGTACCCCAAACGTATACCTTTCTGTCGTGATTGTATGGTACCCCTTTGAACATTGACCACAAAAATCTCCGGAGGGGGCCAGCCTCTCGGAGGGGTCACTTTCTACTTATGTTCAAAGTATAACAAATGATTCAGCCTTTCCGCCAGGATTATGGCAACCCCTTCCCTTTTTGGGTATCAACCATCTTTGAACATTGACCACAAAATCTCCGGAGGGCGCGAACCTCTCGGAGGGGCCACTTTCTAATTATGTTCAGAAAACAATGAACACTGATCACTAATCTCCGGAGGGCACGAACCTCTCGGAGGGATCACTTTCTACTTGTGTTCGTGATATTACAGGTGGTTCAGCCTTTCCGCCAGGATTATGGCAACCCCTTTTTGGGTATCAACCATCTTTGGACATTGACCACACACTCCCCGGAGGGCGTGAACCTCTCGGGGGGGCCATTTTCTAATTATGTCCAGAAAACCAACCTCGAACACTGACTACGCCCGGATGTCGCGAGTCACCCGGACGAGCCACATTAAACTTATGTTCGGAAAACCAACCACGAACACTGACTACGCCCGGATGTCGCGAGTCACCCGGGCGAGCCACATTAAACTTATGTTCGGGCTACTTGTAATTGCTACACATGTGGAACCTCGTATAATTATCCCTGCAGAGTAAAACATGAAAGCTCTTGTCTTTTCCGTTAGATACGAGAGATACAATGCTTCACATGTATTAATACATAAAAGTCACAATGGGTAGACATCGACACCCCGGCCGCTTTTAATTTGTCTACAATGGGTGTTATTCCTGCACCATAAAACATGAAAGCTCTTTTTTCATTTTCTTGTTAGATATGACCAACAAAATATTCTCATGTATCAATAGGAAATTTTAGATTTAAACCGAACCGTAGCGTAATCAATGGAGATTTTTAGCATGGCCCAGACGACGCATGCCGTCCGGACGAAATCGTAGGAGTGCCTTCCGCAATCGTTAGATCCGAAGCTTGCCTTTCCTGTAGAATGAAACTTGAAAGCTTTTTTGCTTTCTTCCGTTAAGTATGACAAACACAATATTTCTCTTGTATCAATAAATAAATAGGTCGCAACGGAACCGTAACAACCGATAATGGTACCATATTACTATCCTCCCCGGTTCAATGGTGCTACAGCCTATTAGTATTGTCGAATTTAAATAAAATAATGCCTCTCGCAAATTCAAGCGGCCACACTAATGTTGACTAGAGGCATTTAACTATGAGGCCTATACTATTATTTCACGCAACCCGCCCCGATGCAAACTATTCGAGATCTAGCGTTATATCATAATGTCTTGCTATAAATGACTAAATTTCGCATCCAAATTATATACTTATGAAACATGGCAAGAAAGCAAAAAGAAAACAAGAATGCAAAAACCTGTCCAACAACTCAATTTCACCAAACTACAAAGGGTCCTCCAAGTTGTTTATCATCAAAGTGCCATTAGTTGATTATTGGGCCGAGCTGGGCAATATGACTTGTGCTTAAATTTTAAAATGCTTTGGTTCATTCTACTGTAATCGACAGTCCGTCTGCACGGGATATATGTTTCATACTAAAACGCTATCATAAATAAATAAAACAAAGTATATATTTGATTTCCGGAAGGATTGAACTCCCAACCCTTCGGTTAAACAATAAAGGCGATAACCACTAGACCAACTAAAGTTTACAAGACTTTTATCCTCTCTTTCTTGTGGTCAAACTGATGTCAATCTAATGTAAAAAACATGTACTTCTAGAGTTATAGCCTCTATTTGTACAGATAGGCTAAATGGATTAAAAAATAAAAAATGATATAGAAAGTTAAACATCATTCCTTCCCCATCATTATTTAATTCTTTATCTTACCAGAGAGCAAAATTGACAAAATGTAATAATGTGCTTTTTTGATCAGCACCAATTGAACAGCCTTATTATACATCAAAAATTTTACCAATGACACCAAAACAATGGTGTGCAGTAACTTTAATAAACCAAGAAATTTAAAGATATTGCCAAAATAGAGTTTCTAACCTTGCACAATCCCTTTGTGCTACTGGTTCCTTTGGCAGACAGTTTGACTGGTCTTTCCCCCAAATCACTTGGGTTAACTCTTTATTGTAGCAGAGACCGCAATAGCACCAAAAAGGCATACTGCCGGTGCTGCAACAAGAGCCAATCGACCCATCACACCAGCGAAATACATACTCATGAGGTCGTATATTACAGTGAAAATAGTGGCATCCGGTAGTCGCTCAAAACAAAAATATATCCCACTGGTCCCAAAGCAATAGCATCCGAAGCTACTGAATCAAGAAAACAGTCTCATAGCAGCCATATGTTCGCCCGACTGACCGTGTTGAAACCCACGAAACCTGATCTGCATAACGGGCAACATCCCCACAATATACATACAGTTATATGCCACATACAGCCTCATCGAATACCTCCCAGCAATCAACAACACCAACACATACAACGGAATCGAAGTAATAATAAACACATAACTATCCTATGCCGAAGCCATATGAAAATACCCAAAAGCCGAGGCTAAACTCTTCGTAAGCGATCCCATATTGACAACCTCGACATATAACCAGGACATATAGCAACCAAAATAGCAGCCACCAAACCTGTTTCAGGATCCCACATATCTTACCCAAAGAAATACGTCACTATAGTCGCACTACTCGCAAAAAAGGCGCAGCCGAGGCATCAGCTTCGCGTATCTGAACCGCCAACCTTGAAAACTTCAAACCCCAATAGGCAGCAGCAGCAGTAATCATAAGACCAGGGTACAAAGTCCCACCAATGATTCTACCTAAAGGGTTTCAGATTTCGGCATCGAACCAGTTCCCAAAACTCGTATGACTCCCGGACCCATTTTCGAACGAGATAACGTACTGACATCGCATAGCGAACATCCACAACTGAGTGTCCACCACCGAATGCCCACAACCAAACATTCATAACCGAACGTCCACAACTGGGCATCCACGACTGAGAATCCGCAACTGAACGACCATAGCCACACTTTCACAACCGAAAGTCCACAACCGAATGTCCACGACCGAGTGTCCACAATTGAATGACCATAACCAAACATTCATAACCGAACGTCCACAACTGGGCATCCATGACTGAGCATCCGCAACTGAACGACCATAGCCGCACGTTCACAACCGAAAGTCCAAAACCGAATGTCCACGACCGAGTGTCCACAACTAAATGACCATAACCAAACGTTCACAACCGAAAGCCCGTGCCAGACGGGAAGTGAGACCTATTATCCTTAACTCTTGGCACATTATGAACATCCATTCTAGGTTCACCTTCTGCTTGGTGATTTTATAAAAAGGAACATGCCAGATTCGACGCCCCGGCTTCAGAATATTCAATCTACCTCATGTGAGGTGATCAAAATTATCAAAGGCCGAACATCCCCTTCGAAAACTGCAGCCGCGTTTTCTATCGCCACACTTTTCTCCTGAAAAGTGAGGTTAACATGAACTGCCCTCATCACCACTAGACACTATACCCATATACCATTTTTGCCCTCCTTAACAGCTTCATATCCGACACTAGATATGACTTCGATCCCTGATCTAGCTCTATCAGATACCTAACATGTGTCAGTTTCAAAGACACCACATGTATAATGTCTAACCCACATTCAAAATCCCACCAATTTTCCTTGGAACCAACTTATGATCACCTATTTTTCTGTGCGAATCAGTTGACTGTCTCTTGTAACAAAAATAGGCCAAAGTTTATAAGAACTTGTGATAATCCAATCTATGGGGTAGTCATGGTAGAGGATCAAAATTAAGAGAGCATTTCCGAATTGGATCAAAATTAATCAAATATTACCGAAGATTGGCACAAAATAATAAAAAGTACTTACGTGACTCATGCAAAACAGCATAAACATCACATCATAAATGACAACCTAGATTTTCATTCGGTTCCTTTCTAACTTCGACATACCAACTTGTAAATTTATGAATGTATCTTTGTTCACTATTTTATAATACCGTTATTTTTAGCTCTGTGATCTACAATAACAGGGGCTATTTACAATCACGCGACATAGCAAGTTCTTTCTACCAGGAGTGAGGCAATTCAGCAACCAAATTCTCACATGGTATATCAATCAGTTAAATGCTGAATCAATATGTTGACATATTTTCGAACAAAACATAGTTATATCATGAAGTCAAGCTGATAATATGAGCCTAATTCAAATAAAAAGCTGAACACATTTAGTCAACCATAAAATAACATGTTTCATCCGATCATAAACACCAACGATATTTATACCATCCAAACAGTTACTCCAAAATGGACATAAAAATAACATCTTTTTATAGCCAATTTTAACATAGATACTGGATTTTTATTCTTCTTGCACGATGACCAACTTTCCCGAGCCAATTGGAGCATGAAAATCAATGTTTAGTTACTTACGAGATAACTAGTTTTTCTACAGCCAATCTAAGTACTTAAATCAAGTTTTTAGCTTTATGCGAATTTACTAACACATTTATCAGAGAAGCAATATTACAACTTTTGCTTCCTTTCTCATGCAAGATTTTTCCTTTACGAACATTTCATGGCATTTAAGATCAAAATGAGGAAATAGGGATAGATAACTTACAGACCCGGGTTTGAGGTTACAAACCCGCCATCACACGCTACTTATCTCTTTGTTTTTGACAAAGAGACGCAAGGTACCCTGTGTTTACTTCCCTGCTTTGAACCGAAACCGAAGAACTGGACCTTAGCCAACAAACCCTTCACCCTTTTGCTTTTCGTGTGTGTTCAATGGTTGGAACCCATTACCAGTGTAACCGAATGAGCAAGCACCTCTGAACAATGCCACATCCGAGCGAGACAGCATGTTCAGACGGCGGACCGAAAGAGACCACACCGGACAGTCCTTCGTCGGTCCATATCATCGTCTACACTCGACCTCCATACCGAAGGTCCATGCCGAACGTCCTTATAAGTGGACGACAAATGTGTCACCACTATATCCGAACGAGATGGCATCTCTGAAAGATACTGATTATCCGAACAACCAGGTCGAATGTTTATACCAAACGTCCGTCCGGGAGGTTTGTGCCAAACGTCCATAAGTGGGCTGAGAACGTGATCCATCCTTTGCTTCTCACCAACTGCGAAGCTAAAAACCCATCTTTAAACCCAAGGTATTCTGAACGAGATGCATTGATCACAACCATAGCATCACAGTCGTCCATATTATCAATCGATAAGTCCAACTCCAGGCTTCTTAGTACCTTCCCGCGAATATTACCATAAATTTTCCTAATGCAATCATTTAAACCCCCAACCAGAGACAACTTCTCAAGACCGAACCAACAAAGAAGCAGATTCGTTATCAAGTCATCATCTGATTCACAAAGCGAAACCTTAGCATCGACTGTCCTAAGACTCGAAAAACAAAACGGAAAAGCTGGCATCTTTAAGCCATTCACACTTGCAATTTCAAACCCTTCCACAGACTCACTGTTCTTAATCCTCAAACAATAATCATCCTCACCCTTATCAACAAATATTCCCAAATCAATCTCCACCATGTTTCTCAAAACAACACTCTGAATAAACCCAATAATCCCAAACACACCCCGGCTACAAGAACTATGTATATGTAGCCTACTTAATCAATAGTTTGACCTTGATTAAGAATCACAACCCTTTGAATAAAATCAAGAACGCAACAGAAGGTGGACCCTTCTTTAAAGTGTTTAAATAAAGTGAATCATCAAGCTCGATAGTTGGTAGAAGAGATCATAAACTTACCCACCTTGAAGACAAGATTGAAATTGCAACGGCACATTAGGTTGGGATGAGACCCGTCGCCAGCATACCGAACCATATCGCTTCTTTGAACCGTGCGTCCTTTCCAAACAATACAGTGCATCCGCACAAGATCAGTAGTATATCCGAACGACCATCCCTCCGGACGGTGTGACCTTTCCGAACAACATAGTATCCGAACGACCCTTAGCCGCTGCATCCCATCTATACTTGTCGTCCTCACCGGACGACTACACGGTGTGGATAATCCGATTGACTCAAACCCATTAGAGACCAAGGAGCCGAGACCCACAAATCCGATTGACTCAAACCCACTTGACTCAAACCCACTTGAGACCAGGGAACCATATCTTCCTTCCATTATAGACCCAGATCTGCGATCGAAACCGGATCTACACGAACCCATCTACCCAGGACTAACATGTAAGAACCGAAATGGAGATGAGACCCGTCCTTCCCAGCTCTAGTAGACTGAATGATAGGGTCCCACGGATGGCGCCAATTTGTTGAAGTAATTTCTTGCAACCGCTTCAAACAAATAAAGGGGGCCTGCCGGTTGAACTCAGTGAGGGTTCTCCCGGAAGACCTATGCATCGATCCTTCGGTTAGGCGAGACCGGACGGCTCTTTCAGGCCCTTCGTCCTTGTCCCGAGCTCCGAAGCATGCTGCATATATAAAAGAACCCGTTAGAAGGTGGTCCCGAGGCCGAAGCCCCGGGGACCACCCTCCGACGGTCAAGTCAGAACCTCCGGTGAAGAGGATTTATGTATACGGTAGATATTATGTGTGTGTAATATTATGAGAGAGAATGAGAGAAGATATTGTGAGTTAGTTGAGATATTATAATGAAATAGAGGAGTAGTATTTATAGGGGAAGAAAATGTGAGACAATATCCCTTAATATCCGGGCTAGGTGGCATAGTCTGGCGCTGCCACCTGTCCAAAGGATATCGCCACCTGTCCTAGTACTTACAGTGATATTAGCCGGATGGCTCCGCGTGCCCTTCGGTATTTCCGGATGGCTCCGCGTCGTTCGGACGGCTAGTCAAGATGGGCCGTCCGGACACATCCGTCAACATAATTCCATATTCTTAGCTGAGACGCCTTCCGGTATTATTTTCCGAACGATTCTTGCAAATATGTCCGTGATTTTCATACTAGTCTTTCGTCTTTCAAAGGTACGTTCCGAACCATCCCTGCCTTAATTTTACTTTGTTGTTTGGCTGTATCCCTCTTTCCCCCGGCAAAACCGCGTCGGTTTTGCCCACTTCTACTTGTGAGAACTTCCCAGGGGTCCGATGATTCCTCCCAAAGTATGTCGTAGAGAAGCGTGCCTTTCGATGCGGCGAAAGGGCTGTTCGTGGGATTATCATGGATTACGAAATGTCGTAGAGAAGCATAACTAGTACCGTTAGGTAGGCACCATGTAACCTTTTTCGAGGTTTATCATCGTAGCTTGCATATAAACCATGCGGTTCTTTTACTCCGGACGCCGATAGGACGGCCTAGGATGCGATAGACCTCGCGTCGCTTGAGTTTCCCATATGTCATAGGACTCTCGTCCGATTGGGGGTATCCCAACTAGCGGACGGCTTTTAGGGGGATCGAGGGAAGGGTTACGCCCCTACAGCCTTTGTCTGTCTCCTTTTATTACTTTAGTTGTGTTTCGGCCGTCGTGCCTGTGCAACGTTTTGACCATTGTATGCACTCGTTTTTTGCAGTTATCATAATGTCTCAATACTTGAAGAAGCCCAAAGTTAGAAAGGATGTGCCGGTGGCCCAGGGGGATAAGCATCAAGAGAGTCAACCCCATGGAACGCATGCTGCCGCTGCTCCTCAAGCCGTTATCCCTGAACAGACGGTCGAAATGACCAGAGTCGAAAAGTCTGACCCAAAGGTTTCGGGCTCCAGAAAGAGGAAACCGGACCAGGATGTTGTCCGGCCCATATCCCAGTCCCAAACACAGGGGACTAGAATCCGCCTTCATCATGATGCGTCCGGCGGGGGTATTTTCCGAGGGCCAAATGAAAGCGAGAGTGCTTCGGGCGTAAGAAAACAGTCGGAAGGGCCCGATGCTTCGGCCGGAAGAAAACAACCGGAGGGAACCGATGCTTCGGCCGGAAGAAAACAGCCGGATACCCAAGGAGGTATCGGCGGGGGCTTCACGTCGGAGGCCACTGGTGCTGGCAAGTCTTTTCTTTCTTTCACTTTATGAAACGTTGACCCCCGAACTTTGCATTTGTTCCGAAATTGTTACTTGACTTATTGATTTATTTTTCTTCTTTTTTCCGAAAATGTAGGGGGTTCTTCCGCTGCTGCTCCTAACCGCGGAAAGGATAAAGTAGCCGGTGAAAGTGAGTCGGCCTCTTTGCATGTGCCGACGTGGAAGGTGAGCAAGGATGACCGTTTGGATAACTGGAAGGTCTGCCGGGAACTGTTGTTGCACCTACCGACTCTGAAAGAAGAGTCATTTTTGGAAAGTTTGGGGATGCCGAGGCTGTTCAGAGAGCCTGGAAATTTTTGGGTATGGGGTCCGTTGCTCAGTCGGACTTGCTGCTTCGGTTCGAGAAACTTCTTCATGATCACAGCGAGCTTTACCAAATCCACCAGCATTGCGGAAACCCCGGAAAGAACGGAGGAGAGCTCAAACAACTGAAGATTGAGCATTCCACTTGCCTGGTGAGAGAGTCGGAGTTGATGGGGCAAGTGAAAGAGTTGGAGAAGCTGGTGGAGGATGAGAGGTTGGCCGCAGCGGAACGAATCAGCGCCTTGGAAGCTGATTTGGAAAAAGCTAAGGTTAACCTGAGTGAGGAGGTGAAGGACAACTTGGGCCTTCGGGAAGAAAAGAAAGATCTAATTGCCCGGGTGGGCCGCACCGAAGGGGAAAGGTTCAGGGTTGTTAAAGAGGTCCTCCCGGAGGTTGTTCGTCGTCTGTTGGGCAGCTATGAGTACAAGAACCATTTAGCAGGGCCCTTCAGCTTGTCCTCGCAGTCCGGGTTTATGGAGGGCGTGGTTCAGGGCCGCGAGCCGGAAGAAGTGGCCGCCATTTTGGCCAAGACGGAAGACCTGGATATGGATGCTGCGAAGAAACTCGACCCGGCGTTTGATGGGTTGTTTACCGCAGAGTATCCTTATATCAAGAAGATCAGCGGCTCCTATCTCAAGTCTCTTGATGAAATCCTGAAAATCTTCCCTGATCCCGATCCGGCTTCTTCTCCCCGGGCTCAGACTGCCAATGCCGCCGAGGGATCAACTTCCGGGCTACTAATGTCGAGAGTTCAAATGCTGGAAGGGACGAGTCGGCTCCCTAAGTCTTCGAATGATTTGGTTTACCTTGGTGTTGTAAGGCCTTCGAGCCAAGAACAATTTCTTTTTTTTTATACCCGGATGACTGTAATAATTTTATGACAAATAATTCGTGTGATTTATTCATTTGTATATATTTATGACTGTTCTGTATTCCGCATGCTCCATGTTTCATGTTTCGCGCTATTGTTTTTGCTTGTTTCCGGAGTGATTTTCTCATTTAGGTTTATCGGAATTGGCCTTTCGGTTGATATGATGGGATGTTCTGTTGGACCCTTGAACGATCCTGCCGGATTCTATTAACTTGTGATTTATTAATGCTTGCCTTATCCTTCTTCCCCCTTTTTCCCTTCCTCATTCAAAATTTTTTTTTTATTTATGCGTGGAACTGCATGTGTGGAGTGGAGTGGGACAATTTGGGTCTTCGAATGGGATGCTGCCGAACAGTTGTTGTTCTTCGGTATTCATCGGTGTTATGAATTGTATCGCTTGTTCGTTATTATCTCTGCCACTCGTATGGCACCAAAAGTACATTTGTATCAGCGCCACATTCTTTTGATTACGAACGTGTGATATTCGCTTGTTATTATTTTTACTGTTTGTATAGCTCCGGTAGTGCAAGTTTATACATTTTGTGTGGTTGTATGGTACCCTTATGAATATTGACCACAAAAGTCTCCGGAGGGGGCCAGCCTCCCGGAGGGATCGTTTTTCACTTATGTTCAAAATGTGACAAATGACTCAGCCTTTCCGCCAGGATTATGGCAACCCCTTCCTTTTTTGGGTATCAACCATCTTTGGACATTGACCACAAACTCCCCGGAGGGCGCGAACCTCGGGGGGGGGGGGCCACTTTCTAATTATGTCCAGAAAATAATGAACATTGATCACTAATCTCCGGAGGGCACGAACCTCTCGGAGGGATCACTTTCTACTTATGTTCGAGATTTTACAGGTGGTTCAGCCTTTCCGCCAGGATTATGGCAACCCCTTTCTGGGTATCAACCATCTTTGGACATTGACCACAAACTCCCCGGAGGGCGTGAACCTCTCGGGGGGGCCATTTTCTAATTTTGTCCAGAAAATCAACCTTGAACACTGACTACGCCCGGATGTCGCGAGTCACCCGAACGAGTCACTTTAAACTTGTGTTCCAAACACCAAACTCGAACACTGACTACGCCTGGATGTCGCGAGTCATCCAGACGAGTCACCTTAAACTTATGTTCGGGCTATTTTGTAATCGCTACACATGTGGGACCTCACATAAATATTCAGGTGATGTTCCGCAGGGACATTGCCTCCCTCCAATGGTGGGGTAACTGCATTCGTCATTAAAAATAGTCAATATCGAGCCTTTTTGGGATATCACAAACATTTCAAAGATATATTGTGAGAAAATTGCCCCCTTCAACGGTAGGGTAGCTATGTTTCATTAAATCATTAACATCAAACCCTTTCGGGTGTTACATAGGATATGTTAAACCCCATTTACATGGACGCTTTTTACAATCAATTGCCCGCCATGCTTGTGACGTCCTCCCGCCTATCCCTGCTCGACTTGTGTTTTCTCATTCGGCAGGCTTCCGATGCTTCTGTCGGACCGCGTTCCCATAGGCCTTGCTTTCCCGAAATGTAAAATTACCTGTCTTAAGTTACGAAGGTATTTGCATTCCTTCCATTAGTTCGCACATTGTTACAGTAATAGAATAAAATAGCAAGACATTCCAGTGATTATTTCGTATTGACGATTACCTGAGCCATTACTTGTATCTTGGCCGGTATGTTGGGGCTTCCTTGGTCATCATACCGATTCAGCTTTCTCCCATCCTTTCTTCCGATCCTGGGTTCCTTCTTTTGTTCATACGGCTTGTCCCATCTTATTCCTCCCAACGGATGATTTCTTTCCTTGGCTTCTTTTGTTTCTGCGATGGGCTCCTCCCTCGCACCGTGATGCCCTCGCGTCTTTGGCTGAGTGACCAATGTCGCTATGCCGCCCGGTGTTGGAAACTTAACCATCGAATGAATGGTTGAAGGTACGGCCCGCAACTTCCTCAAACCGATGCGTCCCAGTATGGCATTGTAGGGGGAAGGTGAGTCGATCACGGCGAATTCCAAACTGATTTTCCGGGACAGATCCTGACTTCCGAAGCGGATCTCTAAGTCAATCACCCCCTTGGCCTAACGGGTTTTCCAGTGAATCCTGTCAAGGTTGTGTCAACCTTCTTCAACCGTGCTTTAACCGCATGATCCAGGCGCTCAAATTGATGCCTATACATTACTTCCATTGACGCACCAGGGTCAACATAGACCTCGCGGATTTCTCTTCCTTCAGTTTCAACCTTGATTATCAGCGGTTCGTCCGACATCTTCTCCAGAGGAATGGACGGAAAGCTTATTGGAGCGTTCATCCACTCTTCCTTTCCCACTTCTTCCGATTTCCGGGAGGTTGTAAGGCTTCGGATCATGTTGATTACTTTCCCTCTACTCCCTTGGTAGTTACCTCCTTGATTAGTTTTCTTTCCTCTCCTGAGGTCTTTTACCAAATGATCCAGCTTCCCTGTACTCAATGCGGTTTTTAACTCCTCCCTGAGTACCCAGCAATCGTCAGTGAAATGTCCTTTCTCCCCATGATAGTCACAGTATCTGTCCTCACAATCCTTCTGTGGCTTTCCCTTTGTTGGAGGAGGCTGCGGTAACCTTAGCTGGTGTTCCGTTGCCAATATTTCCTTGGGTGTCTTCGTAAGGATGTCCAAATCTATCGGCCTTGTCTCGTTTCGACGGATGTCATTTCGGCGGGGGTCGGGCCTCCCAGCGTTGCCGTACCTTGGGGCGACATAAGGTGCGTAGTAATCGTTCCTTCGCCCTTTGAACCCGACCCTAGGGTTATTCCGGCGGTAATCTCCAACAGGAGGCTTTGGCTGGTAGTCGTTCCTGTTGTGGTATGGGTTAGGCCGAGACTCCGTTCTCTCTCCCTTTGGCAGTTCTGTTGCTCGAAATGCCTCCTCGGAACGAACAAAATCATCGATCCTTTCCAACATCTCGTCAACGGTTTTAGGGATCTTATCCGAGAATTTCTTGGCTAACTCCGGGCAGTGGTGACCATTCAGAAATGATCCGATTTGCATGATTTCCGGGGCGTCCGGGAAGTGGTTGGCCTCGCATATCCATCTTTCCTTAAAATCCGGAAGGCTTTCGTTCGCCTTTCGGTGAATCTTGTTGATCTCTGTTAGGTCCTTGGTGCTTATTCTTAACATACTAAACCTGTTCAAAAACCTTTTCTGGAGCTCGTCCCAGCTATCAATGCTCCACGTCGGGAGTTTATCAAACCATCCTCTGGCTTTCCCGTCCAGAGTTTGTTGAAACATTCGGCACCACACGGGCATGGGCCACTCTTCATGATTTCCTGCTCCCGTGAAACGATTGATGTGGTCATCCGGATCGGTGGTTCCTTGGTACGGTTTCAGGTTCGTCGGTATTTTGTGTTTGGGGGATGAAAACTCTATGATCCTTTTCGTGAACGGGCACTTGATCATTTCCTTGAATGGTTTGCTTAGATCGTCGTCCGCCTTTTTTCCTTTCCCGTAGCTCGAATCATCATCCGCCTTTTTTCCTTTTCCGAAGAGCGACCCTCCGACATCTTCTTCCTCCGAATTTTCATACTCATCGTCAAGCCTCAGCATTCCGGGGCTTACCAGGTTGCGATTGCCTGGCTGTTTGAATAGTTCTCTCAAGGCCGAAAGATGGCCCGCGATCAAGGCTTGGGCATCCGGAGGATCTTGGTTTCCTCCGGATCCTCCGGGTCCTTCTGTGTTCCGAACAGGGGTGAAGAGGGGCGTAGTACTCGTCGTCTCGACCGTTCCAAACGTTGGTGTAGGACCTGTCATCCCGAACCTCAGGTAGATCGAGCGAAAGGTCCCACGGATGGCGCCAATTTGTTGAAGCAATTTCTTGCAATCACTTCAGACAAATAAAGAGGGCCTGCCGGTTGAACTCAGCTAGGGTTCTTCCGGTAGGCTTGGGTGCTGATCCCCTCGGCTGTCTGGGGTCTTCCGGATATCTGCACACAACAGCACACGTTAGGCTCGCCCCGGGTGTTATCCCAGGACCCACCTCCGGTGTGAGAGTAAGTATCTGATATTCCGAAAGGGCTATCAAATGTAATGAGGAATTAATGCAGGTAAAAGTGTTGGTTGAGAGCAGTAAATGAGTCGAGTATTTATAGTACTCGACCTCGATACCTGGAATGGCGGCGCCGGACTTTCAGGAGACATGTCCCCGACATAATCCCGTAAATCCTGGGGCGGCGGCGGCGGTGTCTGCAGCTGCCATCTGTCAAAAGGTAAACGCCACCTGTCCTATTACTCACAGTGATATTGGCCGGATGAGTCGTGTGCCTTCCGGTATGTCCGGACGGCTCGATGTCGTCCGGACGGCCGGTCGAGACAGGCCGTTCGGACACATACGTCAACAAGGATGTTTGGGATTTTAAGTGATATTAGGCAGTAGTTAGCGTAGTTGTTTGTTTTATAAAAGCGTTTTGTGTAGCTGTAATTATAAAGGTGTAAAAGGACATCCACAATGTTAGTTAGAGGTTTTATAAAAGCGTTAGGTATCATAGCTATAGCGTAATTATAAAGTTTAAAATGACGTGATTATAATGTTTGTTAGAGGTAGAGTTTACCCGATACAAGCTGCTACGAATAAGCCCATAACGGGTGCCTTTTAGGAGGTTAATTGTTTTGTTTTGTTTGTCGTTGTGGTTGGTTAAAAGGTGGTTTCGGATTCTAAGGCTGGTTTTGGGATTGTAAGTGGTATTAGTTTTTGTTTTATAGAAGTGATAGTCATGTATTATTTATTTGTGCTGTTTTTCAATGTACTCTGTTTGGGATTGCAAGTAGTTACTAGCTGTTTGTTTTATAGAGGTGTTTGGGATTAGCAGTTAGCTGTTTGTTTTATAAAAGCGTTTATAATAGCAGGAGCTATAATTATAAAGTGTGAATTGTCTATAAAGGCTAAACGCTTCTTTTTTTTAGTGTTTTAAAGATTTTAAGGATGTTTAGGGTTAAAGGGGTGTCTCAGCTTGTGATTTTCAAATAGGGTTTATCTGATGTGTATTGGGTGTGTGTTGCTCATTTGATGGGCTTACAAGCTTGTTAAAATTTAGAGCTCATAAGCTTAATTTTTTTGGTTTATGAGCTTATCTACTTGAGCTTATTGTTTATTTAAGCACATAAGCCATAAACGAGCTTATGAGCTTACTAATTATTCGATAAGCTCGTAAGCCCATTACATATGCTAAGTTGAAAACCCCATCATTATTTGTAGGGAAAATTGCGGACAACTAAAATTTTAAAATTCAAAAGTTTGTTTTTTTTTTTTTTTTTTGTTTTTTTTTTTTTTCTGTTAATTGTTTATCTCACATTTTTTTTATGTATGCCAAAAACTTAGGCATTAAATCATTATCTCGAACAATGTAATCGTCACTTCTTTTGTAAACTGAATTACTACCCACATCGTCAACTTTGGGATCTTTGATTATGAAATGTGTTTTTATTGATATAAGATATTGGATTTTCATATTTGTAGGTTGAAATTCAAGTGAGGAAGATCTTTTGTGTAAACAGGGCGGATTCCGAGCTTCCTATCTGTATTCAGGCCGCTTCTAGAAGTGAAGCTGAAATTGAAAAAGCTTTGGAGGTATGATTACGTTCAAATGCAATTTTGTAAAGTTTTTAGCTTTGCTAGATTTTGTCATCGTACATTGTTTAAGATAACATTTTGTATATTAATATGGTTCATTGGTGACTGTGATTATGCAGCTTGGAGACCATCTACGTCGTGTCAACCAGGACACCCGGTTGACCTACAGGGTTTTGGACATTCGAAGACCAGCAAATCAAGGGATTTTTCGGCTCGAGTCCAGGGTGTTACATGTACGTCATCTTGTTTACTATATATCTGCGTTTGCGATGCTTAAGTGTTACCTTTTTGTGTCTTGGTATACATTGGCGATAGACATCTAGACTTTTTAAATGAGTAAAAGAGTGAAATCTGACCCATTTATTCATAAACGGGTTGGTCAAAGTCTTCCAGATTGTGTTGCGAATGCATACAACTTTCTAAATCATCCATGATAAAATTATTATTGTGAAGATATTAGATATGTATTTTGTAATTTTATAAAACTTGTTTTGTATCAATCTGAACCAACCTGTACCAAAATTACCTTTTTTGAATCAAACAAAACACACTTGACCCCTTCTCACCCAGTTCAGTTATTTATAGAATACAAGAACAGTTCTTGTCTTAAGTTATAACTAAAGAAAGTTCTATATGACTTTATGCAGTTTTTTAGGGAGTTTCTGTGGAAGTCTGATTTTGTGGAGATCTGCTCTCCAAAGCTAACTGCTGGCACTAGTAAAGGTTGTGCTGCCGTTTTTAGACTTGACTACAAAAACAAACCTGCATGTCTTGCGCAGTCACCCCAGTTTTACAAGCAGATGGCAATTTGTGGTGATTTTCAACGAGCTTTTGTTGTTGGTCCCATCTTTAGAGCTGAAGACTCGTATACGCACAGGCATTTGTGCGAATTCACATGTCTTGATGTGGAGATAGAGATTAAAAAGCATTACTGGTACGGACAACTTATAATATGAAAATTCAAGATTTAGAAAATTCTAACGAGTGGATAAATATAGGTGATGGATATCGTGGACAGCCTTTTTGTTTACATGTTTAACAAAATCAATGTGGAATGTCAAGAACAGCTAGAAGCTATTAGGGAGCAGTATCCCTTCGAACCTTTGAAGGTGGCTAAATATCTGTCTTCTCATTTATGCAATAACAGATTTGAGGTTTTTAGATAGTGTTTTGCATCACAGATTAATTAATGCTGTAATTTGATCTCATTCAACGTGCAGTATAAGGAAAAAACTTTGCGACTTACATTTGAAGAAGGGATTCAAATGCTAAAGGTTAGTAAAAAAAACTTACTAGGTGGATGTTTCTGCTCATTTACAAGTAAATGGGTCCATTTAGGCAATGCTTTATCTAGAGCGGGCAAATGAGCAAAGTTAATTTTATTTTATTTTTTAATTTATTATTTAATTTTTTATTATTATTATTATTATTATTATTATTATTATTATTATTATTATTATTATTATTATTATTATTTTAAATAAGCTGGTAAGACATGTCCTAAGTATCTTTTAACGCATACAACATCTTTAATCTTTTTGTTCATAGAGTTAGATGCATCTTGCAATGATTTAGTTTTATTAAACATATTAGCAATATAAAAAATAAAAATCTGGACAGAAAGTTTTATAAAAATCTGGACAGAAAGTGTTCGGGCCAACCTGACCCATACCAAAATATCACCTGTTTTGGCTGATTACCTTACCTGCCAAATTTGCTCACTTTGCCACTTCTAAATAAATATGCGTTCATCGAGTCTCTGAAACTGATTTGCTTATGTACTTTTATGTTCTTGCAATTTGAAACATGATTCATTAGGATGCTGGAATTGAGGTTGATCCACTTGGGGACCTTAACACAGAAACTGAAAGGACTTTAGGAAAACTCGTATTGGAAAAGTAAGTCGAAATTCTCCTTGATTTTGGAGTAGCTTTTTTGCTTCCTCGGTTCCTCACATCATGACATTGTTCTACACAATATTGATTGTAGGTACGATACTGAGTTCTATATACTACACCGCTACCCTCTGGCAGTTAGACCTTTCTACACAATGCTTTGTCCTGGCAACCCAGCTTATAGCAACTCGTTTGATGTTTTCATTAGAGGTGAGCCGCCTATAATCTATGTGAACTTGTATAAGTGAGCATATTCCGTTTCTGACTTGAAAGTTCTACCTGTTGCATTATGTTCAGGTGAGGAGATTATATCAGGAGCTCAGCGTGTGCACATGCCAGAAATGTTGGAGTCACGTGCGAGAGAGTGTGGAATTGATGTTCAAACGATATCAACATATATTGATTCTTTCAGGTACATTTTCAATTTACGCGGTAATATGTGCAGGTCGAGTAATGGGTCAAAACGGGGGTCGGGTTGAAGTCATTTATCTTTGTTAATATGAGCAAACACCTTTATGTCCAATTTTTTTTAAAAAATATATATTTTTTTTTAAAAAAATATTTGTTACTGGATGGTGGGTCAGAATTGCCACACTCGAATTTCTTTGTTTTTTTATAGCCATCTGTTTATTAATATTTCTTTCTCATAAGTGGCAAGATCTTTGGTGGTCAAATAAGTGTGTTTAGGGTTATGATACTACTTGTTTTTAACGGAAACAGGAAATCTTGAAAATGACATAATTGACCGTATGCAAAATTTGCTGTGTTTTTTAAGTTATGGTGCACCACCACATGGTGGGTTTGGAGTTGGATTGGAGAGGGTTTTGATGCTCTTCTGTGCCCTCGACAACATAAGGAAAACATCGCTTTTCCCACGTGACCCGCGAAGACTTGAACCATAATTGATCTGTTGCTTTGCAGTATGGGTTTACGCTGGTGATGGTTGAGAAAATTGATCTGTTTCTGCAATTTCTTTTTTTAGAAGATTGTAATCGCTGAGAAAACAGTTTTTCGTAGAAAACTCCCACAGTCTAGTCGGCATACATTTTTGTTGTAGATAGAACTCAGACCCTCGATTACTAATTGAACAATGTTTTATTTACCCGTTGGATATCGCTAGGTAAAAAGAACTCTTGGTAGATCACACCAAAAAAACTTTAATCTATTTATATATTTACCACAAGTTATAAAATCATCAATATTTGTAACATATATATACAGAATCAAAGCTTCAGCCAATATTTACAGTAAATGAACATAAACATTATATTGATCCCAATGACGGATCGGACTAAAAAACACAACTAGAGTATGCAACTTGCAAAGGATTACAGGAATAGAGATCACCTATATATAGAGATCTGCAACTTGCGCCATGATAGAACTGTCTTAAATTGATAAGTGCCAACACTTTTCATCGCAACTCCGAAGGCTATGCAATGGTTCTTTTCCTATGGCGTATTAAATGAAATGCACAATGTAAAGTCTCTTTCTGCAACAATTTGACCCAAGGTGTGCAATCCTGACTGTCAGTTAACCAAACAAAAGCCTCACCTGTGTATATATAACATATCAATTTCTCAACTTAGCTTTAAAAGTTAATAATACGAAGAGAGACGTCATCGAGCTGGAGATACATTTTTGCAATGTCTCTAACTAGACTCAAAGAAAAAAAATTATTCCCCCGAAAGAAGCAAACAGTTATTTTTCGTAATGTGACAGTACACTAGTACAGTATTTATATCAGATGACCAATCCACATTTTCTCATACTAGTTACAAAGGATGGTCCCTAGAAAACTATATTTGCTTTCCATTTGGTCACTCGCTCTTCACCTTTTACGGACCAAAAAATGATATCATTTTTAAACAACCAAACCGACTCTGTAACTTTAAGCAAATCACATGAACCTTATGTAATTTACTCTATATATATTGACTGGCCTTTTATTCTACTAATATTGGATTACTTGATTACTATTTCAAAAAAAAAAATTCTACCTTGAGAAACAAGAATGAATCTTGGTAGCCGTTAACATACTCTTCTAGCTCATTTACCTAAAATAATTCCGGCCTAGAACTTTATGCCAAGATCTTACTGTAAAGCAAGATGATGAGCAAGGAGAAATTGTACCTTCAGACAGAAATTTGGAGAGTATGGGCTACTATGAAAGCGCTGATAATGGTGAAGTTGTCTCTAGGAGATCTTTAAGCTTGGGGCATTTCTCAACAAAAAGCGTTCAAAGACATGTGAGGTGTGGCAAGACATCAGAAAGTGATTCTAAATCCTCAAATTTAGAGACTTCCAGAAAAGTTATAGATGGTGGAAGAAGAAAACCAAATGACTTCACTCCTGAATTTTGACCGTATAAATAAAGACGATCAAGTGAGTCTGGCAAATGTTGCAACCCCCAGTCTGAAATGGGATTATGTAAGCATCCTATTGTTAGGTTACTTAAATTAGGAGGCCAAGATTCTTATGTGTTAGTAGCATTACTTAAGAGGGTTAAATGTGAATTAGACAATAATAAGGGGATTAATTGTATTTAGTTTAAATAAAAAAACAGACGAAAACGGACTAAAACGTTAAAAAAATGGACAAAAACATTAAAAAGGGCAAAAACGTAAAAAAAAAAAAGACGAAAACATAAAAAAATGATCGAAAACGTAAAAAACAGACGAAAACGTAAAAAAACGGTCGAAAACGTTAAAAGCAGAAGAATATGTAACAAAAAGATGAAAACGTAAAAAATGGTCGAAAACGTAAGGAAAATGATGAAAACATAAAAAAAAGGACGAAAACGTAAGGAAACGGACGAAAACGTAAAAAAAACGGACGGAAACAGAAAAAAACTGACTAAGACGTAAAAAAAACGGACGAAAACGGAAAAAAAGGGTCGAAAACGTAAAAAACGGACGGAAACGAAAAAATGATTGAAAGCGTAAAACCGGATGAAAACGTAAAAAAATAGACGGAAACGCAAAAAAAGGTCGAAAACGTAAAAAAATGGACGAAAACGTAAAAAAAACAGATGAAAACGTAAAAACATATGAAAACGGACGAAAACGTAAGGAAACGGACGAAAATGTAAAAAAACGAACGAAAACGTAAGAAACCGGACTAAAACGTAAAAAAACGGACTGAAACGTAAAAAAAAGACGAAAACATACGAAAATGTAAAAAAAAACGACGAAAACGTAAAAAATACGAAAACGTAAAATAACGGTCGAAAACGTAAAATAACGGATGAAAACGTATAAAAATTGATATTGAGAAAGAGATGTAAGGTTTGTGAAAGAAGAGGTAAGAAGTGAAAGATAATGTCTGAAATTTAGAAGAGGAAAGAAGTGAAAAGAAGCACTTATGTCTGCAAAAAAAAAAAAAAAAAAAAAGTGAAAAGAGGAAAAAAGTGCTTATTGGAAAAAACAAACGAATATATATTTTTCAACATTAGAGACTGCAAATGAATCATAGATACGAACAATAAAGTAAAGTGTTTAACTAAAAGAAAAGGGTAAAATAGTCATTCTAAATTCTTTATAATAGAAGAAACAAAAATGGGTAAATTTGTGAGTTTAAATGGTTGAATTGGGTATATTTGTTATTTTAAACTTTTATTGGGGATATATGCAATTAGTGAAGTTTAAATGGGGATATATGTAATTCCCTCGATTTAAAACGATAAAAATACGCTCATATGAAGTGGCTTAATGGGTGTTAGTGAGTGTCGTTAAAGGGAGAGACAAGCGGTGGATAATGTTAAAAGGATGGACAAACGGCACATTTTTCGGTCAAATGACGAATGGTGTAATATGCTCTAAAATATTTAGTAGAATAATCCAACTTGCTTTAAAAAAAAACAAAAAACAAAAAGCAAAAAAAAACGTACTTGCAAAAGTCTCCTATTGTACTAACTTGTGTAATTAGTGTTATTATATACTGTATTATTTTGCTTCTTTTTTTTTTTGGAACGGCGACTTTCATTTTTTGGATTGGAGTCGCGCCCGTCACATCGGCAGGCCCTCATCCACCACATACCCAGACTATGTTGTCTTAACCGGGCCCACGCTGGCGTAGTGGGGATTGTTTAACGGCGTCCGCCCGGAAACCGTACCGCCTCCACACGAGTTTTCTCGCTGGAGTAACGGTCGGATGAAAACCGGGGCCGGCTCAGATTCGAACCTACGCAACATTGGCTCACAGGCTCTCCTCTTCATTGCCTAATACCAACAGAGCATTATGGTCCACAAGTGAGGACTTCCCGGTAGGTCACCCATACCAGTACTGCTCTCACCCGAGAACGCTTAACTAAATAAGCATTCCCAGCGGGCCACAAGCTTGTTGGTATATACTGTATTATTTTGCTTATAGTTTGTTGTTTGATTAGCATCTTTATTCATTTTTCATCTTTATTCATTGTTTAAAGAAATTATCCAATCTCATGTCAATATAGGCGGCTTTTGTGCAGACAATTATGTTCTATTTTAAATTATGAAATACTATGAATTAATAAATCAACTAGTTTGTTTGTTTTTTTTTTTCAAGGAATGATCCATCATTGTAAAATAATCCAACTTGTAAAGGTTTTCAAGAGTGTAAATTTTCTTCTACTTGTATCATTCAAATATGCATCAAGTTACTTTTTTGTTTCTCATGTTTACAGTTTTCCAAGGTCTTACGAATCTTTAATACGCATCAGCATACGTACACATTTTTCTCCGCTAGCCCTGTTTCACCTCAGCTCGGTCGTTTTTCTTAAAGCATATGTTGTCTACTTGCTCTTTCTCAGCTCTATTTCTGTTGGGTAACGAAAATATGCTACTGTTGCGTATGCAATATGTTGACATAATTATCGATCTTGTTAAGTTGTGGATATAAATTAATATATGTATGACCAGATTCGAACACGAAACTATGTAATTGCACACTTTACATATGAGAATCGATGTTAAATAATTAATATATAAATAGTTATATTTGATTATTAAATCACAATTGATAAATACTTAACGGACGTTAGTACTTAACGGGAATTGACTAACGGTCGTTAACTTAAGAAGGGAGACGAATATATGAAAACAAGCCAAGAAGGATCTAGAATCCCTATTGGATCCCATATTCGGCCGATAAGGGTAAGGTAGGGTAATCCTACCTTAATTTGGACTCTAAGTTTTGTTTAGTATAAATACAAAGGGTTGTATTCATTCTTTTCTAACCTTGGTTCACCTAAACAACCCTAACTTCACTTCTTCTTCTCCCCTTGTTCATAATCAATCGACAACCCCCCTCCATAAGGGTTTTCGATTTGCTTATGATCAACAAAAGTGTTTTGGCTGTTTATTGTGATTCAAGAACCTAGCTTTTCGCATCGAATCGTTAGTAATACGTGTGTACAAGAACATAGGACAAACACTACTTGTGTTTGGGTTTTCCCCAATTCGATTAGGTGTAATCGAATTCCACAAACCCTAATTTTTTAGGGTTCTTGATTCTTGTTATTTTTTGCTTGGAATTGCTAAAAGGTACGTTTTTTCATTATGTTTCGGTTAACTAATTACATGTATTGATTCTAAGACTTCCGCTGTGTGCTTTGATGTTTACTTGTTTATTTTTATAAGTGTTATGATATCTAAATTCCAACATATCTGCTATATGTTCTGCAATGCGCTAATGCAATATGTTATTGATGTATGTCACAACTGGTAGTACCACTATACCTGCTAGCATACCCTTCCAACTATTGCCGAATAATTGCAATAATATCTCACCGACTAGGTAAAGAGTGTGAATGTTTGAGCACCACAACTATACCTTATTCTAGCTTATTGAAAATTAAGCAATACCAAAATGAACAAGAGAATGTAACACCACAAAATTATATATTTCTTATAGTAACATAATACAATGGAATTGATTTGCGCACTCCCAATTTTTATTGGCATACACCAATGCATTAGACCGTTGTACTTTAAGTATAAAATTTGAGAGTGTGCCAACTGCTTGTATATTGGAGCGTGCCAATAAAATTTGAGATATGCATATTACTTCCCATATTACAAACTAGAACAAAAAGAAAGAACTAACTAGCTACACAACAAGAATGCTTGTGTGTGTTTTGGTGTACTAAAACTCAAAGGTAAAGCCTTCTATTTGTAGTCTTTCAAGAACCTCCCAAGTTTCCTTAAGATGCTAGTTGCATCATACAACTTGCTCCCACTTACTTTGATTCATTGAATGTATGCCTTATCAAATATGAGCCACAAATCAACAATCTCCACCTTAGCGAATATAAATTCTTCAATCTCGTCGTCAACCATCGTTGGTGGAGTCTTTAAACCAATCTTCACGTTTTCACAGTCCAAACAATAATAGAACTTGATCCAGCTACTGCATATCTGCGGGATTCTTAGAAGTATGAATCTTCTAGATTTTGACTTCATATTCTTCCAGTATCTCTCGTATAAAATGATAGCGAACATCAATGTGCTTCGTTCTTGCGTGATAAACTTGATTCTTCTCTAAATGAACTGCACTCTGACTGTCAGAATGCATCATGACAAATTTTTGTTTGATTCCAAATTTACCGAGCAACCATTGAAGCCAAATTGCTTCCTTTACAACCTCAGTAATCGCCATATAATCTGCTTTTGTAGTTGACAACATAGTAGTTGGCTGTAAGGTATACTTCCAACTAACTGGAGCTTTTTCCAGAGTAAATACATAGCATGTTGTACATATTCGCTTGTCTAAATCTTCGGCATAGTCTGAATCGCAGTATCCTTCTACCCAATGACTACTTATATGTTCAAATCCTAACCCTACATCGACCGTGTTATGGATATACCGTAATATCCATTTAACAGCTTACAGCTTGCGCAAAAACTCTAATCAGTCATGGTGATTAGGACAACAAAGCCAATTAGGCTCTAAGCTCATCGTTGACATAAAGGACAACAAAGTCCATCATCATACCATATGAATATGATATATAACAATGGAGTGAGGGGACTTAATAATGTATAGGAGTTTTAGCCCACATGGCTAAAGCCCATACCACTATAACCATAGGCCCAAAGCCCAGCATACGTCGCCGGAGCATTGGCGAGATACAATCGTCCTTGCCTGGATAACTAACTCTAGGGAAAGGACAAGCCTAAAATCTTATCCCCAAAACTGTTACACGTCCATGCCACGTGTAACTACCTCATTCGTGCAGAGGTAATGCTACGAATATCTCGTTAATACGTGCGAATATTGCCAATGATTCCCACACCCACCTGAGTCAATCATGACATGACACGTGTCATTCTTGTCTCCTCCACAAGATGATCGACACATGGTTCACCAAGAACCATTCAATCATCCTTGACCGTTGGATCATTTCCACGTGTCACACACACCCCCAAATGCATCCCTGTAAATACATGCATTTGGAGAAAAGAAACCAAGTTATCTTCTCCATTTTTACAAACACTAAACCCTAGTCGTATGTGAGTGTTACCCGAGCTCAAGATCCTTAATCTTATCATGGGGTCTTTACTAAACGCGGGTAACCGACATACGATTAACCTCATTTCATACTCATTGATTTAACCCTAAATCCACGTTTACATACCATACATAAGACTAAACGTAATGGAACCGAATGGTTCGGTCTTGGCCAATTCACACGCGTCCCCCCTATGAGGACCACAAGGAACGCGTCCCCCTTTATATGCAATGTTTTGGTCTGCCAGTGGACCGAAACAATTGAAAGGTTTGTATGTGTGTTTTTTGTTTTAATTTATTTTTGTGGGCTTGTTTTTTGTTGTGACTGTGGTCTCCTTACTACGAGTATTTGGTCTGTGTTTGGTCTAAGAGAGAGAAAACTGAGTTGACGCTGATATGACATGTTTATTTGTGGTCTCATTACTATCGGTCTAAACATTATCTATACTAGAAGGGTACCCGCGCAATGTGGCGGTGGGTACCCGGGTGACTATTTTTGTAGCGAGCAAGTGTTTGTCATATATATGTTTTTTCTAACAATAACTTTACGTATTTTAATTTCTGGTGAACAATGTATTTTAATTTATTACATTTTTTTACGATAAATGTACGAATGTCAAGAATTTCATACCGCATTGCACGAATACCCTTCTAGTCAATAATAAAACCAACTTAAGAATAGCATTGCTTGCCACCATTAACAACCACAGCCCGCTATAATCCACATAAATACAACTTGAAATATGAAACTTTAAATAATGAATACAAAATACAAAAAGTGGAAACGTAAATGCAACCAAGATACAACTTAAAACTATAAATAATGAAACCAAAATATCAAAAGCAAATGATACATTTCCGGATGCAACATCAAATTCCGGCGACAACGACAACAACCGTTTTAGCAACTGCAGCGGATGATTCCGGCAAGGAGTAGATCTAAAAAAACCAAAAAATATTATAAAAACTCTTATCTATAATAAAACAAATCTTGAAAACTTGCAAAATATATAGATCTATAGAAAAAAAATCATAAAATCTTCAAAACACCAAAATGTTATAACAACCACAAATTCAATTGTGGTAGGTCCCGGCAAGACAGAGGCGACGACATCAAATATTTCCGACGTGTTAGCGGCGAAGAAGGCAGCGACAAGCGGCGTATGTGACAAAAAAAATGTTATAAATTCTCAGATCTACAAATGAAATCCAAAAGAAAACCTTCAACATTTAATTAATATACATAGATATATTACTCCCTCTGTCTCAAAAATATAGTTCACATTTCCTTTTTGAGATGTCTCAAAATAATTATCCACTTTCTTTTTTAAGTAAATACTAGAGAATATATTTGGGGAATATTCTCTTTTAGTGGTTGAGATTTATAGTGGCCCAATTTTTATTAAACTTCGTGATTTCTCTCTCATGACAATAATTTTGAGACGGAGAGAGTATAAAACTCAAAACTTGGAAAAGCCTTATGATGGTCATGGCTTTGTAGTGGTGGGGCTTTCTATGGTGATGTGGGTTTCAGTGGTGGGTTGGTTTCGGTGGTGAGGTTCCGGTGGTAAAATGGTGCGGTGGTGGAGGGATCTGGTGGTGGAGGGTTCTTGTGGTGGCGGCAAGGACGGTGGTGGTGAAAGTAAGTGCGTTGAGAGAAAACCGGTCAGTGGGTTGTGTGTGTGTTTTTATGTATTTGGTATGTATACTTAAGGTTGGGGCAAGGCTCGATTTTAATGGGCTATTACAAGTTTTTAATGGGATGTTACAAGTCTTTATATGGGTTTAAATGAGATGCATCAATATTGGAGGATGTTACTATGCGAATTTAAGACATTAATTATACGAGAATGGCGCTGGTCGCCGCGATGCGGGCGAGCGCGTTTAAAAGCAAAATATATGCATGTATAATAGGAGATACATAGGTCCTCATGCCATAGCGGAACTGGTCAGCTTTTCTTCATCCTAAAACATTGGTCTGTGATGTCCACGCAACTGATCCGTAGCAGCTGAAGCACGGCAACATACAAAACAATAGTTAGGACCATCTTTGGATAACACAATATAATAGATGAACATAATGTGACATACTTTGCGAGTAGCCAGCAGCAGGGTTAGCTTTAACAAAAGTAAAAGGTTCATAATAGGCAAATTTTACTGTACATTTGTTTATACCAAGAAAGGGTTGTATACCTTGTATCAAGCAGGCAGACATGGCATATATACGGTAAAGAAAAGAATCACAATGCCCCTGGGCTGTTAAATGCTATTTTGTGACACATAAACCTTATGCAACATGAGACGTATGTCTCACAAAATAGTATTTAACAGGTCAGGAAGATTGTGAGGCATTCACTATCACACGACCTTCCTCGGTTCCTGCAAAAAAGACAGATAACTAATAAGGCCAAGAAAAAGGAGATTTCAATCTGAATATTTGTTTACACAAAGAAAGGGTTGCATACCTTGTATCAAGCAATATTTAGTCGGAGCAACAGTGCGGCATTAATTGGTGTGTGGCAATGGACAGAGGCTCAGATCCACATTTACTCGTGGAAAAGCAAGGTTGCAGTAACATTCATCATTGCCTCGTCTTGTTGCGCAACGATCCTCAATTATACTCATCTTAATGATTCGCCTGCATTGTTTATTTATACAGAAAAGGCAGATGTAAACCTAGAATATTGCTAAGCCGTCATTCCAGGGTGCATATTTTGAGCAGATCTTCATTCATGGCAGAATACAATGGAACGGACTATTAAGATGAGTATAAGCGAGGATGCCTGCATATCCATTTAACGTTGCCCATTTCAGTATGAAACTGAACGCACCAAAAAAGCATCAGCAGCAGCAAAACAGTACCGCATGTAACCGTGAGGTTCATGATGCCATTGCAATCTAAGGTAAATAATAATTGCTTTAAGTTTAAAGCTTTCACTGAAGATATTTGGCCAATGTTAACTGAACATATATTTTAGAAAACAATAAGGCTCAGATCTGCCATGGCTGCAACCACAATTTGTGTGCGGTTACCGTGCCAAGATATATTTCAGAAAACAATCGTCATCGCCTTAACAGAAAAATCTTGTCAATATTATCAGCACCTAACCAAACAATAAGACTCAGATCTGCCATGGCTGCAACCACACCTCATGTGTGGTTACCGTGCCAAGATACATTTCAGAAAACAATCGTCATCGCCTTAACAGACAAATCAATGGGCGTCTGCCACCCATATTAGTCAATTTGTAACTGATTATGGTAAACGACGTCGTTTAACAATGGTGTTTAACTGATATTTTGTAAATCGTCAATATTATCAGTACCTAACCAAAGAAAAAGGAGATTGTATTTGTATTTGCATATGTATGATTGTATTTGTATTTACATGCATATATACCGTATACTATGAATGGGCTGGACACACAAAACAGGCTAACTCAGCAACTGGGCTTTTGGAGGTAAGGATTTTTGGCGGGAAAATGAAACAGTGGAAAGCGGTATTGTTTTTTTTATGGTTTAATAAAAGTAATTCAAACAACAGATATCGAACCATGTAAATGCAATTGCTGTAATTGAAACAGTTGCATAAGATCATGTGTAGTACCAGATGGTGCAGATGCAACATATCTCTGATCAGCAGGTACAGTTGAGCATGTGGCTATATGTTCTGGTCTTAGTAAGGCTCAGATATGTACATATGTAATCAGCATTAAGTGCATGCTGTGGCTGCAACTTAAAGTGCGGTTGCCCTGCCAACGAACATGCAGCTGGGAAAATGGAACTGTACAAACTTATCATCATTGCCTATAGAATGTAGCTGCAAAAGTTTGAGATAGAGGATTATAGTTAGAAGATGCAGTAGGAGCAGGGTCAGTTTGAATCATGAAAAGAGCAACAAACATTAGTTAGAGTTAAAAGTCTCATATAGCAAGAAAACATAATTAATACTACCTGTGTGTTGGCAGTTAACATGAGTTCTGTGTGTTCTGAGTGGTTGGCTACCATTCGTAACAGGATTTGTAACTGTTTGACAAATGGCAGCAGGAATAGATAAGTGTGCATCATTCGCTGGTATAAAAAAAAGGAAAATAAGTTAAGCACCACAGTAGTAATGGTTAGAATGTTTAAGGAGATTATCTATGCGAATAGCAATTGCATTTTAAATTTACCATAGTGATATAAGTAACACTTATCTTTTGGTCGTAGGGAATAAAATATATTGAGAATGTGAGTATCGATTCTTTGACAGGACAAAAATAGTAACAAAATATCAATGATGGATGCAGACACCATGCAAATGTGGCAGCAGCTATGTTCGGTGTCGGTACATCCATCACTGATATTCTCTATATTTTTGATTTCCAGCTTCTTTTTATAAGGATGTAGCTTGAATAGAAGTAAAAAAGGAATGCAGGCAGCTGGTTTGAGAATCTGTACAGGCTGTTTTGTTGTTTCGAGTGTCTTTGCAGAATTGGGTGTACCACAGGATCTTAGAATAAGCGTCTATGCTGAACTGAATAGACAGTTTTTACTATAGGAACATATAATTAATAAATATACATTGGATCATGAAATGGTACAAATGCAATATACCTTGGATCAGCAAGCGTAGTTGAGCGACGGGCTATATGTTCTGATCTTAGTAAGGCTCAGATATGTACATATATAATCAGCATTAAATGCATGTTGTAGCTGCAACTAAAAGTGTGGTTGCCTTGCCAACGAACATGCAGCTGGGAAAATGGAGGCGTACAAAGTTATCATCATTGCCTATAGAATGTAGATGTAAACCATTGAGAAAAAGCGATTTTAGAAAGTCAGAAAAAAGAAGAATGTAAAATAGATGAATGCGATAATGGGAATGGGTATGCGAACCTGAAGAACAGGAATCATCAAGTTCATCGTGTGACAATATTCTCTTATATATAATGTAGTGTCGAGTTTTGCTACAGTTTTTGTAGCAGTGTTGGGCCCGCATTTGGGTTGCAGGCTCTTGTTTTTTGCCTTTTGTTTGTTCCATCTCTTCTTTTAGCCTTTCCCAGATTGCTAATCATGTGGCACCCAGCTCATTTTTTCATTCAAAAGTTTAGTTAAATTTTCTAAATCCCCTTACAGTTCCATTTGTTGTTTCACCTTCCTTTGTGCAACTGCTTGCACCAAGCGAGCTGCTAGGTTGTTGAAAGAACAAAAGGAACTGTATGGGAATTTAGAATGAGTAACTATGTTTAAGTACAGTACCGCATGCAACCGTAGAAAACAATAAGGCTCAGATCTGCCATGGCTGCAACCACAATTCGTGTGCGGTTACCGTGCCAAGATATATTTCAGAAAACAATCGTCATCGCCTAATAATCAGCCATTCAAAGGGCAGTATAGCAGAGAAATGAAACAAAGCAATGAAATTCTTGAATAACATAAAGGCTTAGAAAACAATAAGGCTCAGATCTGCCATGGCTGCAACCACAATTCGTGTGCGGTTACCGTGCCAAGATATATTTCAGAAAACAATCGTCATCGCCTAATAATCAGCCATTCAAAGGGCGGTATAGCAGATAAATGAAACAAAGCAATGAAATTCTTGAATAACATAAAGGCTGAAAACTACAACAAATAAGACTCAGATCTGCCATGGTTGCAAGCAGAGGTCAAAAAACAAAGCCACAGACACATACATATCCAGAAAAGTTGTAGTCTTGTTGTTGCAGTTGCACAGGTCTGGGTAGAAGAAGAAAGTGAGGGTTTAGGGATGCAAAGTATGAGGGTATAGAATGTTTAAAGTGCATTTCTTTTCGTTAAATGAAGCATGGTATGTATCTAAAGAAGTATGGAATTAGATTATGGAGGAACTGATATTTTGTAAATTGTGAATATTATCAGTACCTAACCAAACAATAAGGCTCAGATCTGCCATGGCTGCAACGACACCTCATGTGTGGTTACCGTGCCAAGATATATTTCAGAAAACAATCGTCATCGCCTTAACAGACAAATCTTGTCAATATTATCAGCGCCTAACCAAACAATAAGGCTCAGATCTGCCATGGCTGCAACCACACTTCATGTGTGGTTACCTTGCCAAGATATATTTCAGAAAACAATCGTCATTGCCTTAACAGACAAATGTTGTCAATATTATCAGCACCTAACGAAACAATAAGGCTCAGATCTGCCATGGCTGCAACCACAGCTCATGTGTGGTTACCGTGCCAAGATACATTTCAGAAAACAATCGTCATCGCCTTAACAGACAAATCAATGGGCGTCTGTCACCCATACCGTGCCAGATTGCTAATCATGTCGCACCCAGTTCATTTTTTCATTCAAAAATTTAGTTAAATTTTCTAAATCCCCTTACAGTTCCATTTGTTGTTTCACCTTCCTTTGTGCAACTGCTTGCACCAAGCGAGCTGCTAGGTTGTTGAAAGAACAAAAGGAACTGTATGGGAACTTAGAATGAGTAACTATGTTTAAGTTCAGAATTTTACCATAAGAAACAAATGCCATCTATTAGTTCTTTTTTTTTGGTGATAGTAAAAGTCAATGTCATGTGCATGCGAAAGTTAACTTGTTGTTGCCTATCGACAACTGGAGCTGGAGAAAAGATGGTGATCAGCAGTATGGGTCAATTATTGAAGAAAGATGGGAAACAAAAGAGGATAGTGTATAGAAGTAATTTGTGCCAAAGTATATTGCACACTATCCTCTCCGGTTTCCCACCTTTCTTCAAGAATTGTAAACATATGACATGTATTGTTACTATCAGCAAAAAAAAAAAAAAAAGTACCAAATAGTCTTTGTTTCTTATGTTTTTTTTTTTTTTTTTTTTTTTTAATCGACATACAGGTGGAAAATCTGATCTCCACCTCAAACCCCTTTTGTTATTGAAATAGTCTTGAGACAATAGTCTGCACCAGACATATTGATAGACGATTAAAATAGCAAAAGGAATTCGAGGTGAAGGTCAGATTAATAATCCTGATTGTATTAATCAGGTGTGCGTAGCAGTGCCGCTGAATACATGACCTGTTACAGATATTCATAGATGAAAAAATCTGGGTAAAATGTATATAAAGTTACGATTGATGGACAGCAAATGGTTACTTTTAGATAAATAAATTAAATATACCTCAGATCAGGAGCCGTAGTCGAGCGAAGTGCCACATGTTTAAATGTTAGCAAGGCTCAGATATGTACGTTTGTAATCAGCTTGTAATGTACGTTGTAGCTGCAACTGATACCGTAGTTGCCCTGCCAACGAACGCACAGCTGGAAAAATGGGAATGCACAAAGTTATCATCATCGCCTAAACACTGCGGCTGCATACCATTCAGAAAAAGGCATTTTAGAAAGGCACAAAAAGCAATAACCTGTATTGAGGAAAAAATAGTGTTCGAAGCAAGAGATAGGAGGAAACATTTTCTTTACCTGGTAAAGGACGGATACAAAAGGTTTATGTTATGTGCCAGTAAAAGGTAACATTTTCTTTTTGCATAGGCGGATGTGTAGTGACACAATTGGTTCTGGCCAAGAATATGTTTCAAGTCTGAAAGAAAGATGGGAAACGGAAGAGAATGCTGCGAAGAAGCAATTTGGATCAAACTACTTATCACACCATTCTCTTCCGCTTCTCATCCTTCTTTCCAAATTGAAGTATATTTTTGACCAGAAGCATTTGTGTCACTACAGTTATGAGTATGCAAAAAAAAAAAACAATGTATGGTTGCTGTGTAAGTTCAATTGTCGATATCTGGAAATAGAAAAAGATGCCATATTAATAGCTGGTAGTATTCCTGAAGCGAAAATCGATGGTAAACCATAATGAATATTAACTATTGTTTTTTTCTTAACTTAATAAAGGATATTAGCAATCAATTGATGGATAGTAAATGGTTACCGTCAGATAAATCAATCCAATATACCTCAGATCAGGGGTCGCAGTTGACTGAGGAGGACCTAGACATTTTGACAGGCTCAGATATGCACGTTTGTAATCAGCATGAATTGTGCATTGTGGCTGCAACTGATATTGTGGTTGCCCTGCCAACGAATGCATAGGTGGAAAAATGTGAATGTGCAAACGTATCATCATTGCCTAAATATTGTTGGCCTGCAGCTTTGTTTTTTACTCCTTACTTGCAGGTTGTGAAATATAAGTTGCCCTTAACTTCTGGTCATCGGCATATGCAAGAACAGAAACCTGGAGAATAAAAAATATAAATAAATTATGTATATGAAGACAATGACTACGCAAAGATTTAAAAAGTATGAATGTTGAGTGTAAATACCATGTAAATATGGTGGTAGGTGAAAGGAGGAAAGTATCAATGATGGATGTATACACCATATGAAACTGGGTATAGCTGCATATATGCAGTAACCGTGACTGGTTGCCATACATCTATCATTGATATTGTGTGTGTTTTTTTTACAATCTTTAGTTTTACATTATTTGAGTTCGACCTGCAGATAAATTCAGAAATAGATATCATTGGATTGATATTAAAAACTGATTGAAGAAATAAATATACCTGGTATCTCTGCAGGTGCATCATGCATTTGCGTAGGCTGTTCTGTATCTGTGTGAGTGAGCATAGGTTCTAAAGCTTTGTGCAACAACATGGCACTTTCTTTACAACAGCCATAATTTAGAGGCAAGGTATGCCATTCTTTTTGTTTTTGCAATGTACTATGTTTTGTATACCCAGCATCAGTAAGCTTCTGCCAAAAACCAAGAAGACATAAGTGCCTAAGACAAACCGGATCTTCACTATATATAAAAGACTATATTGGACTGTGCATATTATACTTTAACTGAACTATAATTAGGCTCTAACATGAATTTGACCAAAAAGACAAACCTGAGTAGAAGCAGGAATCAAATAGTCCATCAGTGAACACCGGGTTTTGCTTTTTTTTTTACAGCTTGCATTCGTGTTTTGATCTTTTTGTTATAGAAAACAATAAGGCTCAGATCTGCCATGGCTGCAACCACAGCTCATGTGTGGTTACCATGCCAAGATATTTTTCAGAAAACAATCGTCATCGCCTTAACAGACAATATCAGTCAGGAAAAAGCGGATACAACCAACGTGGCTGCAACTGGAATACGCTGCCCTGCCAACATACGGCTTATCTCGCATTTACAGACAGCTTAAAACATATCGTAGGCCCAAGATTGCTATCAATACAATCTCCTTTTTCTTTGGTTAGGTACTGATAATATTGACAATTTACAAAATATCAGTTTCTCCATAATCCAATGGCATACTTTTTTAGATACATGCCATGCTTTATTTAACGAAAAGAAGTACACTTTATTACACATCCACATTTTGTCATCCAACTGTATTTAGAAAAGGGAATTTCTTTAAAGTATACGATATTTTTTTTGCATTCAAAGATGGTAGAGGAGATAACAAAAACCCTAACGCGTATGATAAAAATAAAAATTTGCGAGAAATCTTTTTCTTTAACCTACACGTTTGGCTTTTGTCATCTCTTATACCATATTTGAATGCAAAAACTTTACCGTTTGCATTTCTTACATTTCGTCACAGTATACACGATGACCTTTCTCAAGTCATAGCCCAAGCTTCTGCCAAAAACCAAGAAGACATAAGTGCCAAAGAGAAAACGGATCTTCACTATATATAAAAGACTATATCGGACTGTGCATACTCTAGTTTAACTGAACTATAATTACTCTCTATTTGAAGCGGCACAATTGGGTTAACATGAATTTGAAGAAAAAGACAAACCTGAGTAGAAGCAGGAATGAAATAGAATACCATCGTTAAAATCTGGAATCCATCAGTGAACACCGGGAAAAAAAACGACACCGTTTTCCACTGTTTCATTTTCCCGGCAAAAATCCTTTCCGCCAAAAGCCCAGTTGCTGGGTTAGCCTGTTTTGTGCCCAGTTGCTGGGTTAGCCTGTTTTGTGTGTCCAGCCCATCCATAGTATATGGTATATACACATGCAAATTACAAATAGAATCATACACATGCAAATACAAATAATGCAAATACAAATACAATCTCCTTTTGCTTTGGTTAGGTACTGATAATATTGACAATTTACAAAATATCAGTTGTTCCATAATCTAATACCATACTTCTTTAGATACATGCCATGCTTCATTTAATGAAAAGAAGTAGACTTTAAACATTCTATACCCTCATACTTTGATCCTTAAACCCTCACTTTGTTCCTTTTCGTTATAGAAAACAATAAGGCTCAGATCTGCCATGGCTGCAACCACATTTCATGTGTGGTTACCGTGCCAAGATATATTTCAGAAAACGATCGTCATCGCCTTAACAGACAAACCAATGGTCGTCTGCAACCCATATTAGTCAATATGTCGTTTACCAATGGTGTTTAACTGAAATCATAGGCTGAGATAAGGATACAATTGAAAAATAAAATACATCCGCCTTGGCTGCAGAAGTAATAAACTGCCTTGCCAAGATATGGACGATCTCAATTATATTGACCACGCATTGCAGCATGTGGTTGCTAACACGAATGATAGCCTTACCACGGCTGCAAAAACATTATACCAGCAAGCCTCCTAACGTATGGTCAGATATGGCAGCAAACGGTAAAAAGCAGTTTCACTGGACATGGCTGCAACGCCGAGACGTTGCCATGCCAAGATACGGGGAATTCGACTTTTAATCCAACTCATTCAAGGCCAGGCCAGCCTCATTTTCAAAACGCAGACTGCAGCACATGGCTACAAACATATTCAAGACCAACTATCAACCACAATCAACAAACGGCAATATCAAAATGCAGTACCAATATCAGAACTCATATTCATAATAAATAGCCGGCATGGCTGCAAACATAGCATGTTGCCCCGCCAAGACATGGACATTCCTCAACTTTTTACGAAGCCACGACCATTCATCTAAACTACGCACGACATGGCTGCAAACCAAGTAAGTTGCCATGGCAACATTAGTCGACCCCCCCGCTGCAAACACGTTACCGTGATGCCCAAGATTACTATGAACATATTATTTTATTTTTTTTTGAAACACAAAGCACACTTTTAAAGTCTATTGACCACGCATTGCAGCATGTGGTTGCTAACACGAATGATAGCCTCACCACGGCTGCAAAAACATTATACCAGCAAGCCTTCTAAGGTATGGTCAGATATAGTAGCAAACGGTAAAAAGCAGTTTCACCGGACATGGCTGCAACACCGACACGTTGCCATGCCAAGATACGGGGAATTCGACTTTTAATCCAACTCATTCAAGGCCAGGTCAGCCTCATTTTCAAAACACAGACTGCAGTACATGGCTACAAACATATTCAATGATGGCCTAACTGCAGCCGTCGAGGTATCCGGCATGGCTGCAAACATAGGATGTTGCCCCGCCAAGACATGGACATTCCTCAACTTTTTACAAAGCCACGACCATTCATCTAAACTACGCACGACATGGCCGCAAACCAACTAAGTTGCCATGGCAACATTAGTCGACCCCCCGGCTGCAAACACGTTACCGTGATGCCCTGCCATGATATAGCAACAAATAATTTTTATTAATGAAGGACAAATACATGAGTTCATAACAGAGGAAAAAATAAATGCTGACGAATATCCACAACGAACAAATAAACAACCACAGCAAGAACGAAAACCCAAAAATTAGGGTTTTCAACTAATGATTTTAAATAATGAATTAGCAGCCAAACGGCAAGTAAACGGCATTACTATGTATATTAAACCACAAATCGTAGCAAAAAAAAAAAAAAAAAAAAATTAAAAAAAAAAAAAAATTAGGGTTTCCAACTAATCATTTTAAATCATCAATCAGCAGGCAACCGGTAAGTAAACCCCATAAAAATGAAAAGGGCTAAAGGCAAACGGACACTAATTGCAGACATCAATCGGAAAATTAGGCTTTTCAGCCAATCATTTAATTAACAACAATTCTCACCACCGGAATCGTGAATCAGCAGCCAATCGGCCACTAAACCTTGTACAAATCAAAAGCCCCAAAGTTGGAGACACCGATCGAAAAGATACGCACAGAGAATGGCAGGTTCGAGAGAAACGCAGCAAACCAAGCACCAATAATTAGCACAACAAACCAACGATGAATTATTAACACACCAAACGCACGATCTGGGCCAGACAAAGGAACGGAACGGGCTAACGGAAGAACGGTGGCCCACAAAAGCAGGCTAAAAAGAGCCCGCAATTTTTTTGGCGGGAAAATGAAACAGTGGAAAACGACGACGTTTTTTTTATGGTTTAATAAAACTGGTAATGTATGTTGAATTTTTATGCATAGCAAACATAACTTTCTTTTTATAGAAATGTTTTATGTCTTAAAAATTTTAATGCTACTATATTTAGAATGTCCAACAAGAGTACAGATTATTTGAAACTTTAAAGTTCATTTGTAATAGAGTAAATTACACGGATGGTCCCTGTGGTTTGTCGAAAATTTCACCTATCATTGTTGGGTCCTTCAGTACCCAAGAACACTTAAAACAAGATTTGGACACAAATTAACCAAGTGATTATTAAACCGAGAACAATTCAAGTCACTGAGAGAACAGTCTCTCAGTGAGTCATCTTCAGGATGCTTAAGGCGAATTCAAAAGAAGGATTCACTACTCAGGAAGGCGGTACTCCCTGATGTAGGACTTAAGCCAAAGAAGAAGATGATGCTTCAGTGAGTGTTGGACAAGAACTCACTGAACCCTCAGTCTCCTCAACAACAATGAAGTAATTAGAGTGTGACTGAGAGCGTGTCCTGAAGAACCAAGTGCCTGAGAAGAAAGGCGGAAATATCTGGGAAGGATTTAAGATAAGATCAAATCTTATATTGTCAGGAAGAAATCCTTCCTAAGACGGCTTAAAGTCTTGGAGTGTCAGACAAACCACTCCTAAAGTCTTTATAGCCCAATCCCATTGGTTCTTGGAAATGACAATTACTGTTGTAATTGTCAGACACGCTTGCTCAAACAACTTGTAATATTTTAATTACTTTTACTCAGTTTACTTGTGTATAAATAGACTGAACAGGAGAGAAGTAGAGTGTGTTTTGTACATTGAAAGCTTAGACTTTTGCAAAACTACTTCTCTCCTACAAAGAGTAACGTATCCCTGAGATAGCTCAGTGAGGTCGCATTGTTACCACTTAAGCATAGCTTGAGTTTAGATAGGAGACACCACCATACCTTGTCTATTCAATCCCAAGTGTTTGTTCCGCAAAACACTTGGGTATAGATTCTTTGATTCATTTCTAATAAGAATTTAAACGTTGAAAATACCTTGTGTTTTTAAATTCACGTCTTAAACTGTTAGAAGTAATCATCACATTAATCTCAGTCATTAACACAAATCATAGATTAACTATTTAGTTAACTCTAAGTGTGTTAAGGGAACAACAATCATCCCTCAAACTTAAAAGTTGCATGTATCGTTCCTATCGTTGCCAAAGAATAACTTGAATGGTCCCTCAAGGGACCATTCATGTTATTCTTTGGTTTGTCGAAAATTTCACCTATCGTCCTTTAAAGGGACCATTCATGTTATTCTTTGGCAGCGATAGAGATGATACATGCAACTTTTAAGTTTGAGGGACGATAGGTGAAATTTTCGACAAACCACAAGGACCATCCGTGTAATTTACTCTTTGTAATATATAAACTTCACATATTTACCCTTTGACATATTTTAGTAGCAAAAATTTACCCTTTTAACTCAAAAAATCTAAAGTGTAAACTGCAAAATACATCCCCGTGTTTTGCAATTTCTTATATCTTACATCCCTGTCAGAAACAATTGGCACTTTAAATCCTTCGTTAGCCAAACGTTTAACATCATACATCCCTCGTTTACAATGAGGACTAATGGTGCAAATTATTTCTCCTTTATCTTGTAACGAGATTGAAAATATTACACCGTTAGCCTTCAGGACTAACGGTATTTGCACCGTTAGTCCTCTTTTTTACGTTTTTATACGTTTTTTGTACGTTTTATCCGTTTTTAATTTTTTTTGTACATTATATCCGGTTTTGTCATTTTTTTTTTACGTTTTCTCCGTTTTTTGTACGGTTTTTATCTGTTTTTTGCGTTTTATCCATTTTTTGTACGTTTTATCTGTTCTTTTTACGCTTTATATGTTTTTGTACGCTTTATTCATTTATTGTACGTTTTATCCCTTTTTTTTACGCTTTCTCCGTTTTTTGTAAGTTTTTATAAGTTTTTACGTTTTATCCTTTTTTTTGTACGTTTCATCGGTTTTTTGTACGTTTTACCCGTTTTTTAACGTTTTTATCCGTTTTTTGTACATTCTACCAGTTTTTTTTATATGTTTTATCCGTTTTTTATACGTTTTTACCTTTTTATCAATTTTTTTACGTTTTATCCATTTTTTGTACGTTTTATCTGTTTTTTTGTACGTTTTATCCATTTTTTTACGTTTTAACCATTTTTGCCCTTATTTTACGTTTTTTGTACGTTTTAACCATTTTTGAACGTTTTATCCACTTTTTTTTGTACGTTTTTGTATGCTTTATCCGTTTTTTTAAGTTGTAACCGTTTTTTATACGTCTTTATATGTAAAAAAAACATTTTTTTTACATTTCTACGTAAAAAACGTACATTTTTTACGTTTCAACTGTACAAAAATGGATAAAACGTATATATAAAAAAAAAAAAAAAAAAAAAAAAAAAAAAAAAAAAGCTGATAAAAACATACAAAAAAATGGATAAAAACATACAAAAAAAAGGGATAAAAACCGTACAAAAACGTATAAAATCGTACAAAAAGGATAAAATGTAAAAAAACTGATAAAACGTACAAAAACGGATAAAACGTAACAAAAAACGGAGACAACGTAAAAAAAGGGACAAAAACGGATAAAACGTAAAAAACGAATATAACGTAAAAAAAACTTATAAAACGTACCAAAAACGGATAAAAAACGTAAAAAAAAACTGATAAAACGTACAAAAAAACGGATGAAACGTGAAAAAAACTGATAAAAACGTACAAAAAATGGAGAAAACGTAAAAAAATGGACAAAGACAGATAAAACGTACAAAAAATGTAAGAAAAACGGATAAAAACGTACAAAAAGCGGATGAAAACATATAAAACGTAAAAAAAAATGTTAAAAATGTAAAAAAAAAGAGTAATGATGCAAATACCATTAGTCTTGAAGGCTAACTGTGTAATATTTTATATCTCGCTAAGAGATAACGGACAAATAATTTATACCGTTAGTCCTCATTGTAAACGAGGATGTATGATGTTAAACGTTTGACTAACGAATGATGTAAGGCGTAACCAATGGGTTCACAGCCCAGCGGTATCCCAAGTCCTTCAATGAAGGGGTTGTTCCCGTTGACGCGGGTTCGAATCCTAGAGGGGGCAAGGTTTTCTCCCAATTAAGTGTAGTGCCTTCGGGCTGCTTAGTTGGGGGTTTTCCCTCCCCTGTGGTTCCCAGACTTCATCGGTCGCTAGTGCCTTGTAGTCACTGCATACTGCCCAATTGGATGTCACTGCAGGTAAACTCAAGGGCTAGCAGTCCCGTTGAATGTTAAAAAAAAAAAAAAATGTAAGGCGAATTATTTATGATAAGAATTAGAAATTGCAAACCGGGTTTTACTCAAATCAAAACTATGTTCTGATTCACAAATAAATACCAAAAGAAAAAGACACTTATACAAATACCTTTTCTGCTTCATCTTCTCCACCCTAACCCTAATTAATCCAACAATGGAACCATCCCAACCCCCCCAATCAGAACCCAACAAACCCTCTAAGAAAGACCTCGCCAAAGCCGAAAAACTCCGCCGCCGCCAAGAAGCAGCCGCAGCAGCAGCGGCCGCCGCCGCATCCGCCGTCACCGCCGTCACCCTCGACACCCCAGACCCACTCGCCGCCAACTACGGCGACACACCCATCACCGATCTCCAGTCACCACACACAGTCCCAACCCGTGTTTTCAACACCGTTAAGTCGTTGGATAACACCTTGGAAGGTGAAAGGGTTTGGGTGAGAGGGAGAGTTTTCGCGATACGACCCGTCGCCAAAAAAATGTGCTTTTTCACAGTCAGGGAGACGGGGTCGAGTGTTCAGTGTGTATTGAGTGTTGCTGAGGGTTTGGTTAGTGCTCCAATGGTTAAGTTTGCTAATGGGATTAGTAAGGAGAGTTTTGTCGATGTCGAAGGGGTGGTCAGTGTTCCCAAGGCTCCCATTACGGGCGCGTCTCAGCAGGTGATTGTTTCTGTTTAGTAGTTAGCCGTAACTGTTTGTTTTATACGATACGCGTTAGTAGTTAGCGGTAGCTGTTTGATTTATGAAAGCTGTAGTTAGTTTTAGTTGTTGTAGGCGGTAGTAGTTAAATAGTAGTTACCCGTTTAGGATTGCAAGCAGTAGGTAGTTAGCTGGTTAACGGTAGCTATTTGTTTTATGAAAGCAGTAAGTGACGTGTTTTTTATTTGTATGTTGCGTTTATTCATTGTAGTTAAACAATTAAAAGGTGTTTGGGATTGCAAGCGGTAGTAGTTAAATAGTAGTTGTTTGTTTTATAAAGTGGTATTTATTTTGTTTTGGTTTAGTATTTGTAGTTAATTAAAGGGTAGTTGGGATTGTAAGTGATAGTAGGTAGCGGTAGCGGTAGCTGTAGTTATAAAGTGTAAAATAACGTGACTAGAATGATGGTTAAATTTAGAGTTTATGCGATACATGCGGTTGCAAATAAGCCCATTACAGACGCCTCTCAGCATGTTAATTGTTTTGTTTTAGTAGTTGTAGTTTGTTAAAAGGTGGTTTAAGTGTGGTAGTAGTTAGTGGTAGTAGTTAGTGGTAGTTGTTTGTTTTATAAAAGCAGACGTGTTTTTTTTGTCTGTTTTGGTTTAGTCATTGTACTTAATTAACGGGTGTTTGGGATTGCGAGTAATTGTAGTTATTAGTAGCTGTTTTATGAAGGCGGTAGGGACGTGTGTTTTATTTGTTGCGGTTAAAAGGTGGTTGGGATTGCGAGTAGTAGTAGTTAGCAGTAGCTCGTTGTTTTATACTTTCATAGAAGATGTAGTGATGTGTTATCTATTGGTTTGGTTTAGTCATGGTACTTAATTAAAGGGTGTTTGGGATTGTAATTAGTAGTTAGCTAGCTTGTTTTTAAAAACAGTAGTGACGTGTTATTTATTTGTTTTTTTTTTGTAGTTATTGTAGTTGATAAAATGGTGGCCGGGATTGTAAGTTGTAGTAGTTAGTAGTACCTGGACATTTTATTTGGGGGCGAAGGGAGTATTTGTTTTGTTTTTGTATTTGTAGTTGATTCAAGGGTGTTTGAGATTGCAAGCAGTAGTATGAACTTGTAAAAATTCAAAGCTTGTAACCTCATATTCTATGGTTTATGAGCTTATCTACCGGAGCTAATTGTGTATTTAGCCTAATACGCTCATAAGCTCACAAGCCATATAAAACAAGCTTATGAGCTTACTGAATATTTGAGAAGCTCATAAGCCCATCACATATGCGAGACGAACACCTCGTTATTATTTGTAGGGAAAATAGCGGACAACCAGATTTTCTTAATTTCAAAAGTTTTTGTGCTCTTTTATTTGTCAATCATTTATCTTTCATTCTTTTGTTTGCCAAAAACTTAGGCATTAAACTGAAATACCACCCACATTGTCAAATTTGGGATCTTTGATTATGAGAAGCGTTTTTATTGATATAAGATATCGGATTTTCATATCTGTAGGTTGAAATTCAAGTGAGAAAGATTTATTGTGTCAACCGGGCGGCTCCCGTGCTTCCTATCTCTATAGAGGACGCTTCTAGAAGTGAAGCTGAAATCGAAAATGCTTTGGAGGTATGATTAGCTTTAAACACAATTTTCTAAAGCTTTTAGCTTTGCTAGATTTTGCCACTCAGACATTGTTTGAGATCACATTAAGAACTTATTTGATTTTGTATATTAATATGCAGCTCGGAGAACAGCTTGTTCGAGTTAATCAGGACACACGTTTAAACTACAGGGTTTTGGACATTCGAACACCTGCAAATCAAGCAATTTTTTCACTCGAGTCCGACGTGCTACGTGTACGAGACATCTTGTTCACTTTGTATCTTCGTTTTTGATGTTTAAAGTTATAACTAAGTCAAGTTCTATATGATTTTATTTGCAGCTGTATACCCAGTTTTTGTGGAAGTCTGGTTTTCGCCAGATCTGCACTCCAAAGCTAACCGCCGGCACTAGCGAAGGTGGCGCTGCTGTTTTCCGGCTCGAATACAAAAAGCAACCGGCGTGCCTTGCGCAATCGCCCCAGCTTCACAAGCAGATGGCGATCTGTGGCGATTTTCAACGTGTGTTCGTCGTTGGTCCCGTCTTTCGAGCCGAAGACTCATATACGCACAGGCATTTGTGTGAGTTTACGGGTCTTGACGTGGAGATGGAGATTAAGTGGCATTACTCTGAGGTGATGGATATCGTGGACAGCCTTTTTGTCAACATGTTCGACAAAATTAACGAGGAATGTCAAGAAGCGCTAGAAGCTATTAGCAAGCAGTACCCCTTCAAGCCTTTGAAGGTGATTACATCTCCGTCTTTTCGTTTATGCAATAACAGATTCGAAGTTTTAGATAGTATTTTGCATCACAGATAAATTCATATTGTAATTTGATCTCATTCAATGTGCAGTATTTGCGAAAAACTTTGCGGCTTACATTTGAAGAAGGGATTCAAATGCTAAAGGTTAGTAAAAAAAACTTACTAGGTGGATGTTTCTGCTCATTTACTTGTAAACGGGTCTGTTTAGGCAATGCTTTATCTAGAACGGGCAAATGGGCACAGCTAAAATAATTTAAAAAAAATAAGCTGGTAAGATATGTCCTGAGTATCCTTTAATGCATTAATTGTTTTTGTTCAGAGTTAGACGCATCTTGCAGTAATTTAGTTTTTCTAATCATATAATGGACAAAAAGTGTTTCGGGCCAAACCTGGCCCATACCAAAACATCACATGTTTTGACTCATTAGCTTACCTGCCAAATTTGCTCACATTGCTACTTCTGAACAAAAAATTCTTAATCCGAGTCTCTGTGACTGATCCACTTTTGCATCTGTTTGTTAACTTTTATGTTCTTGCATTCCGAAACATGATCCATTAGGATGCTGGAATTGAGGTTGATCCACTTGGGGACCTTAACACAGAAACTGAAAGGACTCTAGGGAAGCTCGTATTGGAAAAGTAAGTGAAATTCTCCAATATTTACTTTTCATTTTCAGTCCTAGTTTTTTGAAAACAAAAAATTCTATTTAACGCCTCCTTGATTTTGGAATAGCTTTTTGCTTCATCAGTTCCTCGGATCATGACATTTTTCTTTACCATATTGATTGTAGGTACGATACCGAGTTCTATATACTACACCGCTACCCTCTGGCCGTTCGACCTTTCTACACAATGCCTTGTCCTGACAACCCAGCTTATAGCAACTCGTTTGATGTTTTCATTCGAGGTGAGCTGCCATGCCGATATAATCTATTTGAACTTGTATAAGTGAGCATATTCTGTTTCTGGATCTTAAAACTTCTACCTGTTGCATTATGTTCAGGAGAGGAAATCATTTCAGGAGCTCAGCGTGTTCACATACCAGAAATGTTGGAGTCACGTGCAAGCGAATGTGGAATTGATGTTAAGACGATATCATCATATATTGATTCTTTCAGGTACATTTATAATTTACGCGGTAATATGTGCAGGTCGGGTAAATGGGGGTCGGGTTGAAGCCAGTCATCTTTATTACTACTTGTTAGTATGAGCAAACGCCTTTTTGTCTAATTTAAGAAAATAAAAAAAAAAAAATTGTTATTGGATGGGTCAGAATTGCCACACTCGAATTTTCTTTGTTTATAGCCATCTGCTTATTAATATTTCTCTTTCATAAGTGGCGATGTCTTTAGTGGTCAAATTAGTCTTTTTAGGAAATCTTGAAAATTACGTAATTGGCCGTCTGTAAATTTGCATCTTGGATGCTTTGTATGATGTTCTTGATAACCATACTAACAATTGCTGTGTTTTTTGAAGGTATGGTGCACCACCACATGGTGGGTTTGGAGTCGGATTGGAAAGGGTGGTGATGCTCTTCTGTGGCCTCGACAACATCAGGAAAACATCACTTTTCCCACGTGACCCACGAAGACTCGAACCATAATTGATCAAATTGCTTTGCAGTATGGGTTTATGCTCTGGCAAAAGTAACATCTTTTTTACAGCATTGCTGCAATTTCTTTCTTAAGAAGATTGTAATGGCTGAGAAAACCATTTTTGGTTCTCGTATACTTTCAATCTATGATTCTAATGTTGGAACCTGCTGCTTTTGGTTGTATATCCCTCTAATATGACATCTTGCGAGTTGTGATTCTGTTTTTATTATCATCATACTTTTATGATGGTTGGTTGTTTATGCTCGGTTTTGCAATAATATGACCGGGACTTGACTTGTTCAAGTTGGAACAATCCTGGCTTTAAATTCTCGTGACCCATTGCAGACTTGTTCCTTATCAAACTTGTTTGACCATTCATACTTTGTTCTGCATCACAATTTTTTATCCGTCACTATCGATAATACGTGTCGACATAGCACATGTATAAGACAGTTGTATTTGAAAATGGCATCCCACCAATACTCTTTTGTCCAAGCATATGACCTGTGACTCTTGACTTGTTTTTTGCTCTACATTTAATGCAACTAATTGGCAGTATGACTTCAAAGATCAGACAGAGTTCAGTTCGTAACAGAATGTCTAGGGTTCAGACATGGTTTTTTCGTGATGCATTAGATTATGAATACGAGTTAATAGTGATCGCCATTATTGTATGTGCTGGATAAAACTAGCAGTTTCTTTTTTGGCAACTTCATGTGATTTGCTACTCACTCCGTCCCTAAGTGAACTTTCGCCTTGTCCTTAAATAAGTGTCCACTTTCAAATTAGAACCACGTCAAACACTTATATAAAACTAAAGGAAGACATTTGATTGATTCATAGTATAATCTTTGTACTTTCTTAAAATTGTGTCACTATCAAAGTAAACACTTATTTAGAACCGAGCGAGTATTTTTAAAGCGTGTAAAACATCAATATATTTAATAATAAAAAAGTGATGTTTTTTCTTCTCATTTTGCTTTCCATAAGACAAAAGTTTCTTGTAAACATTATGGCATGTAGTATCACAATAGTACCAGCTAGTTACAAGAACATAAAAGTATAGGTTACCAAATTTCAGTTTTTGTCATAGTACACTGGTCGGTGTAACTTAAAAATAAAATACACTCTTAGGAAAATTTTGTAAAATCTATAATTTATTTTGTGTTGCGAAAAAAGAAGCCTTCACTTCTACTAGATTTGTTTCCTTTCTTATCTACTACCAAAAATAGACTTGAAAACAGAGCTTAATTATCATTTTTATTTAATTGAAAAATCAAGAATTAGTTAACATCACATATTCCATGTTTAACAATACTTTCTATAATTATAATTATCAGAGATGTATAAGTATGAAAATAACGAGCTCATTAAATGTTATTTTACACAAATGATGAGACTTAAACACAACCCTATGGGTTGTGGCTATCAAAACCCAAACATTTAACCTTTGCTCCTTCATCATTTTCATTTTATTTTAAACGGGGATTTATGTGGAAGCTACTTTAAAGTCTGTGTCTTTTTAGCTCTAATGTATGCGGTCTAACTAGTATTTTGTGGTTGATTACAAACACTTTCCTAATCATTCACTAATCATCCTAAAATGTTCATCTGATTTGGATCAAAATATCTTCTGAAAATTTTCAGTAGGATTACCGCTTGACACACCTTGAAAATGGTTAAAAACCTTAACAAAACTTTACCCTATTCGTCATCTTTGAGTAAAATAGTAAAGAAGAAAATGTAAAAATCGCCCTTGTGGTATGTCTAAATTGCAAATACAATTTTTATATCTTCGAAAGTGCAGACATCGTCCTTGTGAGAAACTATTAATGCTAATGACTAAAATGCCCTAAAGTGTAATGAAAAAGTTTCACTGAAGTCAAGGGCGTTTTAGTCATTTAACTTTGAGGTAGGAACGTACGCATCAAATATTTCCTACAAGGATGACACTTACACTTTCGAAAAGGCAAGGACTATGATTGTAATTTGAACATACTAGATGGACGATTTTTACAATTTACTATTAGAAATAAGATATGGTATAAGACCTCCTCAACAAAGTCTCACACATATTCGAACTTTTAAGATCACGCGTGATTTGGCTTTATCAATTATCATACGTGATTTATTGTTATAGAGTTTTAACTTCATTCGTGAACAGTCACAAGAAAGAGAGAAAATGTCGCGACGACAACTTAAATGGGTATGTTTGACTAAACGGGCTGAGACTTATATTATAAGCCAAAAGCTTGAGCTTATAATTTTATAAAGTTGTTTGGCGAATTTGTTGGAGCTGAAGCTTATTAATGTAAAATAGCACAAAAATACATTAAATTAAATTCAGATATATTTTCAGCTTTTGCGTGATAATCCATTATATTTTGAAAGGTATTTAAGTAATTTGACTAGCTGTAAGCCATTTTCAATGGATTTGGGCTTATGGCTTATAAAAAGCCTCCATAAGCCCGTGCAACAAACAATATTTATTTTATAAACTAACCTATTTTAAAAGTTTAAGCCCTCATAAGCCCTTATAAGTCTTCTCCTAAACACATCCATATTTATGAAAGCTTTGAGAATGTCTTGTGCATGTGTATGTTTGTATTTAGTTAGATACGAGGTCTGAAGCCTCGCGCTTCGCTCCGGGATGTTTCAATACAAAATTATTGATTTCCGTTGTGCTCCGCCGCGAAGCGCGAAGTACTAACTTTGTAACGGATCGATAACCTCAAGGACTATTTTCATAAATTGTTTTTTAATCTTGTTACAAAAATTGTCCTTATGTTAGCATTTCGTTGCAAAGTTAGTCATGAAGGACTAAATTTGCAACGGACCTATAACATGAAAGACCAATTACGTAAAATTTGTGTTGGATTATTATTTTTTTAAATGTTTTGTTAACCACAACCAAGGTTACTTTAATTGAAAAATAAATAATTAATTAACATCAAACATTCCATCTATAACAACAAATTTCTTAATTACAATCATTAAATATGTATAAATATGAAAATAATGAGTTCACTATTTTACACATATGATAAGGCTTAATCACAACGTTAAAATGTTAAAGATAACTAATGATAATAAAAAACAATACTAATAGCGGAACTGGTGTGAGAATTGACCACCACCAGCGTACCTGGTCTCAATATCCAAAAAAAAAAAAAACTGTCAAAACTTACAAAATTTTCCCTCTTTTTTTTTACCATCTTTTACATCAGTAAAAGGTAAAAAACTTGACATTTTTTAATCTTTTTTCTCTCTGCAATTCCAAAGACAAGGACCTGCTCAAAAACAACTAACACCTCATACACACACATTCTTTCTTTAAAGATGCTTTCTTCAAATTTCATTATTCCATCCTTCCCAACTCAAACACTTTTCCAACTTTTTGGGTTTTCCATAATTCCCATTTAAAGATCACAAATACCCTTTATAGTTTTCCTCTTTTTTTATTAAAAATTGTTAAAAAAATTTAATATTTTTGTGATTTCAGGGGTTTATTTGATCTAAATTGGGCCAAAGTTGACTTTTTTAGTCAAAGAAGACCAATAAGAAGGTTTGGTTTCTTGAAAATTTTCAATTTTTTTTTATGAAGTTTGTATTTTTTTTTTTTTTTTTTTTTTTTTTTTTTATGTTAATTGAATTGGGTTTTGATTGATTTAGCTTATTGTGTCCTTATTTAGCTTATTATGTCCCTTATTGTTTGAAATCTTGAATTTAGCGGCTTATTTGCTTATTTCACTTGTTATGCTTCTTTAGGTAATAAATTTTGAATCTTTTTCGGTTTTTATTAATACCCTTCGCTTATTTTGATGTAAATTGAATTGGGTTGTGTTTAGTTTAGCTTATTGTGTGCTTATTGTACTAGTTATGACATTTGGGTGTTTGTTTAGACGTATTTTGGGCTTATGAGCTCATTTAAGGCTTATATTTCGTCCATATGTTTGTTTAGCCCATTTTTTCCGGCTTATTTGTTGACTTATGAGCTTATTATAGGCGTATTTTTGGGCTTATGAGCTCATTTAAGGCTTATATTTTGTCCATATGTTTGTTTAGCCCATCTTTTGGGGCTTATTTTTTGACTTATGAGCTTATTATGACTAAAAGATGGAAAATAAGCTCATAAGCTTATAAAAAATAAGCCAGAAAAAAGTTGGCTAATGAAATATAACGCTAGTAAAATAAGCTGATAAGTCAAAAGTCAAAATTGGGCTTATGAAATTTATGCAGAGTCAAATAAGCTCATAAGCCAAAAAAAAAAAAAAAAGAGCTTAAAGCCTTAAACAAACACAGTTTAAAATCATGAATCTGGTATTATATTATGATGTAAGTTGTATTGGGGTTATTCAGTTTGGCTGTTTATGTGATTATTATACTTCTTATGAATCTATATAAGACTAATCGTCCTTTGTTAGGTTTGATGATTTGCATCTAATTCTACTTTGTGGATTGTATATAGGTTTACCCGTGACACGTGTTGATTCCGATTGAGTTTCTGAAAGAGGGCTTTCGATTTAAGTTTGGATGGTTAGATAGGATTGGTTGAGTTAGCAAACGTTAGATTTTAAGCCCAACTGATCCAATGGAGAGCATAGATGTTACTCTATATTCACATAGTCCTGTCCACAAAGCCGTAATAAACAAAGATTACACCGCTCTAAGGAAAATAATCGTGGCTCTTCCAAAATTCATTGAATCTTCTGAGGTCAAGACAGAATCTGCCTCAATTGCAGAGGAAGCCAAGGCTGATGTTATCTCATCGGTGATTGACCGTCGAGATGTTCCAAACCGTGACACACCGCTCCATTTGGCAGTCAAATTTAGTGATGTTACCGCTACTGAGATCCTTATGTCTGCCGGTGCTGATTGGAGCTTACAAAACGAGCAAGGCTGGAGTGCTTTACAAGAAGCTATATGCAACCAAAACGAACCCATTGCTAAGATTATAATCAAACATTATCAGCCCTTAGCTTGGGCTAAATGGTGTAGGAGACTGCCTCGTTTGTTAGCAACAATGAGAAGGATGCGTGATTTCTACATGGAAATAACGTTTCAGTTTGAAAGCTCAGTAATCCCTTTTATTTCCAGAATTGCCCCTTCGGATACTTACAAGATTTGGAAAAGGGGGGCTAATTTAAGGGCAGACATGACATTAGCCGGTTTTGATGGTTTTAGAATCCAACGAGCTGATCAAACTGTTTTATTTCTTGGCGATGGTTCTGAAGACGGGCGGGTCCCTCCAGGGACTCTTTGTATGATTTCACATAAAGAGAAGGAGGTAGTTAACGCGTTGGATGGTGCAGGCGGGCCAGCTACGGATGCAGAGGTGAACCAAGAGGTTCAAGCCATGTCTCAAACGAATATATTTAGGCCTGGTATTGATGTGACTCATGCGGTTCTTGTGCCACAGATGACTTGGCGGCGGTTAGAGAAAACAGAATTTGTTGGGAATTGGAAAGCGAAAGTATATGATATGAATAATGTGGTTGTTAGTATAAAGTCCCGACGCGTGCCAGGTGCTAAATCAGATGAAGAGTTGTTTGCTGATTCTAATGGAAACAATACCGATAGTGAAGACCTTAATGACATTTTGACTGACGAAGAGCGTACGCAACTCGAAGATGCATTAAAGTATGGTTCGTTGGATCAAAACAATGAAAACAATAATGGGATTATCGAGCATAGACGTAGTTTCAGTAACCAAACAGAAATTCCAATTGAAGATGGTTTTAGTCATGGAAACGTGGATAATAAGCGCGAAAAGGAAAAGAAAGGATGGTTTGATGGATGGAGGAAACGGGATACTAAGAATAGTCAAAGTCAAAGGTATTCAGGGGAGATTGCTGCTAATGGGGACGAGAATAGTAAAGCAATATCTTCCAAACCGTCTTCATCTACAAGTAGGCGAAAAGATGTAAGTCGTGAGAGTGAGTATAAGAAAGGGTTGAAGCCGATTCTGTGGCTTTCACCTGATTTTCCATTGCATACAGATGAATTATTGCCTTTGCTCGACATTTTGGCGAATAAAGTGAAGGCGATACGAAGATTAAGAGAATTGCTTACAACAAAACTTCCAGCGGGCACGTTTCCTGTCAAGGTATTCTTTGCTATTTTGTTGCAGATAATTTAAACTATCCCAAACACCCCCTTAAAAGTGATGAGGACATGAAAATCAAAAGAAAATCAATCAGATAATCTTTACATCAACTTATTTTTAAATTTTCCAAATCTGATTATTTCGACCTTTAATATAAACTTAAAAGTAATAACCGAAATCACTCTTGGTTAAACTTTAGAAGCACGTCCAAACACCCCTTACGGAACTTGTAGCCAACTTTGTGCTCCAAATAGGACTTGTGCAACTTCAAGTAGCATTTTTTACTAAGAAAGTTGCTTTTCAGGTTGCTATACCGGTGATCCCTACCATAAGAGTATTGGTTACTTTCACGAAGTTTGAAGAATTAGAGCCATTGGATGAATTTGTAACTCCACCTTCAAGTCCTACAACCGCGGCCCAGAATCTCCCACCAACCGCAAGCTCATCGTCGTCTTGGTTTCAGTGGATCAAAGCTCCCTATCAACACACCAGCTCATCAACGTCATGTATAGAAAACACTCAAGACCCGTTTATAATTCCTGCTGATTACACATGGATTACCGCGGAAGCAAAGAAGAAGAAAATGCAAGAAAAGAGTAAATCGAAGAAATCAAGAAACGAAAACTTGTAACATGTGCATATACACAATGATTTGGTAAACATTGGTTCGTTTTATCTTTACTAATCTATTTGGGGTTATACAGATTCAAATACATTGTGATTCATAAATTGTTCATGGTGATTTCTAGCTTGGACCACTTCTTTTAATATTGACGACGAGAAAAAGTTGAAATGTGGAATTTGTGTTGCAGGGTCACACCTTGGCTCGAGTGTGTGGAACGTTGGTGTACGAGTTCAATATTGCTTGGCAGGAGAAGGCCAAAGAGGTGCGACTGCATATGACTTATATGCTGACAACGAGGTGGAAGTATATATGTGTCAATCGTATGTTATTAGTTTCTAATAACCAGGTTTTATACTGTATTTTACTTTTTGTTGATGTATAACTAACATAGGTGACTAATTGTTAACAAAAGCCAATTATACTGGATTATTATGGACTTATGCAAAGGTAGTTCCTCTAAATCAAACAAAGATGATTAAATAAACGAGCTCGATATTATGTCTCTTTTCGCCTATATCAATTTTTCATTTTTGCATACCTACTTAGTACTTATGTATCCTGTTCGCATCATTATATATCAGTGTCTTTTATAAATAGTGCATATTTCATTTTGTGAAAGTAAAGGTATTAAGGATGTACAGTTTACCTATCCATACCTTGTAAGAGCCTGTTTGCATGTGTGTTCAGTATCAACAACAATACGCAATCGTATCGAAACAAGATACAACGCAAATAAGATTTAGACCGTCACACCCCTAAATCAAAGGTAAGAAACTATGAGCATGCATCTAGAAGCTTAAAGCCTTAAAACCATGTGACTGGATTCAGTAAAGGAATTATAACATATAAAACACCGAACTAATTGGTCTAAAGGCGGCCCATTTACATAGCCCAAACACTGGCCCAGTTATCATTTATAACTTATTCCCATTTTTCGCGGGAAACAAATCTATAAAACACATGCATATATTCAGTCTCTAAGGGGGAGGGAGCGGTCACCAAGGGGTGAACTTCACCAAACACCAACAACCAATCATATCACTACAACTCAAACCACCCCAAATCCACCTCAAAGTTCACCAAAGTGGAGGGAGTGGTCACCAAACTACATATATATATATATATATATATATATATATATATATACTAGTAGGGTACCCGCGCGTTGCGGCGGCGGGTACACTGAAATAATATTTTTCGATGAATCATGTATTTTAGTTTATTATGTTCTTTTTAATAATAAATTTACGGATATCAAGAATTTCATGTGACGTACTTCAACTCCTTAACTAAGGAATTTATGTCGTCTTTTTGGGTCTTTTTTAAAGTCATTCGTATAACATGAGCCCGTTTGGCCAGTGCCTGTTTAGCCCGTGCCCGTTTGGCCGGTGTCCGTTCGGGTTCTAGCCCTTTTGGCGAAGAGAAGAAAGATTGATGAGAAAGATCATTAATAGTGCTTTGTGTATTGTACAATAAACATTATAGCTTATAAGTCTTAATTTTAAAACCAAGAGGAGAGAGATTCATCCATGCATTATATGTAGTATAGATATTTTTAATATATAAAAACACAAACTACATAAAAATAAAAAACACATTTCATTAAAATTAAAACACATAAAATTTCATTAAAAATAAAAAAAAAAAAATCCTACAATACTTAAAAATAAACAAAAACTATATAAAAATAAAACATAACATTTTATTAATACAAAAAAAAAAAACATTATATAATACTTAAAAATAAACAAATCATTACATAATATTTAAAATACCAAAACAAAACACTACATAATACTTTAAAAAAAATAAAAATGCTATAAATAATAGATAAAGCACTGTTTAGTTTGGGTAAAATGCTATAAATAATAGATCCAGTAGCCCCCATTGCTACTCCAAAAAAAAAAAAAAAAAAATCTCTTTGTCTACTCATCATCATCTCCCTCCATTAAAAAAAAAAAAAAAGGTTTACTACTTATTCATCATTTCATTTTCAAATTTATTAAATTATCATTCATCAGTTACAATTCTTCTCCTCTCTCACCTCGGCAAAGTTCACCAAATTGGTCTCATTTTTGGTCGGCACCGCTAGGTGGCGGCGGTGTGCCAATCGGTACCGTGGTTTGCCGAACCCTTTCCCGCTGCCACTCCCTCCCTATATTCAGTCCCTAAAACCCTAAAAATTCATTCCCACATAATCAAAATGTCAAATTACATTCCTATTGATATACAAGTGGAAATCATGAAAAGGCTTCCGATCAAATCATTAAGGGAGTTCAGATGTGTCTCAAAACAATGGAAGTCTTTGATCGATGTGTCTCAAAACAATGGAAGTCTTTGATCGATGGCTTATTCACAAGTTTACGTGATTTTCTACTTGAAAGGTTTAGACTTTAGAAGATGATTACAAATAGAGATATGTTTCGATCATCAATGATGATACTTCTACACAAAATAAGTTTTCTCGGGATTGTTTTGCTTGCTTGGTTATAGAAATACCACATTATTTACGTCATGGCGCGCCATTATATGATATCATAGGTGTGTAATTTTAGATTTCTTTTGGGGACGCCTCAAAATGTAAAAACAGTTTTCGGCATCAAAATTTGGTTTTCACAAAACAAGTAATTAGGAACCATGTTATTTCCAAGAATAAGGGTATTACTTATAAAAGTAACTGTTGCTGGAACTGAAGATGGTGCTGGAGATGGAGATTATAAAAAGAGATTATTTTTATAAGCTACATGAAGTAACATTTGATTTTCAGAGATTATGGAAGATTATTTTTTTTATATATAATCTCTTATAAGTTCTGTCTGCCAAACAAATATTATTTTTTAAGTAGCTTATTTTTTGAAAAAATAAGCATAATCTTTCCATAATCTGCTGCGCCAAACGCACCCTGTTATTTCCAAGAATAAATTACTTATAAAATAACAATCTTCATTCAAATAAACTTTCCTAAGTTTATTCGACCTTCGAAATATTGTTTTTCATATGTGAAAACCAATTTTTCACATATGAAACAATAAATCTTAATTTACAAGTTTTCACGAGTGAAACCATATTCTTAACTTATAAACCTTATAAATTTTTCACAAGTGAAATAATAAATCCTAACTTATAAGTTTTCACATATGAAACTATACTCATAACTTCCATTATGATTTCCTAATCATAAACCAAACAACCTTATAACTTATGCTTGCAAATCATATGATCATTTTGACACTTATATCATGGATTCAAACAAGCAAAACATGATTTTCCATATCGAACACTACAAAACTAGTGAGCTTCATGTGAGGGGTTTCATTTGGGTAAACGGATCGACGAGTTGTTGGATTGACGATTTAAAGTGTCCTAGCTCCTCGAACGTTTACTACATGACCTCTGAATTATGATGGCCCGAACGGTAGTACGAGATATATAAACTAAAAGTGCTTCATAAACAGTTCTATAAAACGACATACAAAATACTACCAAGTACTACATCATGATCAATATAAGGTCGTATATAGGTTCGTTTATGTTTTCCTAGACATTATTCCAAATCTAAGACGCAACAATTATTTTAGGTTGCACGTAGAGGTTTTCCCTGCTTATCCAGTGATTTCATTATATCCTTAATCATCATCCACTCACGGTGAGTCATAGCCCCTCTTTTACTTGTTTTGAACTATTTTGGAGGAGATACATGCTGCAATTTTTATAAACAAATCACAAGTACTTGAAAACTATACTATGTGCTTGAAACTATGTGTTATATCAATCTTTATACGTACTAGGAACTATGTGCTTGAAACTATGTATTATAACAGTCTTTATTGATATTTGGAATTATGTAATGGAAGTTAGGTGCTATATCAATTTCTAATATCCGGCTATTATATCAATTTATGTTGATATCCGACTATTATATTACTTTATGTTTATATCCGACTATTTTATCAATTTCTGTTGATATCCGACTATTATATCAATTTCTGTTGATATCCGACTATTATATCAATTTTTGTTGATACCCGACTATTATATCAATTTCTGTTGATATCCGATTATTATATCAATCTCTGTTGATATCCGATTATAATATCAATTTCTGTTGGTACTTTGTTAAACGCTTTGAGAGTCATGAGCCTATTACGTTAAAAACTATATTTACCAATAACTATATTCATTACAATTATTACTATCCCTTTGGAATCTTGTTGTCCGTACTTGAGTTATAAACTATATGAACTCACAAACTTTTGTGTTGACACTTTTAGCATGTTTATCTTAGGTCCATAATGAACGAGGCTATCACGAAGGGGCACAGATACTTCAAGAAGGCTATAAACTTTATTATCATTCGAAAACTTATTTGTAAACTATGAAACTACTGGGACCTCATTTTGTAAACTCTGATATTTATATAATTCGAATGATAAATATTTTAAAACGACTCAATTAGAGTTCGTTTTCTATTGTTATAACTGTTGTGTCATGAAGTAACACCCAGTTTGAATTCTGCTGCGTTCACGAAATTGGGGGTGTTACAATGTGCTCAGCAACGGTGGCAGGAAAAGTAGTGACGACAGCAATGGCTATTACTGAGAGTATACATGAGGTATCTTCATACATCTATTTCTCTATATAGATGGTATGGTTTTTTCTTGCCAATGCAAGGCTGAGATTTAGGTTACCAAGGGTTTGCTGGATAAAGCAAAAGGAAATATACTTGGTATGGAGATCATCAGGGATCAGAGCTCCATACTGTCGTGGTAATACTCTGAGGGGGTCACAGTCTAGGGTTCACAATGGAAAGTTGGTACAGAATTTGTTGGAGAGACACTCCATACTGTCGTTGGAAGGTAGTCTATCAAGGTACTGTGATGTGGAAAAGAATGGTAAGTGGTCATGTATATATGCGGTTGGAAGCCAGGAGTATCAGGTGCTCTGCATGAGACCTGACATAGCATCTAAAGATGTGAGTATGTTGAATGGGTTTGATCGTGGATTACAGACAGGCGTATAGGTTTTTGTAGATTTTGACTACGCCATGGGAAGATCGATCACTGCCATGGGTAGATCAATCATACGGTACGGTTTGATGATACAAGGATGTGCAGGAAGCTAAGGTGGAAATTGTTATGTATTTAGTATTATTATTAGTTAAGTACAGGGTCTTTAGTGTAACTTTAGCTCATGTTGTAGTCTAATAGGGATAGTATGTCGGTTCCCATGCATAATACAATGCATGTGCACTATACATATATACTTCATAGAGGGTGATAAACGATAGGTTTTATTCCGAGTATTCGTAAATCGCGGTTTCTCTTGTAGCAGCCGGTTTCAACTCTTTAAAGGGTTGGTTTTCTTCCCCCTCATCTCTACAACAAGAAGGTGAGGGGGGAGGGGTCATTGTACTGTTAGGAATTTACAAATCGTAATACCAAGTGTAGAGATGACCCTAATTGGTGCGACTGTTTTGAGGATTCAACAATCAATTCAAGAATAAACACTTGAATCTGACTAATCTGAATTGATACTCTTGATGGATTATGATGCAGTATTTATAGTGTATAAAAAGTCACCATGAACTAGTGCAACTCTTACCTAAAACCGTTAATTTGGTTTAACTGTCAAAAAAGTAATTGTTGCATTAGTTGGGTGAATCGTTTCAATGAAAACGTTATAATGAAACCCTTAAACCTGGAAAAAATATAAGTCCAGATTTTATCAAGCATAATTAAGCCTAAACCCAAGGCCCATCTTTTGACCATTTAATATGTAATAATTTATATATATTCTAAGCCCAATTAAGCAAGCATAATTAAGCCTAAACCAACCACCAAGCCCACTACAATGGACTTTTAAGTATTTGGTGGTCAAGCATTCAATGGCCTTATAAGGAGGTCTTGGTTTCATCTTCTATCTTTGTGGGATTGATTTACATGTTCCAACATGTACGTCATTCTTACTTTACAAACGTTAATAAAGGTTAATCGTTTGGGTCTCGTTCTTGTGCGGGTTTATTTTTCTGTCGATATATATTTTCTTGTTTGTTTGTCTTCGAGTATCGGGCAATCTGCTCTCTAGATTTCCAGGTTTGTTGGTTGTTTATTCCAACATCTTTGTTAGGAGCTATTATGCGAGCACCTAATAGAGTGCATTATTTTATCTCATTCTTAATTTGTTGATCATATATTTAATCTATCTGGATCATGGACCATATCTGTATGACTGATCTTCGACAAAGTCGGCCATTGAGTTTGTAATAAATTAGCACATATGAGCTATGGGTTTGAATCTTTCTAAACAGTAACCATCACTCCTTGACTTCCACAGTTCAACTGCTGCATAATAGCAAATACAATTGACTTTTGCTAATAAGTTTTTTTGTTATTTGTCTAGATACTCATCATCAGTTCCTTAGCATATGTTTACCACGTATCTTATGAAGTAAACTGCAATAATTCCAAATTGGTCCAACCTTATTAGACTATATATGGATATCGTCTCTTTATTACAACAGTAGGCTGCAACATACACCATTGTCTGTGATGTTAAGACTTGACTGTTTGAAAAAGTCAATTGAATGTTCTGATTGAAATATAAATACTAATATAATGATCTGCCATTTTATAATTTCCGTATATCTTTGCTTGTCCTTTTCGTATGCTGCATTAGGCTTGTTTCTAGCATAATCAGAAGCCAAAACATGGTGCACCGATAGGGAGCGATGTTAGACCCGTTTCCCAGATACAACTAGGCCCCATCCTAGAAGAGTCGACTAAGGTTTAATGTGATTGGTTAGTCAACAAAGTTACGTGGAAGTCAAACCCGATAGTCAATTAATAGTCAATGAATGGGTTAAAAGGTTATGGAAAGTATTATGTGGCACATTTATAAAGGAAATAGATTTCAAGGACCTAAGTTGCCAAGGACTAAATGTGTTATAAATTAGTTGTGGCCAAAGTAGGAAAAAGGAACTTAAGGGACTAGTTATGTCATTTAGCCAAAGATGCAATCTAACTAGTATAAACTAGTAGATTCTGGACTTTTCTATCATTATTTTAGAGGGAGTTTGAGGTCCGGTTCTTGGAGGAGAAAAGGGGGGGGGGGGAAATGATGAAGGTTGATGGGCTATGAAGATGGGTTGAAGATGGCTACTCATTAGCATGATTATGGCAAGTAAGTAACCTCTAATTAGTGTTTAATTGATTAATTCAAGAGTTAGGGTTTATGTACCCAATTTGGGGAAAATGGGTAAATGGTGTTTTAAGTATAATTAAGAGGTAATGATGATTATGTGATGTGTTGATAATGGGATTAAGTTAGTAAATGATGGGATTGATGATCATGTAATCAATACATGACTATATGATGATTAGAGATGGTTAGAAGTTAGTTGATGGTTGCATAAACCATCCTTATAGTTATTATGTTATGTGTTTTAAGTGTTTATGATGATGTTAAACTAGGATGATGATGGTGATGATGTTGGTGATGATGGTGATGATGATGAACATGATGATGATGGTGGTATTATGATTGTAGCTTAGCTTTGGAAGCTAAGGTAAGTAACTCGGTTAATATGTGTTTAATACGGCCGTTTGCATATTATGTGATTATGAGTATGAACGTCGTAGTTGATAGCCTTGGATTAGTGAGTATGGAATTGATAGGAGACATGCTTAGTTAGTCGTCTCAAATGTTGGAGTATGATTATGGAATGGCTAGGTATGTTTTATGAGGTTTATGTGTTAATGTGAATATGGCCTTATGTGCTAAATGGTTAAGTGTTGTAATGCATATATGTGGATTAATGTATTAACCGAATGTTAATCTAGTTACTTACTAAGCGTAAGCTTACCCTTTTAGTTGTTAATGTTTTGTAGGTTAATTGCGTTGAAGATAACTTGGTTTGGATTATGGCTTAAGGAATTGGAAGGTAGTATGCGTTTAGGAGCTTAGGTAGAATACCGAGCTCAAGTATAAAGTTTGTACCCCCGTTGGTCTTTTATTGATTTGTAAAGTTAAGTCAAGTGTCAAAATGTATGATAATGGAGTCCTAATGATTTGGTGGTCTAACTATGTGCCAAAGTGTGTTTTAAGTGTTTATAGTCAAAGTTAAAGGGGCGTTTGGATTAAGTGTAAATATAACCATTTTGGGTTGTGAACGGGTCAAGTGTTTATGGAACATGTCTTGTATGTTAAAGTAATGACGTTGGTCTAGTTTGGTAGGCAAATGAAGTGTTATAGATGATTTGTTATGTAAATGGGTCAAAATGGGTTTTGGCACAAAACCCGTCATTTGTAAAGCCTTATTTTGAGGGTCAAATGGTGAATGTTTTTATATGAAAATGAGCCCAATGATATAAGAAGTAAATCTGGAAAGTTTTGTTAATTTTCGGGTCATAGAAGTTGTCTTTCCGAAAAATGGGTCAAAGAGATGTATAAAAGGGTTATGCAGTTAAAGGGGTGTTTGGGTTAAGAGTGTTTTTACCCATTTTGGGTAGCAAACGGGTTGATTGATTATGTAAACGATTTAGTATGAGATGTTAATGGCTTTGAGTGAGTTTGGTGTGGAAATAAGGTAGCATGGGTTGTTTATTGTCAAAAGGGGTGAAATTTCGGTATGGGTACACCAAATTTCAGTTTGTACCGAAATTTGGAACCAAAATTCCCAAATTTCGGTAGATTTTGTCGGCCTTCGAAAAATCATATCTTTTAATCCGTAAGTCGTCAAGGGTCGTGCCATCCGGCGTTTCGAAGGTAATTGAGTCTAGTTTCATTTAAAAATAGTCTCAAGGTCTGAATGTTCATGGATTTTTATAAATGGTCGAAAGAGTAACAGAAGGTCAGTTTTAGTTCACGCTTTTTGCGCGTAAAGTTTTAATTTTTGGTCTAATCGGGCACGGGGTGTAACAACTTGGTATCAGAGCTTCGGTTTAAGTGAATTAGGTTTTCTTTAGGATTGCCTAGACTTAAACCACTCGTAGACGCGTTGAGCTTAAGTTTAAGTAATGTGGGGAAATAGATGCCTTAGTGGAATAACGTAAAAGTGCTTATAGTAATAATGAGATTAGGCTATAGCTTATAAGTAATGTGAATATTGTGATGTGAATGTAGTGAAATATCGAAGTAATGAGTTAGAAACGGGTTATGGATTGTTTAGACTATGAGATGGAATACATGATATGTATATGTATGCTACGTAAGTGAATGATAGTTTTTGTATAGTATAGACTAAAGATTTAGTTATGTGAATGTGTATTATAGAAGTAATAGAAAGATGTGTATAGAAATGATAAGTGGTATGTATAGGTGATGTAAAATATAAATTAACAATTAATATTATAAACGCAGCAGAAAAACATCACCATACAAGGATCCATATAGCCATATGATCAATCTAAATTAAAAACAAATAAACAAACATGTTTTATACCTTTGTAGCGTGATCGGTAGAATCGTATGGTCACCATCACCAATATACACGAACCAAGTATGAAACCAAGTGATCAAAGGAGATCACCTCTATGCTTGATCCACACTACACATCATCGATCACCACCCGATGCTAGTCTAAACCCCCGTAACACGCGATCTAGCCTTGAACTACATTAGAATAAGGTTAGATGAGATCTAAAACCACAAACCCTAATATGGGTGTGTTTTATTTCGTGGTTATTGAGGAGAGAGAAGAGGAGAGAAAGTTGGTTAGTTATTAATTTAATAATCCATCTCCTTAATGACAAATCAATTAGGAGATAATCAAGGAAAAGTTACACTTAACCCCTTGATCTTTCTCTCTTGTTCTCTTAACCATGGCCGGCCTTATGGAGCTTCAAATGGGCTTGCCCATTTGTTGGTCCAATCTAATAAACTAAGTACTAGCTTAGTTATTAGTAGCCCGTTATCGATCCCAAGTTACGTAGTCGTTTATATATTGTAAATACGATAAATACAATCTATAAAATGGTGTCTCTGTGTATAAGTGTGTGACCCCATAGGCTCACATATGTCTAGCCATATAATTAGTAATTATGACACGAGCATACTCCAACAGCTCCCACTTGCGACGTCATAATAATCAAGTAATTATACAAGCAATGGTTAGCGTCTAGCAACACGCCAATGCCCCTAGAAATATGTGAGGTTAGTTTCTTAAACGTCTCATTTTAGATGGTTTATATGTCATCTATCCTTTTGTTACAGATACCGTGTTGAACATTAGACATGGATCAAATGTCATTCTAATAGTTCAACTATTATGTTTCTCGATATAGATATTGAACAAGATTACCAAGTGAATTAAGATTCATCTTAATCTCATTTGGGTACGGCCATACAAACATCTGTTCAATTCATCAAGGGGCCCAATAGTATCTAACTCCAAAACAAGTGGAGGAACAAATCCCATTTTGACTACACGTGTCATTCACATGCTTCATATCACTCCTGATAATGGCTTTTATAACTACCTTATTCAGGATAGCGTTTAACCATATCAAGGAATGAAATTCCACACGTGCAAGACCTGCTTGCATCTCAAGTATGAGGATAAGAGACATAACCTCTTGCGAGATTCACTATTGACGACGATCCATGTAGTGAATACTCGTAGGTTGGGTCAATCCAATGTTCATCCCAATGAACAACATTTGAGTGTGGCAAATAAATCACCAACACGCTCACATTTGTCTTAATTTGATGATACTCCCGTATCGTCAACCGACAATGGATAATTTTAGAATAAATAAATTATTCATGGATTAAACATGCAAATATAGAACACAGTAGTATAAATGAAGACGATCATACCCGGTATATCAATTCATTGTATAATACGACTGCTTACAATTCCATTATCCAAATACTAAAAACAGATATGCATAAGACTACTCATAGGTCGGGATCCGATGTTCCCACCATGATCGAATCATGTTGTACAAGACAACAAGTAGTCATCAGAGTAAACTTTGAGAATACTTGTTTCAAAACTCATGAAAGGTTTGAATGATGATTGTCCTTTGTATGTGCACATTCAAGTACAAGACGAGTATCTCAACAATACATTCCATAGGGTGTTTGAAGCCAGCAAAACACCTACTTTAGATAGTCATCTGAATAGTTTCTCAAACTATAAAGTATTCTTATTCTTTTAATGTATAACGCATTAATGCTCTCAGTCGAGCACATCTAGTCAGCAATGTCATCATTCATGATGACATCCTACCATGACTAGGGTTGAGTATTATCTCAGTTAAATAAGCATCAGTGTATGCAAACAAAACAGAGCTCCTCAATTATCCGTAAACATTTGAACATATCTTTGGTCCTATGTAGGTCCAATATAATGTTCATTTAACAATTATCTAACGACTTTCACTTAGATATTGGTTGTTATCAACTCATCTTGCATTCATGCAAATGATAAATATATAGTCCAATACTTAATATGACTTACATGATGAATCCTTCAGTCAAACTTAAGATTTCCAATCATGTGTTCAATCTCATCAAGTAAGATTGATCATTGAGACTCCCCTCAATAACGTGTCATATTGTGTTTAGACTTAATAACCGCTTATGTTTATTCTAATAAACATATATATAACAAGGTTATATGTTTTATTTTATAAATCCCTCAAGAGAAACTTCATTCCAAGCTAAGGATTAAAGTCTAGCTTAGGTGTAATATTGTTTCTAATATGTCAATGACATATGAGATTTAAGAAAATAAATAAAATGCTCCAACTTGCTCTCAGTGTACTTAGGAGTAATCTTATTAATCAAAATCAAGTTAATGATTTTATGATTAACACAAGATCTCTGCTCCTAGATGCATGATCTAATCCACACATGGATTCTTTTATCTTGTATACTTAATAAAGATTACATGGATTCATAAACCCTTTTGATTACTCATCGTCCTCGCAAATGTAATCAACAAGAAAAGTGTTTTGATATCCTATTGTCATATTTCATATACATGAAATCAGGTATGACAATTAATCGTCTTTATACATTTAATGTTTGTAGCTAGGAAGATTTAATCATAGTCAATTTATTGAGTACGAGTAAACTCCATTTACTACACGTGCATTAAATGTGTGTACAAGTTTGTCCTTTTGAGTCTTCTCATCAAGAAACTCATTCTTAACCTCACAGTCTAACTGATTAGTAAGAGATCAATCAAACTCCACGAGTGATTGTCTTTCAAGGACTGCATCTTAACATTCATAGTTTTGAGCTACTCATCAGATACAATATCTGATAATGCATCTCAGTAGTTAGCAGGTTCACCATGATCCTCTAACTTATGTCCCTCAGCATTGATATAAAAACTATATCATTCAGGTGCAAGAGGTATCCTTGTGGATTTATGAATGAGAGATATCAATCTATGGTTTATGATGCGTGGTTTTGCAACCTTACAACAGGTTTTACCTCTCGAGGGATCTCAAGAGGCTTACAACCCCACCAGGCAGTGTACCTGACCGATGTAGTATAGTGTAGTGGTAAGTACGGGGGATTGATCGTTCTCCACAGGGAATAGTGTCCGTTAGGTATGAAAAACTACTCTAATAGGTCTAAGGGTGAGAGAAGATTCTTTTTTATGTTTTTATAATTTTATGAAAGCAAGTAAAATCTCGGGTTTGAAAGAGTGGGCGGAATTAGTTGCTAGTCAACTAACCCAAATAACTACGAATGCAAATAAAATAAAATAACTGAAAATGAAAAGGTGGTAAAACTTATGTGGAGAGAAATGTGTTTTACTTAGATTTCCTTACTCCCTAACTATCTTTTACCGATTGATTAGTGTGTATTAGTTGCGTGGATGACGGGTGTATTCCTTAATACCAATCGTGGGGTGGCGTACGTACTTCCCCAACTCTATGAACTCCTACTTCACTCCTATGTCGAGCCGGCTAGGAAGCTCCTAACATGGGATCACTAGAATTCGCTCATGCATTAAATACAACCATAAAAACCTTTAGTACGCATTGGTTCATGTTTCTTAAGACGTTCAAGCAAGTTACCGAATAGGAAGTTAGCCAGTTTTCTTAAGCCTAACATAGATGAACAATCATCCCATACAACTAATAACACACTAATAACCAATGATCAATAGCTAGGTTTCATTAGATCTAAGCAAACACAAAGAAAACCTAGCCTAACATGTTAAACAAAAGACAAGAACAAGATAGAATCAAACAACACATAGACATATTGAATGATTAATTGATAACTTATCTTCAATGTAACATGGAAGATCTCAAGGCAAAAAGCCTTGAAAAAGCTGCTAAAATCGTCCTAGGGTTTTTCACACACAAAGTTCCACACAAGTTCCACCCTAATGACAAAAAATTGCAAAACTATATATAGACTTTCAGATCTGACGGCGTCACGTTATGGAGTGTGACGCCGTCACCTCGCCGCTTTTAGGGTTCCCGGATGGCCTTCTTGACGCCGTCCCTCTTTTAGCTCTCCAAAATCCGTTCTGGCTTATCAAGGCTTGACGCCGTCATAATTAGGCGTGACGCCGTCCCGCTTTAACTTATACCGTGACGACCTTGATCACTCCAAAGGGTGACGCCGTCAGAATTCCCATGCAAATTTCTCTGGCTTATCATGAGTAATTTTCATATCCACCACTTTTGCCAAGCCATGACGCCGTCAAGAACAAATCCTGACGCCGTCAAAGGTACTTTCCAGCACAATTTTGAGACTTTGCCGTTTTCTTCACTTTTATGCTCCAAAAACGTCCAAAATGCTTCCTTTTCCAGATTTCTTCTCCAAAGTACCTAAAATGACAAAAGGAACGATTTAGGGCAATATTTGATCAGATAAATACGATTTAGGGCTTAAATGACCCCTTAAAAGCGGTACACTTTTCGTTTCATCAAATACCCTTACACTTGAGATTTGCTTGTCCTCAAGCAAATGCGCTTTTATTCTAATCAAAATACAAGTTAGAGGTCATTTAATGCTAACATAAAAGTAATTACAACAAATATTCGTTCCACTTTAATCATAATAAGCACGGAGATTACTGTAACACCTAAAATCTGAAAGCATGCGAAATTACCAATTTGCCCCTATAATTTAAAATTTTAATTAAAGGCTTAATAAGTATCAAATAAATTCCAAACTTCTGGCAATGCACAAGATATGATCCCAAATAATTTTGAGAACTTCATTTGACATTTATACAAGTGGTAAAAATACCAAAATGCCCCTACCTATGCCGTATACATTTAAAATGTATTTATTTGTTATTTAAATTATGAATATGGTAAGTATTAAGACCAAATCAAATTAAATCAATCACAACTTGATTTCCAGCTAATATGGCCGAAATTATGGCCCATCCCTCCCCCATTGACCGGCCATTTCCATCTTTACATCAATCATATTATTTTTCTTCCAAACCCTAGTTTTGCCGAAAGAACTACACACACAAACAATCCTCTATAGCCTCAATTCGACATCCAAAAATTCTAAACACATTTTTCTGTGATCAAGCAACATCTAAAGAGCCCTAGAAAAATTATTGTGGAGGTGTTCTTCGTTCGTATCATCTTTGGCGAATTTTCCTTTGTCGCGGCTAAGAAACAAGGTATAATTTGTTTCTCATTCATTCGACACCCTAAAATTCGATTCTTATTTTTCTCACACTCCTTATAACATGTACAACCTAGGAAAATTTGGATTGGAGCTGTTCTCATTCGTTTTCTATTTTTGAGAGACTTATTCTTTTCGTACGCCTATAAAGAAGGTATCTCGTTATTAATTCGTACGACTTCCATAAAATTCGTTTGTGATTTTTCTCATGATCCTCATGTCGTATATGGTGTGGGAAAATTGATTGCAAGGTCAGAGGATCATTTGTGAGGTCGTGGTGATTTTTGGTGTATTTTGGCTCTACGCGTATAAATAAAATCGTGCGTCTCGTTCTACACGTTCAAATCTTGATTTGGTATTTTTCTCAGACCCTTTACATGTTAAGAACATCAAATAAAATGTGTAATTCGATCCATGCATGTTATATGAATTATTTGGTTTTTAAATCAATAAAACAAAGCGTAAATCACATAAAATACCATACGAATTATAAGGGCTGTGTATATATTTTATTTTCGTGTATTATAATCCTATGAAGTCTGGAAAAATGATTAGATGATTTGTCATGGCTTGAATATGGGTTTTATGAATTTATTTGTTATTAGGGTTTTTAAACTAAAAAGCGTATAAAAAGGCATAAAATCATACGATCTGATTTTTGGTATTTTAGGGTTTGTTCTTGAGCTAATAAATGATGTTATATGATGAAGTAATGATTAAAAATGATTAGAGAAGGTTAGGGTTTGATTTTGTGAAAATAAAAGTCATACCGTGTGGTTTTTTAAAAGTGTAGGGTAGATTTTGTAATCTCTAAAACTCTTAGGTCATTTTTAAAACTTATTTTAGATCATGTACTTGCTGTTTAAAATATATAAATAGGGGGTCTAGTGTCATTTTTGTATTTTAGAGGATTAAAATGTTTTTAGGGTTTTAATTATGGTTCGAATTATAAAATATTTAAAGGGAGGGACTAAACTTGTAATTTTTGGAAACTTGGTGCTGTTTTGAGTAATATAATATATTCAGGGGGTTATGTGTTAATTTGGTGATTTAATGGGTTAATATGTAATTATTAATAATATAAAGTTGAAATTGTAAAATAAAGGGGCTAAAGTGTAACTATGAACAATTGAAGGGTTAAAAGTGTAACTTTTGTAATAAAGGGGTATAAAGTGTAAATTGAGAAATCTTAAGGACTAAAAGTGTAAATCTGATCAAAGACACTTCATTTCCAAGTAATAATGACTTAACCAAGTTATACTACCCAATACTTCTAAATATGAAAACTTTCTGAATAAGAAAACTTTCTAAAAATGGAAACTTGCTAATTATGGAAACCTGCTAAAAATGGAAAGTTACTTTAAATAGAAAGACAATCAATTAAGAATGAATTGTAATTCCCTTCTACTCCTCTAGGTGTGAAGAAGGAGAGACTTTGAGCTATTCCCTATTTCTGTGCCTTGTTTCTATTTGTGCTTTCGTCATAAGGTACAGATACTCTGCCTTTTTCAGTAAGGGTTCTTATATTCTATACATTGATTTTGAGTTATGATTCAGTTAAGATTTTCCCAAGCCATTGCTATGTTCCCTTTGAGTGAACCTTTGATATTCCTCTTGATTATGATCTGAGCTTCGTTTCTCTGACCTATGCCTTTGCCAAGTTGCTCTAAAGTTCTGAACTATCCTTGTGAGAAACTAAGATTTTGAAATGGTTTACTAAACTAAGGTTTTGAACTACTTGTTTTGAACTATCTTTTACGAAGACTATTTTAATGATTATCTTTATGAAACCAATTTAAAGACCATTTTAATTAAATACCTTGATTAAGCTTTCTAAAATGAATCTGTTGAATAAAGACTTTGAAGATGAACCCTTTGATACAGACTTTGAACTTTAATTATGATTCCCTTTGTTTTTAAAACTATGATATGAACTTTGGAAGACCTTGGTGAACCACTCTATTATGAACTATTCGATATGAACCCTTTTCTATGGACCTTGTGATATGACTTTGAGATGCACCTTTTGATATATGATCTTTTGTGATGACTTTGAGACCTGACTCTTAGTTTGATACCCGAGCCATTTATGTTACCTAGCCAGGAAGGTAACCTGGCCATGTCTGTGATGCACCACTGGCATGACTCCCGTGTGGGGGAGTGATTTCTCACACCGTCCCTTTATATTATCTGCTATGGCCATTATGACTTTGAGATTATGACTTTGAGTTTGGGGGCGTATGGGTTGCAATCCTAGATTTGTATGTTTAGTGGATTTAACTGTGACTTTGAGTATTGACTTTGAGGTGACTGGTGCTTGTGTGCAATACACGCCTTTCACAGTTAGTTGGGGCTAGCTACTCCATTTGAAGAATGAGGACACCCCTCATATTATCTGATTATCTGAGAGGTCTCCCCTCTATATGATTTGAAGATTGATGGTTACGATATGATGTGATCTGTTTCTGGGCTCGTGGTAGACGACTATCCTATTCTTCTCTTATTATCCATTTACTTCTTTTATACCTTATGACATTCCCATTGCCCATATTATATTTCTGTTTCGTTATTCTTTGCTTTGTATTATGTATCTGTTCACTGAGCTTTGTAAGCTCAGCCGCACGTTTTCTTTTCGTGTGCGGCAGGTTTTAGTTGGAAGATGGGTACGAGTAAAGAGACTTTTGGACTTAGAAGACTTGATAGTTTTGTCCTAGAGATGATTAGAAGTTATCATGTTGTTAGAAATTGTATTCGCTTTGTAACCTGGTTAATTCAGTATTTCCTTTGTAACCTTTGAGAATCTTTGTATTACTTTTGAATGTATGCTTTGTTATATCTGATATGAAACCATTTGCGTGACATCTTTACCCTTGTCGGGTTGGGGTGTTACAATTATGGTATCAGAGACCAGGCTGCGATTCGTAATACATTTACCCTTGGCCTGTGTAAGTTAGGACCACTAAGTTTTCCCTGTAGGCGCTCGTAGGACAACCTTTGAGAAATTGCTTTAGGATCTCCCTATAGGAACCTAAGTGAGGAATGGGTAGACTAAGACATCTGTGCGAGTATCATTGCTTTCGCATTACTCTGATTCGTGCCTTGCTTTTGGTTAGAGTCGGTTGATATCTCTTTTGGAAATCAAAAGCTTATGCTTTGCACCACCTAGATTTGAACCTGATAAAATTTGGAAGGCATTGAGAAATTTCATAATTATTGGCAGACACTATTTGATCCTTATCTTCAGATCCCTTTTGATAGTCATTTTGATAAAGACTCTCAGTTGCCTCTGATTCTTTTGTTAATCACTTTGACGCCTCTTCAGGCATTCCGAGAACCTCCATGGCGATGACGTACTGGATATGTTTTGTTATTTGTCTTTTGTTTTGATAAGTAACTATGAATCTCCTGACCCTATTTGAGTTTGTTCCACCCATCCATGTTCTTGCGAGAAGTTTTGTAGTTCATAACTACGAGTATAAGGATATTCTCATCTCATTTCCGAATAATAAGATTTGCGCTGCCGATCTGCCTGATTGGAAGATTAATTTGGACCGATCGCTCATTCGATGATATTTTGCATAAATTTCTTGAGTTTCGAGTAAATTTTGACACCTACCGAATTCTAATGCCTAGTATCGTTTATGTCATTTTCAGTATGGCACCTCCAGCACGCCGCAGATATCGTTGGACAACTAGGTTCGCCATCGGCCGAAAGAGGAACGGAAAATTGAGGAGGATTGCCAAGAGGATATTGATCCCCACTAGGATGTGGCCGGGCCGGATCGAAGAAAGGAGGACCATCATGAATATAAGTGGGACGGAAGAACAGCTGCACGTGGCAGAAATAACAGATGAAGAGGACATTGTAACTAGATACCAGGGAAGAGACCCCAGGTTTTCAGAAGAAGGAGGAGTGGTACGAGTTGAACCTCGCAATTTGTACGAATTTGTGGATCGCATAGAAGATGAAGGAAGATACACTTATTGGGGTTTCGCAAGCCAGCCACTTCCCCAGTCAGAAGGGAACCGGAACGGATGGATCAGCGAGGAAGAGGAGGAGGATTCAGACTTGGAATCTACTGCAAGTAAACCAACCTAAGTATGAAGTTAAGAGTCTAGTAACTGTATTGTTTAGAATTTTATCTCGAATTTCTTATGGCATTAACGTTTCGCGTACTTCCGTTGGATTTTGAGAATTTTCCCGAGTAAGATTTGAGAAATGATTGAAATAAATTTTGTGCGATGGGTGCTTCACCTTTGTAAATCTGTTAGAACTCATCTCAGCATATAAGCCAGAACTTTAACTTTCCACATTTGTTTTGGCATCCCTTAAAGATATGTTGTTTCGAGTACTGAAGTTTTCCTAGGAACCATTTCGTATTTCAACGACTAAACCTTATCTTAGAAGCTTTTGGCGCTTAAACTCTCTGAACATAAGCATTGTATTGAACATTGTTTAGCATCCTGGACTTTTTGAAATTGATTCCTGATGGACCACCAAGTTTTGTACCGGAGTAGGAAGTAAGATTTGACGTGATTGTCTGGGCATCTAGCAAAGACGTCTGTCGAACCATACCTGTTCATTGGAACAAAAAGGGAAGAGCATGGAGATCATTTTGCACCTTGTTAGAAATTTAAAGATCATTTGTACATTCTGGGAGATGGATGTTTTTTTAAGACAACGGTGTTCTTTGCCTGACCTGGAGTTAACAACAACGGAGGCTACCCTGAAGAGTGAAGACATTCCTTACAAGGCAGAAGTGTTGGCGATGCAGAAGAAGAAGTTTAGTCAAGACGGCGAACCTGGAGCTGATGGAGAAGTACAGTCTCACTTCCCTATTCATCTTGGTTGTACTAAGATGAATTGAGAACGGAAGCAGACTGTACGATGAAGAGAATTAAAGACCGTTCCAGAAATCCACAATACCAGCACATTACAAGAAGAACTGCAGGGGGCGCGGCGAACCAGACACAAGTTCCGGGTTGATGTTTTCACTTTCCGATTGATAGACAGACGAAGACAGACTTACCAGACTTGAAGAGATTGGGTGCGTTGAATGAACAAAAATTTTAAAACAGATCTTTCATATTCGAAAGAATTGATTCTATTCAGACCGAAATTCTTGGCGACTAAATTTCGTTTGGTTGACTCTATTAAGCTTCGTCATATCGTTAAAAGATTCTCTTATGATTTAAGTTCACGAGAAGCATATCAGTGGTGCCTATATTTCGTATGTTCGATGATAACCGGTTTGAGAGATTTTGGATAGTGATGGAAGATACGATGTTTAGTAACGGCGTACCTCACGTTAGTTTGGAAATCTGGGATTTTAATACTCGTGCGGATGGTTTTGTTTTGTCTTTGGATTTTGACATTCGTATTTAGTTGATCTTTGATGTCTATAGAAGTACTAGGTGGATTAATATAGGTGGTTCTGATTACGACTTGAGATAAAGTATGACCATCATAAGGGCATACTTATGTGGTGCTAGTATTATGACGCCTGATCAACGTGATAATACTTACACCATATAATGTGCACTCATCGTGGGCATAGGATATCTTTGGAAGTACCTAAGAAGTTTGGAAATTGAATCTCAGTGGGATTGTTCGCAGTTAGTTAGACCTTAGATTCATTCTACATATCCAGTTAATCTGCTGTCTTTGATATTCGACTTGATACATTTGGCTTCTCGACGCGCGTTTTGCTGACCTATGCACTTCCGATAATAATCTTATATTCTATTATGGAGCTTCTGCGAATTAATGATATCTAACGATATGTTTTCTGTCCGTATGGATTCAATCTGTTCTGCTATATCTACGTTTCGCATTCGTTGAAACTGTTCATTGTGATCTGCTATGAGTAAGACATGAGATTTTGGATTCTGAGAAAACAGGACCTGTTTGTTTATGAGAACACCTTTGGAAGGCTCTTTCGAAGCCGAAACTATTTGAAAAGCTAAAGAGTTATACAATTGCATCACCTCATGGTTGCTACAATTTGATGTATTCTCATCTAATCTGCCTAATCAATTCGATGTAAAACCCTACGTATTGTTTTTACCTCTTCCTAGAGAATTCAATTATCATCCGTATATTGGTACGTTATCATTGGATTCAAACTCAGCATAGTGTGTCTTTGTTATGTTTCGATTCGTTTCATTTCTGATTCTTTGCAAATTTCGAGGACGAAAATTTTCTTTTAGAGGGGAAGAAGTTGTAACACCTAAAATCTGAAAGCATGCGAAATTACCAATTTGCCCCTATAATTTAAAATTTTAATTAAAGGCTTAATAAGTATCAAATAAATTCCAAACTTCTGGAAATGCACAAGATATGATCCCAAATAATTTTGAGAACTTCATTTGACATTTATACAAGTGGTAAAATTACCAAAATGCCCCTACCTATGCCGTATACATTTAAAATGTATTTATTTGTTATTTAAATTATGAATATGGTAAGTATTAAGACCAAATCAAATTAAATCAATCACAACTTAATTTCCAGCTAATATGGCCGAAATTATGGCCCATCCCTCCCCCATTGACCGGCCATTTCCATCTTTACATCAATCATATTATTTTTCTTCCAAACCCTAGTTTTGCCGAAAGAACTACACACACAAACAATCCTCTATAGCCTCAATTCGACATCCAAAAATTCTAAACACATTTTTCTGTGATCAAGCAACATCTAAAGAGCCCTAGAAAAATTATTGTGGAGGTGTTCTTCGTTCGTATCATCTTTGGCGAATTTTCCTTTGTCGCGACTAAGAAACAAGGTATAATTTGTTTCTCATTCATTCGACACCCTAAAATTCGATTCTTATTTTTCTCACACTCCTTATAACATGTACAACCTAGGAAAAATTGGATTGGAGCTGTTCTCATTCGTTTTCTATTTTTGAGAGACTTATTCTTTTCGTACGCCTATAAAGAAGGTATCTCGTTATTAATTCGTACGACTTCCATAAAATTCGTTTGTGATTTTTCTCATGATCCTCATGTTGTATATGGTGTGGGAAAATTGATTGCAAGGTCAGAGGATCATTTGTGAGGTCGTGGTGATTTTTGGTGTATTTTGGCTCTACGCGTATAAATAAAATCGTGCGTCTCGTTCTACACGTTCAAATCTTGATTTGGTATTTTTCTCAGACCCTTTATATGTTAAGAACATCAAATAAAATGTGTAATTCGATCCATGCATGTTATATGAATTATTTGGGTTTTAAATCAATAAAACAAAGCGTAAATCACATAAAATACCATACGAATTATAAGGGCTGTGTATATATTTTATTTTCGTGTATTATAATCCTATGAAGTCTGGAAAAATGATTAGATGATTTTTCATGGCTTGAATATGGGTTTTATGAATTTATTTGTTATTAGGGTTTTTAAACTAAAAAGCGTATAAAAAGGCATAAAATCATACGATCTGATTTTGGGTATTTTAGGGTTTGTTCTTGAGCTAATAAATGATGTTATATGATGAAGTAATGATTAAAAATGATTAGAGAAGGTTAGGGTTTGATTTTGTGAAAATAAAAGTCATACCGTGTGGTTTTTTAAAAGTGTAGGGTAGATTTTGTAATCTCTAAAACTCTTGGGTCATTTTTAAAACTTATTTTAGATCATGTACTTGCTGTGTAAAATATATAAATAGGGGGTCTAGTGTCATTTTTGTATTTTAGAGGATTAAAATGTTTTTAGGGTTTTAATTATGGTTCGAATTATAAAATATTTAAAGGGAGGGACTAAACTTGTAATTTTTGGAAACTTGGTGCTGTTTTGAGTAATATAATATATTCAGGGGGTTATGTGTTAATTTGGTGATTTAATGGGTTAATATGTAATTATTAATAATATAAAGTTGAAATTGTAAAATAAAGGGGCTAAAGTGTAACTATGAACAATTGAAGGGTTAAAAGTGTAACTTTTGTAATAAAGGGGTATAAAGTGTAAATTGAGAAATCTTAAGGACTAAAAGTGTAAATCTGATCAAAGACACTTCATTTCCAAGTAATAATGACTTAACCAAGTTATACTACCCAATACTTCTAAATATGAAAACTTTCTGAATAAGGAAACTTTCTAAAAATGGAAACTTGCTAATTATGGAAACCTGCTAAAAATGGAAAGTTACTTTAAATAGAAAGACAATCAATTAAGAATGAATTGTAATTCCCTTCTACTCCTCTAGGTGTGAAGAAGGAGAGACTCTGAGCTATCCCCTATTTCTGTGCCTTGTTTCTATTTGTGCTTTCGTCATAAGGTACAGATACTCTGCCTTTTTCAGTAAGGGTTCTTATATTCTATACATTGATTTTGAGTTATGATTCAGTTAAGATTTTCCCAAGCCATTGCTATGTTCCCTTTGAGTGAACCTTTGATATTCCTCTTGATTATGATCTGAGCTTCGTTTCTCTGACCTATGCCTTTGCCAAGTTGCTCTAAAGTTCTGAACTATCCTTGTGAGAAACTAAGATTTTGAAATGGTTTACTAAACTAAGGTTTTGAACTACTTGTTTTGAACTATCTTTTACGAAGACTATTTTAATGATTATCTTTATGAAACCAATTTAAAGACCATTTTAATTAAATACCTTGATTAAGCTTTCTAAAATGAATCTGTTGAATAAAGACTTTGAAGATGAACCCTTTGATACAGACTTTGAACTTTAATTATGATTCCCTTTGTTTTTAAAACTATGATATGAACTTTGGAAGACCTTGGTGAACCACTCTATTATGAACTATTCGATATGAACCCTTTTCTATGGACCTTGTGATATGACTTTGAGATGCACCTTTTGATATATGATCTTTTGTGATAACTTTGAGACCTGACTCTTAGTTTGATACCCGAGCCATTTATGTTACCTAGCCAGGAAGGTAACCTGGCCATGTCTGTGATGCACCACTGGCATGACTCCCGTGTGGGGGAGTGATTTCTCACACCGTCCCTTTATATTATCTGCTATGGCCATTATGACTTTGAGATTATGACTTTGAGTTTGGGGGCGTATGGGTTGCAATCCTAGATTTGTATGTTTAGTGGATTTAACTGTGACTTTGAGTATTGACTTTGAGGTGACTGGTGCTTGTGTGCAATACACGCCTTTCACAGTTAGTTGGGGCTAGCTACTCCATTTTAAGAATGAGGACACCCCTCATATTATCTGATTATCTGAGAGGTCTCCCCTCTATATGATTTGAAGATTGATGGTTACGATATGATGTGATCTGTTTCTGGGCTCGTGGTAGATGACTATCCTATTCTTCTCTTATTATCCATTTACTTCTTTTATACCTTATGACATTCCCATTGCCCATATTATATTTCTGTTTCGTTATTCTTTGCTTTGTATTATGTATCTGTTCACTGAGCTTTGTAAGCTCAGCCGCACGTTTTCTTTTCGTGTGCGGCAGGTTTTAGTTGGAAGATGGGTACGAGTAAAGAGACTTTTGGACTTAGAAGACTTGATAGTTTTGGCCTAGAGATGATTAGAAGTTATCATGTTGTTAGAAATTGTATTCGCTTTGTAACCTGGTTAATTCAGTATTTCCTTTGTAACCTTTGAGAATCTTTGTATTACTTTTGAATGTATGCTTTGTTATATCTGATATGAAACCATTTGCGTGACATCTTTACCCTTGTCGGGTTGGGGTGTTACAATTACAAACTAGCACCTCACAAGTAGTGTTTAGATACTCACATCTCTCAAGTGTCATCAAAATAAATCTCATAAATGAAAACGGATAATATCTCTCACTACCTGTCATAGCAAATAGATTACCATAGGCTTGGGAAAGGATCGAAAACCTCCTCCACTAGGCGTAAGCACCTAAGATAAACTATCAAAGAGGGCTTTTAAATGGGTTATAACGTTAGGTGTAGGGAAAAGGAAAACACGGTTTTGTTGGATAAGGGATATTTTACTGGTGGCGAGTTAAAGATCTTGATCAATTACATGTACTATACAATGTTGCTAAGCCAAGACTAGACTCGATCTTAAGCTAGTGACAAAATAACAAAAACATAAAATAAACATAAAATGAAACGGGATGGTAGTCCGTATGTTTTTTCTATTTTTCTTTTTCTCATTTTTTTTTTTTTTTTCATACACTCTTGCCCTACCATCCAAAATAATACATCATAGGGGCGTTGCATTCCCCTTACACTTGAACTTTTACATAACTTTACAAATAACTATTCTAATGACTCGAATTAAGATAATTGAAAAACTTGGAGTACTTTTAAAAATATTTAGCACATATGGGGGTAATAAATGATGTTCTTCCCCATTACTCCATTACACTAGTACTTTACCCATGAGTCCCAATCGTCCCAAAACAATATGTACAAGGATATGACTCGACTTAGCAACCATGTAATCAATTAGATAATTAACTTGGGTTTAAACAAATGTTGTAACAATAATGCACTAAAAATGAGTGCACACAAGGTAGGCTAAGGCGATTTGGGTGTACATTTAAGTGGGGTGTAACAAATTCTTCCTTTAAGTAAAATGCTTAAAGGTCGAAACGAAAAGATAGGCTCTGAGGGGTGTACTAGGGGTATCGTGTACTAAAAATGAGTACAACGCAAAGGGTGTGGGAGAATTACTTGACCAATGTAGCCAAAGTAATTATAACAAAATCACAGGTGTAAAACAATGGGTTAATCCTAATGCCTCTTATCATGTAGTAAATCTAACTACACGAATGTAGTCTCACTTGTGGCCTCGGAATGGTCCTAACGCAAGTTCTAGAATCTAAGTGCTACCGGTACACACATCATAGCATAAATGCTTTTCCTACCAATTCTAGGGGCGAACCTCACATATTTGGGGGTGGAAAATTTTTTAGTGGTACGGTTTTTGTGCTAGTCATATAACTCCTATCCATGAGATGCTCATTAAGATCAAAGTTTCACTCCTAAATGTTGTAAAAAATTTTAAATTTGGCACTAAAATTACCCTAACAAGTATTTATCTTAGTTTTATTACACATCTACTATTAAGCAAACAAAAAATCAAGCATAATAGCATTCTCTAATCGTACTTTTACCCCCCCCCCCTTACACTTAAGATGGACATTGTCCCTAATGTTCAAATAACAAGATGTAAAAGTAAAAAGGTAAAAGAATGAAATCAAATACTCCCCTGATTCGCTCGGTGGATAATGAAGTAACACGGTTAGATCTTCTTCCAAGAGAATGTAGAAGCTTTATGACTAATGCATCGCCAAAAGCTTGATCCAACAAACATTTCCTTGTCCAAAATAACCTGTTAAACCTGAGAAAACAAACACGAAAACCTGCATAACATCGGCGGGATAAATTCTATATATAAGGATATAATGCTTGTGGAATGATTATTTTGCAGATTCCTGGAGATTTTAAGTTAGAGATTTAAATAAAAACTTTTTATGAAAACAAAACTTTCAAAAATTTTCAGAAAATTAAACCTGACGCCGTCAGGTTGTAAATCCTGACGCCGTCAGAAATGATCTGACATAATTCTCATGTTACGTTTCCGGAAAATTTTTGGAAAAACCTATACCTTACTTCCTGAAAATCCTGCAAAACATCATTATGACTCGATACAAGCATTTGACTCAAACAAATACTAATATGTATGTTAATTTATTATTATTACGATTCATGTTCATTTGTGTTCTAATAAACCGGTTTGGATTTCCCTTACATTTAACTTTTGCAAAATACCTTTATATGTAGTTAAGACGAAGTTAAAAACAAGATAAAGCATTTTCACAAATTAGTTTTGAACATGAATCAATAATAATAAAATTTAAACATACATACGGAAACAAATAAAATCAAACAAACAAATAAATAAACACACAAAGCAAATAAAACTTGGGTTGCCTCCCAAGAAGCGTTTTTCTTTATTAACGAGTCTTGTAGCTAGACTCAAAGTCCTTTTACCCTATGTAAGTGAGCTCGTCATCGAGGACGTCTTTAGGGTTAAGCTTGGATTGAAGTTTCCTATTGGTTCGCTTAGTACAATATATCTTTTCAAACTTCTCTCCATCCGGGTCATACAATGTCATCTTAATATGCCATGACCCATCTCCATCTTTGGGTGGTTTGTCCCAATCCCACTTATGATCATCGTCCTCACAATTCCACTTATTCATCCCTAGGTTAATTGGCAAAACTCCTAGGAAATCAATCATCTTCCTAAAAACTAGAGGGTCTTCAAACGGATCCAATTCGGTGTCCCTAGCCAAGAGTTGCTCTACCGTATGTGTTCGGTTCACAAAGTCCTCTTCTAGGTAAAATGGGCGTTGGGGTCCTATGAAGTCTCTATCGATCCAAGGTCCATATCTAGATGGTCTCCTATTTGATTCTAACCAATGGGGTGTTGGTTCCTTACTAGTATCATAGGCATGTTTCTTAACATCATAGACTGACCAAGTATCCCCTTCTCCTACCGCTATCTTAGATTCCTTACAATCAATCATAGCACTAGCGGTCGCCAAAAATCCTCTACCTATCAACAAGGGGCATGTAGGGTCGCTAACCATATCAAGGACGTGGAAATCGGCTAAAATGGTTAGTTTTCCAATGTGTACTAACACGTCCTTAACTACTCCAACTGGGTAAGCAACACTTCCATCCGCTAAGCCTATAATTACCTCGGTTTCTTCAAGTTTTCCTAGTTTTAGAGAGGTGTAGAGAGGTAACGGAAGTAGGTTAAGGCTTGACCCAAGATCGGCTAATGTGTCATAAGCCTCCGAATTACCGATCTTGCAAGGTAGAACAAATAGGCCCGGATCATCTAACTTCTTAGGTAGCTTGTTTTGAACAAAGGCGGTCCCTTTTTCGCCTAACTTGAGCTTCTTCTCGTCCAACACATCAATAACCGGACTTTCAAGGTGGAGCTCCTTGAATTCTTCGTCAAGGTTTTGAGTGGGAGGTGTTTCAACTATGTTGTTGACCAATTTGGATGTCCTAACTTCTTGGTCATTTTGAACGACTTGGGTTTGTTTGAAACACGAGCTCATGGAATTGACCGAATAATATTGTGGACAAGAACTAGGAGACGAAACCGACGAGATGGCGTTGACGTTTAGTTTTGGGTTCTTGACTGTGTTGCTAGGGAGTGCTCCCATTTCTCGGTCATTGAGGGCTTTCAACAAAGTGTCAATCTTATTGGTCATCTCGCTTTGTTTTTGTTTGAAATCGGCTTCAAACTTGGCTAAACGAGCTTCTTGAGATGCCATAAATTGGGACATCAATCCTTCAAAGTTATTGGTACTACCATTGCTGGAAGGATTGTTGTTGAAAGTACGGTTCGAGTTGGAACCGCTTGATTGGAAGCGATTAGGTGGGTTGGAAGAATTGGTTTGTTGTGCGTTTTGGTTTTGTTTCCACCTAAGGTTCGGGTGATTTTTCCATGAGGGGTTGTATGAATCACCGTAGGGGTTTGGCTCGGGTTTGAAAGTGTACCACTTGTCTCCCGCTCCGTCGGTACGCGAGGATGCGTAGTTCGCAAAAGCTTGTTCGGGGAGTTCCATGCAATCACGAGTGTCGTGGGGACCACTACATAATTCACATGAAGAAGTGATTTTGTTCACTTGGCTTGAAGGTTTAGGAGCCTCGTAGGATTTCATGAGAAACTTGACTTGGTCTTCAAGTTCTATGATCCTACGGTCGGAAGTGCTTGAATTGTTCGAAGGCAAAGATATTGCCTTGACCGTTTTATTCAAATCACGGGGATCACTCCAACTTTCGTTGTCATAAAGAGCAAGATCCTCTAGGAGAGCCCATGATTGTTCCGCACTTAGATCACGTAGCTTACCACCGGCCGATTGGTCAATGATTTGCCTTGTGGAGAGATTGATATGGTCATAGAAGATTTGGACTTGGAGCCAAAGTTCTATGCCATGGTGAGGGACTTTTTGGAGTAAGTCCTTGAATCGAGTCCATGCCTCGTAGAGGGTTTCGCCTTGACGTTGTTGGAACATCAAGATATCATTCCTTAGCTTGGTAGTTCTTCCCGGTGGGAAAAACTGAGCAAGGAAACGAGTAGTGAGATCATCCCAAGAGGTGATGGATCCTGCGGGTTGACGTTCTAGCCATTGACTAGCTTGGTCCCGCAAAGAGAATTGAAAGAGACGCAGTCGGGTCGTCTCTCGAGTGGCAACATCAAGGTCTATGGAATCAACAATTTTGAGAAAGTCCTTGAGATGTTGGTTAGGATCTTCAGAACGAAGTCCATGGAATGCGCATCCGCTTTGCACCAACCGGATGGTGTCGGATCACAAGGGTGTGACATTGGCTCCTTGAGTGAGCTCAATGGTGTTTCGATAGCCATGGTGGCTAGGACGGGAGTACTCTCCTAAAGTACGGGCTCTAGGAGGTGGTGGTTGTTGTGGTGGGTTGTTGGGATCGAGGATATTACCACCTTCCATGATGTCGGATGGTAATGGTTACGAACAAAGAAACGAAGAAAAAAAGATAGACTAAAGAAAACCTAGAAAAAGAAAATAAAAATCTCACTAGAAAGGAATCTAGTGAGTAGACCTAAAAAATAAAAATTCAACCTAAACAATAACTATTCCCCGGCAGCGGCGCCAAAAACTTGATGCGTGGTTTTGCAACCTTACAACAGGTTTTACCTCTCGAGGGATCTCAAGAGGCTTACAACCCCACCAGGCAGTGTACCTGACCGATGTAGTATAGTGTAGTGGTTAGTACGGGGGATTGATCGTTCTCCACAGGGAATAGTGTTCATTAGGTATGAAAAACTACTCTAATAGGTCTAAGGGTGAGAGAAGATTCTTTTTTATGTTTTTATAATTTTATGAAAGCAAGTAAAATCTCGGGTTTGAAGGAGTGGGCGGAATTAGTTGCTAGTCAACTAACCCAAATAACTACGAATGCAAATAAAATAAAATAACTGAAAATGAAAAGGTGGTAAAACTTATGTGGAGAGAAATGTGTTTACTTAGATTTCCTTACTCCCTAACTATCTTTTACCGATTGATTAGTGTGTATTAGTTGCGTGGATGACGGGTGTATTCCTTAATACCAATCGTGGGGTGGCGTACGTACTTCCCCAACTCTATGAACTCCTACTTCACTCCTATGTCGAGCCGGCTAGGAAGCTCCTAACATGGGATCACTAGAATTCGCTCATGCATTAAATACAACCATAAAAACCTTTAGTACGCATTGGTTCATGTTTCTTAAGACGTTCAAGCAAGTTACCGAATAGGAAGTTAGCCAGTTTTCTTAAGCCTAACATAGATGAACAATCATCCCATACAACTAATAACACACTAATAACCAATGATCAATAGCTAGGTTTCATTAGATCTAAGCAAACACAAAGAAAACCTAGCCTAGCATGTTAAACAAAAGACAAGAACAAGATAGAATCAAACAACACATAGACATATTGAATGATTAATTGATAACTTATCTTCAATGTAACATGGAAGATCTCAAGGCAAAAAGCATTGAAAAAGCTGCTAAAATTGTCCTAGGGTTTTTCACACACAAAGTTCCACACAAGTTCCACCCTAATGACAAAAAATTGCAAAACTATATATAGACTTTCAGATCTGACGGCGTCACGTTATGGAGTGTGACGCCGTCACCTCGCCGCTTTTAGGGTTCCCGGATGGCCTTCTTGACGCCGTCCCTCTTTAGCTCTCCAAAATCCGTTCTGGCTTATCAAGGCTTGACGCCGTCATAATTAGGCGTGACGCCGTCCCGCTTTAACTTATACCATGACGACCTTGATCACTCCAAAGGGTGACGCCGTCAGAATTCCCATGCAAATTTCTCTGGCTTATCATGTGTAATTTTCATATCCACCACTTTTGCCAAGCCATGACGCCGTCAAGAACAAATCCTGACGCCGTCAAAGGTACTTTCCAGCACAATTTTGAGACTTTGCCGTTTTCTTCACTTTTATGCTCCAAAAACGTCCAAAATGCTTCCTTTTCCAGATTTCTTCTCCAAAGTACCTAAAATGACAAAAGGAACGATTTAGGGCAATATTTGATCAAATAAATACGATTTAGGGCTTAAATGACCCCTTAAAAGCGGTACACTTTTCGCTTCATCAATGAGAGATATCAATCTATGGTTTAACATATCCATGTTCAACCTTAGTATGACATTAGCAAGTGTACTCAGAAGGTTGTGTATTTAGTTCTTGAACAACTTCAAGGTCTAAAGGTACTCCCACTTGCTTTTGTATGTAGAGACTAATCTCTAGATACTAAGCATCTTGAGTAACAATAAATTGTTTTCAAGTGGGACATCCAAAATACACCGTTAGTTCTTGACTCTAGTTTGTTAATTACTTACTCTTAAGTAGTTAACAAATTCAGAACTTCAATTAAGACATAGTGAGATTCATCCCATGTCATAATACAATGGTGTCTTAAATTCCTTCTGGGTTGGAATCATATTGAGTGTACACATGGCACATCCAATTTCTAACCTTGATAGCTTTGGAGGTAAAACAGTTTAAGTTATCAAAGATCAAACAATATCAATAGTGTTTGATTTTCCATGATGGACATACCATAAAGTTGTGGTATTCCATGAGGACTGATGTTGTGAGACTATCACACAACTCATTAGATGAACTTATACTTTTGGGCTTACATATCTACCAACCAAGTCAAACCAGATGGTATCAATAGTAATTTTAGCCTATTGCATACTTTACTTCATGTGTATGTTTTGACTAGAAAACATAAACATTTAATATTATACGTCGTAAGTGTACATGTCTTAACAAGAAGACATAACAAATCAACTTCTTACTTTACGTTATAAGTCTTTCAAGAATTAACGGAATTGATGTTTGTGTCTTTACAAGAGACCTAAACATATTCAACTAAAGTAATTACGAGCGCCGACTCTTGGCCTCAATAGTATATTCAAGTTAATTTTGTACTTCATGATTATGAGTTTACAAGAAAACATAATCATATTTACTAAACAATTCAGTGAATATGTTGAAGTAGCTTTTCATGATATCTTGATATTTGTTCTAATTAGGGCAACATACATTTTATGTGTAGAAGTCCTAGTAGAATTTTAGTTTCTTACCTTGCAGTCAAGAAAAACTATTAGTCATATTGTTATATGTTGTACCTTACACACAATTAAGATTTCTCCCACTTGTGCATGGCACAACATCGTGAGAGCATGCAAACAACACTACGCTCGTTTGTTTGTATGAGCAATATGACAATGTATAAGATAACATATGATTTTTAGTCAAAAATCGAAATATAGATATGTAGAACTTTATCGTTTGAATAATGAATCATGCATAACAATTTTATAGATAACATTTCAGGAAGCAACATCAGGAACACGACAAGTTATCATATAAAACTTATGTAATGGTTCTTATATAAACTATGATGCTTAACACGTGAAAAGTAATGTATTATTTCAAGACAATCTGGAAATAAGATGGGCAACTTGCAAGTAATAAAGCTTACAGCTCCCACTAGATTAGACAACATTACATGTGTTACGTCACTAGTAATACAATCACGTAGCTCCTACTGGATTAGACAACATTACAATGTGTTACGTCACCAGTGGAGAGTGAGTAGCGATTTGATACTTTCCATTTTTCTTTGAATATCTACACATTATTGCTAATGTGAGTCACTTTGACTAGTAAACATGTACTTAGGTATTCAAGAAAGTGCATCAAGTTCTAACATATAGATGATGGGTTAGCCATCATTGCTATTTTAACTTGAAAATAGGTATGCATTTCCTCCATAATTGGTCTACTTTACCACAAGGGTATGTAGGACCTTAGTAGGCATATTGGGTTAAGGCAAACTGCTAGGTAATCATGCTAGTAATTGCCTTTACCACATTGCGGTTTATTGATACTTCCGTCTTCTAATTATTTAAACTCATTTTAGTTTGGTAGCTAGTACGAAATAGGTTGACCAAGCAAGAACATGCAAATATCGCCAAAGGTCTGACCAATGAGCAAAATTCGTCATGGGTTGAAATGGCCCTAAGGTATGACCAAAGAGGTCAAGTCAAGTGCACGTGTTCTTGGTTGTCCAAATATCTTATATTTCTTCAATGTTTCAAAACCGAAACAAGGGTTATAAAACAACGTTGAAGGAATAAGATGTGTAACCATACTTAACCGTTTTGACTTTTACAAGACATCACGATTTCTAGAGTAGGTTTTCCTTGAGTTTGATTAGAATTATGAAAATTCAAATATTCCTATTATGGCTTTTCCTCATAAAGAAAAAGGATAGGAACAAGTCTCTTTCTTACAAGGAAAGAGCGACTCAGTTCGTACTTTTAACAAGAAAAGAACAAACTTTTGTTTACGGTTGTGTTGCATTAATTCATTAATTGAATTTACAAAGTTCAATTTTAGTATTTTCGATAATTATCCTTTTATAAATTAACTACCCCATGTTTATAATATAAAACAATTAATTTACGAAAAGGCTAAGATCCACATTGTGCTTCTACTATCACATCAGTTGATCTGCTAGCAATAGTAGATTCAATTGGTAGGTGACGATCACCAATTGTATTACATGTACAACTCTTAGATCCTTATGGGACTCATGGCATCTAGTGTCAAACAACTAGTGTCATGTAGGCATGTTTAGTCCCATCTTTGCCTCGGGTCAAGGTCTAACCGCTTAACTCGATTAAGTCATCCAATTTGAAAACGTGTGATAATATATCTAGGTCTCACGCATAGAGAATAGTCACCTTGGGTTATAATTCAACCTAGGTCCCACGCATAGGCAAAAAGTAATTGCAAGTGTCCTCAAAATTGGACGGCACGACTTAAATTTTGACGGGTAAAATATTTTGATGTGAATCAAAAACGTGTACGAAAGAAGCATGCATTCCTTCTTCGTAGCACAAGTTAAAAACATTTCTTAACTTAAGTCTAATCATTGTTTTAATTTATGTGTGTCAAGTTGTCCATTTTCAAGACTAATATAAATCCTAAGTGGATTATTAAGTTTGGACAATACAATAAATAAATAAATAAACAACTTAACTAGTTTAAGTGTTATTTTGAAAAACAATGATTTTAAGTTTCAAATCATATTTAAACTTAGTTAAAATAAATCATAAGACTTAGTTCAAAATGGTTTATGTTTCGTTTTAAGTTTTAAGAAAATAATTTTCGTTTTACATGTAGTCACAACATACATGAAACAACCAAACAAACATACAACCACAATATGCAAAGCCTCAACCGATGAAAATCCTATGCTTGGTCTCGTGAGCCATCACGAGAACCAAAAGTCAACTAGGGACATAAACCACAACCACACGGAGGGCTCCCACTTGCCCCAAGACAATCATGGGCAAGTAAAAAGCCCATAATGCACATGAACTTCAGATTCTGTCAGCCCAGTTTTTCTGTTTTGCAAGGCCCAAATGCCGAGGAAGATCACCTCCTCATGATTCGGCTCAGTTGACAAAGTTGTAGCCCTATGTCTTGTGGACCTGCACCAAAAATTTTAGAAAAAAATACCTTACCAATCAGCGGGAAATCACGTTTTCCCAACAGGTGTCCAGCAGCAAATTTCGGTCTACAACTCTTCAATCTTTCGCCATTTGCTTCCAAGCTCTTGTTTACAATACATATAAATTAAAATATAACTAATCTACTTTGTATCTACTATAAAATGCCCAAACATTGGCTACACCAAAGATGAATTACATTACAAAAGTGCCGAAACAATGGCAAACCCCAAAACAAGAAAAAACAACCAACAATCACAACCACAACGCACAAGTGGTCTAGGTTTTCATCGGCTTTGCATATGAACACATAATAATACATTCAAATAAAGATTATTACACGGTTTTGGCTAACTTCATGGACAAACATGCATGTATTTGCCATGGATAACAAAATAAATAACAAGAAATAAATTGTTAGCCAACGAATCGAAGAAATAATTAACAAGAATTAAAACCCCGAATGGTACGCGTGACAAATGGCCAAAGACTCAAACCCCACTGATGTTAGGACCTTCTTAACACCATTTTACCACAGAAAAATAAGCCTCATGGGCTGATTTGAAATCGGGTTAAAAATCTTCCAAAAAACGCGTTTTTAGGCCATTTTACGGGTACCGATCAAGTAAACAATTGATGTATGCATAACAAATGACTATAGGATCAAAAAGTCCAGATCTTAAGACCTTCTTAAGGTCTACTTATTCATAATATTTAAGCCCTAGGGGCTGTTTTAAAATAACACCTTTAAATCCATTAAAAAACAACGTTTTTAGCCATTTTTACGCATACAAGATGATCATATGACGACATATAATGGCTCGTGATACCACTATAGGTGATGTAAAATATAAATTAACAATTAATATTATAAACGCAGCGGAAAAACATCACCATACAAGGATCCATATAGCCATATGATCAATCTAAATTAAAAACAAATTAAACAAACATGTTTTATACCTTTGTAGCGTGATCGGTAGAATCGTATGGTCACCATCACCAATATACACGAACCAAGTATGAAACCAAGTGATCAAAGGAGATCACCTCTATGCTTGATCCACACTACACATCATCGATCACCACCCGATGCTAGTCTAAACCCCCGTAACATGCGATCTAGCCTTGAACTACATTAGAATAAGGTTAGATGAGATCTAAAACCACAAACCCTAATATATGGGTGTGTTTTATTTCGTGGTTATTGAGGAGAGAGAAGAGGAGAGAAAGTTGGTTAGTTATTAATTTAATAATCCATCTCCTTAATGACAAATCAATTAGGAGATAATCAAGGAAAAGTTACACTTAACCCCTTGATCTTTCTCTCTTGTTCTCTTAACCATGGCCGGCCTTATGGAGCTTCAAATGGGCTTGCCCATTTGTTGGTCCAATCTAATAAACTAAGTACTAGCTTAGTTATTAGTAGCCCGTTATCGATCCCAAGTTACGTAGTCGTTTATATATTGTAAATACGATAAATACAATCTATAAAATGGTGTCTCTGTGTATAAGTGTGTGACCCCATAGGCTCACATATGTCTAGCCATATAATTAGTAATTATGACACGAGCATACTCCAACAGTATGTTGTTATAGAAAGGCGAAAATAGAATGTCATTATAGATGAAAATGAGATGATGTGTGAGGATGTGTACGTGGCGAGGATTTAGATGTTTAAGTAAAGCGAATTGTTGAAATGTGTAATTGCTAGATATTAAAGAAATGTATGAGTAATGAATGATAAATGAAATAGATATTGCATAGATTGAAAAAGTGAAGTAGCAAGTAAGTCAGTGACAATAGACAAATGGTGCAATTTAGACATGTTTAAATGTTATATATTATGAATTAACTATAGACTAAGGGAGTATAAGTGATTAGTAATGTTTATCTTTTATGGAATGAATGTTGAGAGTAGGCCTTACGTATATATGAGATTAAGTATGTATAAATGTGCTTGATGTTTATGTATTAAGTCCTATTTTTGTCATAAGCAAGTAAAATTAAGAAGACATATTATAACGTGATGTATAAAAGAAGAAGAGTAATGTAAGGGAATACAAATTAGATGAGTCAATGGGATTAAAGTAGGTAAGCATTAAAATAACGTATAGATGTAAAGTAAAATAAGAAGTCAATTTGGGGTTGACAATAAAACGATAAATGTAATGGGACAATTAAGGTGAAATAGGATATATGAATATGAAAGTATGAAATCCACAAATATCATATAGATTTTGTCAAAATAATGAAAGGTGGTAGACGAGTGATTGAAAGTGCGTTAGGCAAGGAGAGGGAAAAAACGGAAAATTATCAGTTTGACAAAAGCACGAATGATGAATAATTAACGAAACTTGTAAGTTATATGTTATTAATTGATGGTGACAGGTAGTTGATGGTTTGAAGAATGTAAGAAATAAGTTAGGTCGGATTAAAGATAGGATAGGGTTTGTGTAACACCCCAACCCGACGAGGGTAAAGATATCACAAAAATGGTTTCATATCAGATCAAAACAAAGCATACATTTACAGTAATACGAGAATTCTCAAAGGTTACAAATGAAATACTGAATATACAAGGCTACAAAGGAAACAAAAGCTAAATACTAAGTCTGCAAATGCAAATCCTTCTAATAGTCTCTACTTCAGAATAACTATCAAGGTCTTCTAAGTCCAAAAGTCTCTTCACTCATACCCAGCTTCCAACTAAAACCTGCCGCAGGGAAAGAAATGCGGCTGAGCTTAAAAAGCCCAGTGAACAGATATATATAAACGAAAACGAAAGCAAGAGAAAACGAACAGATATAGTATGGTGCATTGGAAAAACATAAGTATAGATAAAGGTACAAAGTAAGAAAAGAAAAGGATAGGTCAGTAATCCACCACGAGCCCGAACACGAACCAAATATAGTAACCATGTCTTCATAATCATATAGAGGGGAGACCTCTCAGATAATCAGATAATATGAGGGGTGTCCTCATTCTTCAAATGGAGTAGCTAACTCCCGAACTTGTGAAAGACGTGGATTGCACCCATACATCAGTCACCGAACAATATATAATATCAAATCATGTTAAGTCCACGAACACGGACACGAACCTAGGATTGCAACCCATACGTCCCCCGAAAAATAATATTGGCCATAATAAATATAATGTGCATGCAACGAACAATATGGGGACGGTGTGAGAAATCACTCACCCACACGTGAGTCATGCCACTGGTGCATCAATGACACGGCCATGTTACCTTCATGGCTAGGAAACGAACTTGGCTCGGGTATCAAACTGAAGGGTCAAGGGTCAAAGGTCAAAGGTCCAAATCATAGCAAATGTTCAAATAGTCTAAGTCATCGAATCATGGTCAAAGTCCAAATATCAAAGGTTCATGGCAAAGGGTTCATATCCAATATCAAAGTCAAACGAATCCAAACGAACCGATCAAAGGTTCATAATCAAATGGTTCATTTAAAGAAATCTTTATCAAATGGTTTTCATCAAAAATGATCTTTATTAACTATTTTCACAAAAGTAGTCTTTAAAAGTAATTTTCATAAAAGTTTAGTAAGATTCCAAATAAAAGTGGTATCGCATATTTCATAAACATCATTTTAAAATAAGTTTTCCTCAAAGCATTTCCATGATATAATTAAGAAAGATTTTCACATCTAGTTACCAAAATCAAATGAACCTTCGAAGTATCAAGTGTCTCGAATACTAATATCACAAGGTAGCGAACGAATATCAAATGGATCATTATAGAGGCTCAAAGCAAAAGAGTCATATCGAACATCAAAGTCAAAACGAATCAAACAAACGAACCAAAGTGTAGGGGAACATAGCAATGGCTTAGGGAATCTTAAAAACGAATCCAGATCAATGAGTCATGAGAAAGAAGGCACCCTTACTGAAAAAGGGTAGAATATCTGTACCTTATACCGCAAGTGCAAACAGATCTAGAAATATAAAGATCGGAAACAACTCCATCTTCAGCGAATCTACACGAATACATGGTCGTCTTATTATTAATATCTTCTTCAAATCAGATTTCTCATTTTAGTCGGCTTTCCATTTTTAGTAACTTTCCAATTATAGCAGGTTTCCATTTTTAGAAAGTTTCCTTATTTAGTAACTTTAGTTATCACATTCCCGTTTATCAACTTAAGGTATTAAAGATGACCATATTAGTAGTTTAATGTTCATAACATCATTTACATAAGTTTTAGGGTTCGAAATGTAGTTTTCATAATTTTAGGGTTCAATATGTAATTATCACAAGTTTAGGGGTTAAAGTGTCATTATGATAAGATTAGGGTATAAAGTGTAAATATATTCAAGTTACAGGTTTTTACAAGTTAAGTCCTTCATTTTTAGAAAAATGACCATTTAAACCCTTTAGTTTTAAAATAAGCACATAACACCTTTTTATTATCTTTTAAACTTTTCACAGGTTTTACACATAATTTAGTACTGTTTTCCCCGATTTTTAAGAATTTACTCTAATTTTTCGAGAATATATTTTTAAGTATAACTATAGTCTAAAAATCCTTTTAGTCAAGCCGTCCAGATTACTAACCAGTTTTAACATACGAAAAGTTTGCAGTTCAAAGACCCATCAATTAAATTTATAAAAATCTGAAAAAATTCCAGAAACTCACCTATATCCCAAATATTATCCTTCAAAAATTTTAGGTCATAAATCCTTATAGATTTCAAATTAAAAATCACAAACCACAAGTGAATTTTCGTAACCCGAAATACAGTTTTGACACCCGATCTCATAAATTCAGAAAAAGTGCCTTCCCGACCTCAAAAAAATACAAGGTTAATTTCTACAGAAATCTATTTCATTTTACTTCATTATAGACCCAAAAGTTTCCCTAAAACACCTCGTTATCATATTTTTACAGGCGATTAAAGTCGGATAAATTTCCAGATCAGTAGCACAGTTCCATTATTTTATGTGTAATCGTTTTATAGACTTATATATGACACGAGGCCTTCATATATGATGCAAAAACATATTAGGTCGATTCATACATGTCATTAACATGATCATAACAATTAAAATTCAGATTTATACACATGTTCGATATATAATTAGGGCACGTGAACTCGTTATTTTATGTGACCGATGTTCTATCATTTTATGTGATATCAAACTCGGCAAGAACATAAGGATATGACAAGGATTGAACAAGGGAATGATAAAATACCCTCGTAGCGCGACACACGAACCAAGAACACCACAAGATCAATCACCACGAAGTCTCCTTTCCTTCTTCTTGAGGCCGAATGGAAGAATCACATAACAAAAAAAATGTATAGGTCGATTAGGGTTCATCCACAAATCGTATGGATTAATTTTGACAGAAATAAGATTACCTTAGAACAAGAACAAGATCAACGACTTCTCTTTTTGCCCTAGATAGATCGACAGCAGTAGCAAGAAAGGAGCAACCGAAACTTTTTGTGTTGAGAGGATTAATAGGGTTTGATGGATCGGTTATAAGAAAAAAAAGAATACCGTGTGTTTAGATTTAGCCAAATATGGTATGATTGGATCTTCCTAATGGGCTAATCAATTTGGTTTAAATGCATCCTTATCTCAAGATATATGGGCCGAAGATATGTGTGTAGGCACAAAGCATGGATCGATTGGGCTAACAAGACACAAAGGATTTTATATTTTGTACATAACCTTATAATGTAAAGTTTTTATTTGGAGTTTAATTTATTACATAACATAAGTCATAATCACTTTAGGTTAAGTATAATAAATGTTACTTATAGGATATTCATAAGTTCTCAAAATTTTAAATTTGAGGGCATTTTCGTCATTTCAGATTATATAAATTTTGGGGTTTTACAGTTTGATTATATAAATTGAATAATAGGTTCATGAAATTTAAAAGCTTTCTAAGTATATGTTTAAGTTATAGATGGATTAAGTAATATGCTTTATATGACTTAAGGCTATAAGAAACGCATATGTTTTATGATAAGAATGTGTATGTGATGTAACCCTGTGGCTGGCCAGATGTATGTAAGCGATGAGAACAACGTAATTGAAATGGATGTAAGATTTTATGTTATAGGAGTATAAAGATAGCAAGATGTGAATAGACAAGGTAAGTGGTATTAGAGATGGGTTAGTAAGTAAATTAAAGTACTAACGTTTTAAGAGTGGAACGTAATGATATTAAGCGTACTAAGGTATAGCTGTTGGATTTAAATATCTTGACATTCAAATAAATAAATAAACATCAAAACACGTAATAGCGGAAGCAAGGATCATATTAACATGCATAAAGTAATACCGAAACATAAAGGAAACGTACCTTGATCTTAGCTAAACAAAGATCAAATCTTCTCTTTTCTTCACTTGAACAATCAAACGGATTAACGTGGAACCCCTTACCTTTTTGTTCCACAATCCAAGATTAATATCTAAAGTAAGATATTAACGAGCTCTCGAACACACGTACTATTACTCAACTAACGAATGGTGCTAGCAATTGGACACAAGAAACCAAACTAACTTTGTTACTTGAAAGCCAAAAATCGATCCAACCTAGGGTATAGGCCGATCGGTTTTGCAAGGGAGAAGAGAGGAGAATTTTAGGGTTTAGTTTACAATGCACTAGTCAAAACCCTAAGCCTAATGCCTTGGTATTTATAGGCTAAACCTATCTAGGAGCACAAGACATTACATGGGTCGATCATGGGTTGTAAACCCATAACCCCAACCGGCCTTACCCATCATATGGGTTTCTAGATCCTTCCAAATCTCCTTTTTCACTAATAGTCCTTTAACTATTAACTTAACGACCGTTAGTCAATTCGGTTAATTACTTAATGTCCGTTATCATTAATTTCGTTTCCAAATAATTAAAATACATAACTATTATATATATATTAATTATTTACGTTAGTCATTCATACGTAAAGTGTGCAATCCCTCGCTCCCGATTTCGAATCTAGTCATACACGATAATATTTTTCCATTAAAACTCTAACAGCTCCCATTTGGAAATCTATTAAAAGTGTAATGACATTGGTTAGCATCTAGCAACACGTCAATGCCCCCAGAACAACTCGGGTGGTGGTTCTCCTGGAAAAAACCATTCGATGATAAATCATCATAGGCATCCTTTTGTTTCTAATACCACATTAATAAAGATATGGATCTAAGTCATTCTTTATTAATAATTTTGTTTCTCGTTGTTTATGATTAAATAAGATTACCAAATCTTCTGAACTATTCAGGGGAGATCTTGGGTGTGGCCACACATACATCTTACCAATCCTATGAGGGGCCCAACAATATTAAACTCCAAACAGTTTGAAGGAACAAATTCTATCTTGACTACGAGCATAACACATGCACTTCGCAACGCTTCCCAAAACAATCCGTATAGCTACCAGTTACGTATAACGTTAAATTGAATCAAAGAAATGCACTACATGCATGACAGTTATCTGGCATCTCAAGTCTGAGGATAACTATATACTCATGATTTACTTAATGACAAGATCCATAAAGTAAACTCATGTGGCGGGATTAAGTCCTATATTCAAACAATTTGAATATCATGTGAAATCGGTATGACAACGCATCAATATACTTTCAAGTATATTATACCAATACTCAGATTTACCTTAATTTAATGATATTCCCATATCATTAACCGGCAACGGACAGTTTAGAATATATAAATATATTCAAGGATATAAACATGCAAATATAGGATATATTATTAAGAAAATGATGAACAAACATAACCATTATTTTTATTCCATTTAAAATTAATAACTGTTTTACAACATCCCTTATCCAAACATTAATCACAGATATGCATGAAACTATCAGCTAAACGAAGTCCTATGCCTTCAGAAAGTTCTTTAAGCTTTCCTCCAGGTAGAGCCTTCGTTAATGGATCTGCTAAGTTGTTATCTGTGTGAACTTTGAGTAATTCGATCTCGCCAATAACCACTTGTTCCCTAACATAGTGATATCGAATCGGGAAATGTCTGGTGCCCTTCATGATTCCAGGTTCATTGGCAAATGTAATTGCGGCTGAGTTGTCACAATACATTTTTATAGGTCTTTCGATCGAGGGCATAACTCCAAGCCCTGAAACGAATTTCCTAATCCAGACTGCTTCAATTGCAGCTTCTGAAGCAGCAATATACTCGCTTTCTGAAGTAGACATAGCAATAGTGCCCTGCTTCTTGCTCTTCCAATCCACCGCTCCTCCATTGATGACAAAGACGTAACCCGTCTGAGACTTCGTATCATCTTTATCACACTTCCAGGATGCGTCGCAGTAACCTGTAACACACAGCTCTACTTCTGGATTTCCCCCATACACTAAAAACATATCCCTCATTGATCTCAGATACTTGAGAATATGTTTCACAGCTGTCCAGTGGAGTTCACCTGGATTCTGCTGATATCGACTGGTAATGTTATGAGCAAACGCCACATCGGGCCTTGTACATCGCACCGCATACATAATAGATCCCACAGCTGAAGCATAAGGGACTTTCTTCATGCGTGCCACCTCTTCAGGTGTTGAAGCACAAGCTTTGCTACTCAAGCCATGTTCTACTTGCATTGGCAAAAATCCCTTCTTGGAATTTTGCATACTGAATCTCTTCAGTATCTTGTCAATGTAAGCACTTTGACTTAAACCAATTAATCGCCTTGATCTATCTCTATAGATCTTGATTCCAAGAATGTATGCTGCTTCCCCTAGATCTTTCATGGAAAAACATTTCCCAAGATAGGCTTTCACCTTATTCAAACTTGGAATGTCTTTACCCATGATCAATATGTCATCGACATATAGAACTAGAAAAACAACATCACTCCCACTAGCTTTGTGATATACACATGGCTCATCAAGATTTTGAGTAAATCCAAACCTTTTGATCTCCTCGTCAAATCTCTTATTCCATTGACGTGATGCTTGCTTCAATCCATAAATGGATCTTTGAAGTTTACATACACGGTTTGGAAACTTTGGATTCACAAACCCCTCAGGCTGCGCCATATAGATGTCTTCATCTAGACGACCGTTCAAGAAGGCAGTTTTGACATCCATTTGCTAAATCTCATAGTCATAGTATGCAACTATGGCTATGAGAATCCTAATAGCCCTAATGTCAGCTACAGGAGAAAAGGTCTCCTCGTAGTCAACGCCATAAGTTTGGGTAAAGCCTTTAGCTACCAAACGGGCCTTATAGGTGTGTACATTGCCATCCATGTCAGTCTTCTTCTTGAAGAGCCACTTACTCCTAACTACCTTGGCATTGGGAGGAAGGTCTACTTCAATCCAGATTTGATTGTCTTTCATGGATTGCATTTCCCCATTCATAGCAATCTGCCATTTATCCTTTTCAGGATCATTCATGGCAGCTCTATAATTAGCAGGCTCTCCAAGGTCCCCTAATATAGTTTCCTCAGCCTCCATGTTAAGACATAGACGGTTAGGTGCTTTCACAGTCCTTACGGATCTGCGAATGGGAATCACTTCAACTTCAGGTGGAGGACCCAGACTATCCGGTTCCACAGGAAGTGTGCTAGTGTTTTCAGAAGGTAATGTATCCTCTTGATCATCTTCCAGATCATAGAGCCTCCCATTGAATTCTTGAGATATTAGATCTTTTTCAAGAAAATCTGCATATTTGGCAACAATTACCTTTTGTTCAGGTGGAAAGTAAAAGTAGTAACCCATCATTTCCTTTGGGTATCCTACAAAGATACATTTCACAGATCTTTGTTGGAGTTTATCAGCTGAGTCACGTTTAACAAACGCCTCGCAACCCCAGACCTTAAGATAAGACAAGTTAGGCGTTTTCTTAAACCATAACTCATAAGGTGTCTTATCTACCTTCTTAGTTGGAACCATGTTTAATATGCGAATCGCAGATTCCAAGGCATAATCCCAGAAAGATAATGGCAGAGTAGTAAGATTAAACATAGATCGCACCATATCCAATAATGTACGATTCCTTCTCTCAGATACTCCATTTTGTTGTGGAGTATATGGAGATGTGAGATGTTGAACAATTCCATTCTCACTTAGATAATCTTTAAACTCCTGACTAAGGTATTCACCACCTCTATCGGATCGAAGAGCTTTAATCTTCTTTCCGAGTTGCAATTCTACTTCAGCTTTAAAAACCTTGAATGTTTCAAATACCTTATGTTTATGTTTAAGGAAATAAACATAACCATAACGGCTAAAATCATCCGTGAAGGTTAGGAAGTAGGTAGCACCTCTCTTTGACGTATGTCTAAGTGGTCCGCACACATCCGTATGTATTAAACCAAGTAGATCATCAGCCTTTTCAATACGGTTATTAAAAGGTTTATTGGTCATCTTCCCAGATATACAAAATTCGCACTTATCAAATGATTCATCATTGATATCTTGCAAAAGCCCATCACGTTGCAGCTTTTGCATGCGAGTCTTGCCTATGTGGGTAAGTTGACAATGCCAAAGATAAGAAGAATCCAAGACATTCTTGACTCTCTTATTGTTGATGCTATACATCGAATTATAATCATTATGTTCATTCATATTGATCTCAAACACACCATTCACATCAACAGCATCAAAATAAAAAATATTATTTAATGAAACAGAAATTTTATTGCCAGAAATAGTATGTTGAAATCCCAAATTCAATAAACAAGCAAAAGAAATAACACCTCTAACAATAGATGGTGAATAATGACAATTATTTAAATTCAGTATCAAGCCCGAAGGCAAAACTAATTCAAATATTCCTATGGCTTCAACTACTGCTTGTGCTCCATTGCCCACTTGCAGAAATTGCTCCCCATAGGCGAGTCTCCTTTGCACTCTAAATCCCTGTAGCGTATTACAAATGTGAATACCGCATCTAGTATCATATACCCAGGAATTTAATTTACGAGTTAATGAAAATAATTCAATCATAAAGAAATTACCTGAAGTACTGGCTTGCCCAGTCTCACCCTTCAGCTTTTTCTGTCGCAACTCCTCGATATAAAGAGGACAGTTCCTCTTCCAGTGTCCAGTCTCGTGGCAGTGATGACAACCTTGATCCTTCTTATTGGGATTAGGCTTGTTCTTCTTAGGGGCCTTCTTAGGTTCAGGCTGATAGGCCAAAACTTGTTTACCTTTATCAGTAGCTTTACCTTTCCCCTTATTCTGCGCTTTTGGTTTTTGAACCCTACCCCTCTGTATTGCTAGTACTTGTAGAGTAGGAGCCTTATCCTTGCCCGGTAGACCCTTCTCATAATCAATGAGCATTGCGAGTAATTCAGTTATAGTCTTCCCCGAGCAATGCATGTTGTAATTCTGAACGAAACCCTTAAAGTCCTTGTTAAGGGGCCTATTGATTAAGTTCACATAAACATTGTCGGTTAAGACATAACCCATAGTATAGAGACGATCGATGTAATCTTTCATCATCAGCACATGATCTCGCACGGGTTTACCATCCTCTTGCCTACAGCTATGAAATTTATCGATCAAATCATAAAGTTCGACAGCTGGAGGTACCTCATAGGTTTTCTGGAGTTCTTCAAGCATATCCTTAGGAAAGTAATGCTCAAACTATTTTTGCAACTTTGGCACCATGCTATTTAGCATTAAGCATGCTACCTCATTATGCAAATCGAACTCTGTGAGGATTCGATACACTTTTAAGGTGGTTAAACCTTTGATGCTTTGTGTATGTGATATATTGAGTTAATATGATCAAGTACGCGGAGTTTACTTAATCACACTTAGAAGGTTATTTGTTGTATGGAAATGGAACAATGGTGGTTGTTTGAATTTGATAAAGAACAATTTAGAGATAACACCAAACGATTAATATTATTGATAATGATACAAAGGTTTGATATTGTTCTTGTTGTATGTTTAAGAAAAGTTCTATCAAGTTCTAAGTAAGCACACTTGACTACTAAGCTAAGATCTTCTTTTATAGAACAAGAAGATCTTTACAATATTGTTTAAGATACATCAAGTCTAATCGAACTACTTGCTAGCTTTATCTTATGTGTGTCAGTAACTAAGATACAACATGTATCTATGTTCACAACTTGTTCTGTGAGTATAAGATAAGGACTGAGCACATGGGGTAAGATATTATCTACCGTGTATATTTGACTTTAGTCAACCAGACTTAACGATAGAAGAGCAGACTTAATTCTGTATTCACCAGAATTAACACTAGCAGACTTAATCTTCAACGACCAGACTTAACCAGGTAGCAGACTTAACCAGGATTAACACTAGCAGACTTAACCACCAGACTTAATCACTTAGAGAATTTCCCGATACTTAATCTTCAGAATATTTAATTCCCAACAATCCTCCCCTAAACATGTGAATCCATTTCAACATGTTTTCTGAATTAAATGAGGAATTGTGAAGATCTTTCAAACACTTCATAGTCAGACCCTTGGACTGAACTTTCTTCTATTCTGAAAGATTAAAATCTATCTCAGTAACTCATCTGCTTTCTGTTCTTTGACTTCAACAATATCAATACACATCTTCAGGCTTCAAGCATTGACCTAAAAGATGGTGCAATTTCCTTGGATGGAGGAATTATAAGAGGCAATGGTGTTGTGTATCTTGGATGCTTGTTTCAACAAGTGAAATCATCTATCAGCATGCCTTTGCAAGTGATGAACAAACGTAGTGAACTGAAATTGAAACTGAAAGCTCTCTTCCTTTGACCTAGATAGAACTTTCTCCTTTTGGAATGCTTCATCCCTTCTGAATATATATAATACTCCAGAATCAGCTCTATTCTTGTCATTTTCAACTTCTATGTCATCATCTTGTATGCTCTTGTCTTTTCCTCCCTTTCATTGGTTAATCTTCCTTGGGCTTTATTTCCTCCCCTGAGATGTTTCCTCCCGTGAGATGCAAATAACATTTCCTCCCCTGTTTGGAAGATCTCTCACCATCATCCCATCATCATCTGATCTACCAATTAGAACTTGTTTTCAGACAATGTTGTACATGTAGCCATCAATTCCTTAAGAGTTTAATTGGCTGCCCTCATCACTTCTAGGTGTGTTAACTCCTATGAAAGGTGATTCATGGGGCAATAACTCATAATCCATCATTTGATGGTTTTCTGAGTCATTTTTATTTCAAAAATCCTTTTAAGAAATTTTTTGACTTTTAGCAGTATGCATATGATTTTATTATGAAAAATCATACTGCTTTCAACCATTTTGAAGGGATTAAGTGTATAACAGACACTTAATCAAAATTTCGGTTTAAAGCAACCTCTGGTTGTGTGAGAACCAATGTTTTCAGTTATAGATAACTGCCTGTGTAAAGATAAACCTATTCAAAAGGCTTTCTTGACAGGGTTTCCAGCTCATAGCAATTGTTTCCTCTAACACAAGTGTTAGATTCACTTTTACTAGCTGTTCTTTCTATCAGATGTCCTTAGACTTGCTCATTATACTTAAAAGTATAAAATGATAGAAAGTGAGTTGAGTCAGTTACTTTCTGGCCAACTAAGTCATTAATTCAATGTGAAATTTCATAATCAGGTTTCAAGAAAGAAGTTTTAAGGAGGTGTAAATTCCTAAACTCTTTCTATCATAAACCTATTATGTTAGCAACTTTGTATAACATTCTGCTGCTTCCATTTCACTTGAAACTTCCTTTTTGCTCAATGTTCATTCCTGAAATTGTTAGTCCAAAACCAAGAAACAATATGCAAAGCATATGTCTTATAGCAGCATTATCATATGACTAACAGAATGAACTTTTAACAAACAAAATTTGTATTGATTGAACAAATTTTGCTATTTACTAGCATTTTAACTAGTGATTCTAAAACCTATTCCTTCTTTGATGGTAACATATCCAATGATTTAAAGATGTGACATGTTGCCAGTTATGTGACTTGAACATTCATTATTTGAGAATCCTTGATATCCTTGTTTAGCATTTGAATGTTCCTGCACATGTATAAAGAAATTAGTTTTCTTTGTGGATCCAAGACATTGCTGACTTGGATCTGCCTCTTGCATCAATGTAATCAATCCTTTTTAAAATGATTGATGCACCATTGGGTTTAATTGGTCTCCAAACCCAACATGCTGAGGTCTTAACAGCATTTTCCTTCTTTTTCCAAGCAGCAGTATTAACTACTTGCCAAGCAGAATTAACTGCTGACTTTGCAGTTGTACCCTTAATTTTCCAAACTTGTTTTTGGACCACTGCTTTTGATTGAATGGGCCTTCTAGCAGTTTTTAATGCATATTTGAAAGTTGATTTTGCATTTTTAACTGCTGGTTTTGGGTAAATAGACTTAATTGGTCTAGCAGACTTAACATGTTTTAAGTCAGACTTAATTAAAACTGTTTTGGGTTTAGTTCTGTTAACATTAGAACTAGAGTGAAAGTGAGTTTGAGGAGTTTGCCTTTTGAAATTCACCCTATTGTTTTCATACCCAGATACCCATTGGTTGCAGAAAGCTGTAAGATGGTCAAAACTTCCACAAGTGAAACAAGCTTTGTTGTAAAATCCAAAGTCATCATTTTGGTGAGACTTAAAGGTATTCCATTTTCTATGGTCACCTTTGGGCTTGTTTGTGGACCTATATTGTTCACAATATCTTACTGGTTGCCTAACATGTTTTACATTGGACTTAGGCCTATCAGTATGATTTCTAACCAACTTAGGAACACTTGTTCCTACTTTCTTAACCACTTCAGGTTTAGACATAACCTGTTCATCTTCTTCATCATCAGATACCCAGTCTTCAACAACTATAGCATCTGGTTTCCTAATAGAAGACACCTTGTCTTCTTGAAGTGAAGTTTTACTTAAACTTTCACTTAACTCCTTAGGCTCAACAACAACTACATTGGTCTTTGGTTGTACACCATATTGTAACTTTGGTAGTTGAAATTCAGGTAAGCCTGAGTGTTCTAGGTCAATTCCTGAGGGTTTAGGGATACCTCTGTATGGAGGTGGGACACTCTTATATCCTAACCCTGACTTGGCTCTATTAATCACTTGACATCTTATCATGTTGGTGACACCTCTAGAAGCATGTTCTAGTGTTTGTGTAGTCAAGTGAATATTTCCATTTTCCTTTTTGACCCTATCAAAAGCCTCTCTCAAAAGCTTAATTTCAGCATCTTTAAAAAAAATATCTTGTTTAAGAGAACCTTTGTCATCAGAAAAAGCAAGCTCATTTTCTTTGTAATACAAGATCTGCTTTTCTACGGATTCTAATCCACACTTATAATTTACTAAGTCTTGATGAGTTCTGCTTAGCTCTTTCTTTTGGTCATCATAATGTTTGATTAAAGTTTGTAATTCTTTAAGAGAAGTACAAGCATTTGAACAAGCTTTATGAGATTGTACCTCAGTAGTAGAAAAAGCCATGAGTGCCATCTGTGAAGAATCTTCTTCTTCATCAGCCATGAAACTCCAATCAAAACCTAAGCCATCAATAGCTACCATAGCTTTTGAGTTTGGCTCAGAAACCTCCCTTGTTTTGGATGTGCTTCCAAAACCTTTGTTATTGCTATCTTGCGGCCTTGGCCTTCTACATTCTCTTGAAAAGTGACCCATCATGTGGCAGTTATAGCACTCTATCTTTGACTTGTCAAAACCAGCAGTATCAGTGTTGCTGATTAAGAGCTTCTTCCCCGTCCTTTGATAGAACTTATTGGCTCTCATGCTAAGAAGAGAAATTTGCCATTTTAGGTCCATTTCCTCCAGATCATCATCATTGATCTCTTGGAGGTCTTCATAAGTGAGCATGGACCCATTATTTTGACTTGTGAGAAATGCACAACAAGTCTTTTCATACAAAATACCCATGGTACTGCTTGATGAACTAGCAGCACCAACACCATCAACAACTTTCACCTCTTCACTTGATTTTGAGGTACTAGGAGTTGACATAAATGCCATGTTCCCAGTATTAGAACTAGTACCTCCATTCTTCTTCAAATCTTGCTCCACAATCTTAAAGTTGCTATACAAATCTATCAGCTCCATTGTATCAAGGTCTGGCTTATTCTTCCAGAAAACAACATGCATAGCCCACTCTTCTGGTAAGCTTCTCAGAAATTTTGAGTTCAAATCTTCTTGAGGTATTTCAACCCCAAGAATAGCAAGTTGGCTCACAATATTCTGAAGCCTATTAAACATATGATCAAGAGATTCATTGTATGTAGAGGAGAAGTTTTCAAACTGCTGCTTGAGCAGTGTCTTGTGGGTTTTCTTGGTGGCTTCATTTCCACCATATATGGCAATAATAGCTTCAAATAATGACTTGGCATCTTTGAACTTGCTGAAGTTTAGAAGTTGATCATTGGGAATGGTCATCATCAGCATGCTTCTTGCCTTTAAGTCATTTTTATTCTTTATTCTATCTTCTGCAGATGTTGGCTTTGTCTGCAGAGTTGACACCACTTTGTCGTCCACTGTTGATGTCGTGGTGGTAGGCTGGTAAGAGTCTCCATCTTCAATGATTTCCCAAAGTGCATAATCTTGCACATGGAAATATTGCTCTATTCTCAGCCTCCACATCTCAAACTCATTCTGTTTGAGCATGGGAATCTTTACAGCAACATTTGTCTGAATAGATTCAACATCCATTTCTTCTTCTTCTTCTTCTTCTAAATCAAATATCAGCCTGAGCTCTGATACCAATTGTGAGGATTCGATACACTTTTAAGGTGGTTAAACCTTTATTGCTTTGTGTATGTGATATATTGAGTTAATATGATCAAGTACGCGGAATTTACTTAATCACACTTAGAAGGTTATTTGTTGTATGGAAATGGAACAATGGTGGTTGTTTGAATTTGATAAAGAACAATTTAGAGATAACACCAAACGATTAATATTATTGATAATGATACAAAGGTTTGATATTGTTCTTGTTGTATGTTTAAGAAAAGTTCTATCAAGTTCTAAGTAAGCACACTTGACTACTAAGCTAAGATCTTCTTTTATAGAACAAGAAGATCTTTACAATATTGTTTAAGACACATCAAGTCTAATCGAACTACTTGTTAGCTTTATCTTATGTGTGTCAGTAACTAAGATACAACATGTATCTATGTTCACAACTTGTTCTGTGAGTATAAGATAAGGACTGAGCACATGGGGTAAGATATTATCTACCGTGTATATTTGACTTTAGTCAACCAGACTTAACGATAGAAGAGCAGACTTAATTTTGTATTCACTAGAATTAACACTAGCAGACTTAATCTTCAACGACCAGACTTAACCAGGTAGCAGACTTAACCACCAGACTTAATCACTTAGAGAATTTCCCGATACTTAATCTTCAAAATATTTAATTCCCAACAAACTCCTTTTTCCAATCAGCTTTGACCTCATCAGATGCATCATCAGCTGGTTGTGCAGGGCAAGGCTTAGTGAAATAATCAAGCTTCTTGGTCACTCGCAGGACAATCCTCAAGGACCGATGCTAATCGTTGAAATTAGGCCCAGTCAATTTTTCCCTCTCAAAGTAAGCTTTGAAAGTGGAACCAGCAGAAGTGTTATCGGGTTGAGCCATTTCTACAAAAATAAGTTCAAATATTAGTATTTTCGATAATTCAATTTTCAAGAAAAGAAAACTACCCAGGAAATATAAAATAACCATTTAATTTTCTTGAAAACTAGGATCCAACTTTTCATAGTTCCACCACATCAGTTGATCTGCTAGCAGTGGAAGTACAAAAGATGGTAACTTGTCGTACAATAATCGCGAAACAATTTCCGACTCCTAGATAGTTATGGGAATTACATTTGCCAAACAATTTGCAATGTAAGCATGTTTCTTCCCATCTCATGCTTTAAGTCTCAAGGTCTCACTTATAACTTAATTAAGTCGTCTAATTTAGAAACATGTAAATTCACATAATTTTATCACATTAGTTGATCTGCTAGCAATAAAAGTATGTAATTTACCTTGTCATTAATATATGTGTCAAGGTCTCACTTACGCCAGATATTAACTTCAAGTGTCTCTTATAATTAGATAGCATGTGACTTAAATTTTAGGGTATTTATTTTGATGTGTCAATCAAAATATGTACGAAGAAGCATGCATTCATCTTCGTATCATAAGTTTTCAAAACCATTTTAATTACCAATTAGCTAAGAGTTAAATCAACAAAGTTTTAATTGAGGCGTTGAGTAACTTACAACTTTGCCTTAAGATGCTTCGTACATATAATGGTGTACTTGGTAAGTCTAATATTGACGCACAGGCGAGCGGAGAGACAGAATGGAGTCTCTTTAAGGCCACAATTTAATGCGAAACCAACCTTATACCCACTTTATAGTTTGTCAATATTAGGTCCGCCGCTTCGACCATTTGTACAGTTGCATCAATCAATTAAAAGTTTATGATTCTAAGTTTTATAAAAACATGTTGTAAATTATTAAATTGCTAGTCTCGCCTGGGAGCAAATTACCGTGCGAAGTGAACCACTGTCGGCATATAAGACTTGGCAATAAATAATTTACCACATCAAAGGTTTCATAGTTATTAGGTCCATTTATTTTTATACCAAAAAATTACCCTCTTTTTGCTTACAATTCAAGGCAATTTAAACAAATAAGAACAAGTAATTTTAACAAAATAAATAAACACTAATAACGCATATAATCTTAACAATTAAATCATATAGCCACATGCAAACCTTTTGATAAATCATATTAATAATCTCTATGTGAATTTTTATTATGTATGTAATTAATAAAACTCCCATTGGTTTTCGAGCGCATTGTACCCAATGGACCACAGTCGCCAACAATTGGCCGCGTAAGTTTTAATAATTAAATACCACATTGCACATAACTGATTCATTAATTAAGTATATTAGGTCTTCCCTAATTTTAGATTTATCTAAAACATGTAGCACATAAACAAAACCCTAATCCATGATTTCTTTGCATGAAAAAATCATGGATCAACCAGGAACGTAACCCTTTATTCAAATAATCACATAAACACATGTTCCTAATTTAGGGTTACAAAACTAATTTTTTTAATACAAGAGGGTCGAACCCCCCCCCCCCCCCTAAATTATGGTTCAAATTTATTTTTAGATCTAGTATTAAAACCCTAAAAAAAATTCTACTTAAGAAACATGTTAATCCAAACAAGATTTGATTTTATTATGTGTTTCGATAATAACAATTACATGTTAAACGGCTCGTGATGCCACTGTTGGATTTAAATATCTTGACATTCAAATAAATAAATAAACATCAAAGCACGTAATAGCGGAAGCAAGGATCATATTAACATGTATAAAGTAATACCGAAACATAAAGGAAACGTACCTTGATCTTAGCTAAACAAAGATCAAATCTTCTCTTTTCTTCACTTGAACAATCAAACGGATTAACGTGGAACCCCTTACCTTTTTGTTCCACAATCCAAGATTAATATCTAAAGTAAGATATTAACGAGCTCTCGAACACACGTACTATTACTCGACTAACGAATGATGCTAGTGATTGGACACAAGAAACCAAACTAACTTTGTTACTTGAAAGCCAAAATTCGATCCAACCTAGGGTATAGGCCGATCGGTTTTGCAAGGGAGAAGAGAGGAGAATTTTAGGGTTTAGTTTACAATGCACTAGTCAAAACCCTAAGCCTAATGCCTTGGTATTTATAGGCTAAACCTATCTTGGAGCACAAGACATTACATGGGTCGATCATGGGTTGTAAACCCATAACCCCAACCGGCCTTACCCATCATATGGGTTTCTAGATCCTTCCAAATCTCCTTTTTCACTAATAGTCCTTTAACTATTAACTTAACGACCGTTAGTCAATTCGGTTAATTACTTAATGTCCATTATCATTCATTTCGTGTCCAAATAATTAAAATACATAACTATTATATATATATTAATTATTTACGTTAGTCATTCATATGTAAAGTATGCAATCTCTCGCTCCCGATTTCGGATCTAGTCATACACGATAATATTTTTCCATTAAAACTCTAACAATAGCGTGAAAAGGCAGGATGAAACTAGCGAATTAATGATCAAGTGTTTAATGACTTAAAGATTAAAGAATGAGGTTAGGGAATGATGGCATGAAATGTGACCAACATATGGTCTCATTATATTTAGTAACTAAAGACTAATGTTAAAGTGGTATAGAGGCGGGATAACGATAGGGTAAAGTACTTGAGGTTTAAGTTTGAGCATGAAGTTGTGATAAAGGGTGTTGGTATATAAAGGATGGAAATTAAACGAAAAATTTTGAATGCTAAAAGCTAAATGCAATAAGTTAAGAACGTAAATGAGGATGAGATGAGTAGGTAGGAGGATTGAGTATGTACATGAATGTATAAAAATGATGACGATGTTATGGTGATAGGTAATGAAGGTGAGAATGACTTGATGTATTGATTGATAAATGTCTAATAAAATAAAGATTATAGAATGAGATTAAACTAAAATGATATGTAAATGATGACCAAGATCGGCATTGCTCTAAAAGCATAGATAAGTAATGAGATGAGTTAAGGTATGAGAATAAGAATGCGAAAGGTTAAGAATGTAAGTGAGAATGATATGAGTATGTATGAAGTCAAGGTAATGACCTGAAGCTATTATTATCACAACTAAGGTGCCCCATTAGCGGTGATTATTAAAACAAAAGTGTTGGTAAATAAAACTTGAAAGGTAAAAGAAGTAAGACAATGTACGAGAAAGAGAATGTGATGAGTTGAGGGTGCAAGTAGGAACGAAAGTATGTGATGAGAAAATTAAATATGATAAGAATGTGTTAATAACTTAAAATATGCAAAAGAATGAATGATGCTAACGTAGGAATGTAATTAACCTATGTAAGGTTTAAATGCGGAGAAAGTCGGATAGGCTAAGGGGTAAAGTAAGGATGTAAAAATGATTAAAGCGGATTTAGAATGAAGAGTGAAAACACATAGAAATGTGTAATTATAATAAGCAGGCTCATATGCTCTATGCGCTTGCGTTCACTAAAATAAATGGAGGTAATAATGTGTGTGAGGTGCTTATGACTTAGACCCATTGTTAAAGTGATAAAGTGTGAATGTTAATGATCCTTCGGGATGAACGTTAAAGATGGTATTCTTCGGGATGGCCGAGCTAATGAATGTTAAAGGATCCTTTGAGATATGTTAAAGGTCCTTCGGGATAAAACGTATTGCCTTCATCGGCAAATGGGTTGCCTTCATCCTTGGCGATAAAAATATCCCCATAATGAATGTGTTAATGATATGGATCCAAGTCTAAAAAGGAAATGTGAAGTATAAAAAGGATGAGAGAATAAAAGTTAAACTAGGAAGTAGGAGTACTTGTGTTGTGTTGGAATTATGTAATCATGAATTTATGTTTCTTGATTTACATCGATTGGGACGCCTTTCCATGTAAATGAGGAAGTATGAATGAGTGGGCTTATGTGTTTCCGACATGGCACGAGTAGGGTTAGGGAAGTAGAAAGCGGAAGTCTAGAATTAGTTAGATATTATAAAGACTAAGATAGGAGGGTTAAAAATTAGAGTACGTCTTTTAGTGAGACTTACGAGAACCTACGTTTTGAGCGTTAAGTATAAGTTGAAGGAATTAAAGAATTGTAATGATGCTTAAAAATGTTATAATAAGCAATTGTGGCGTGGTATAAAATGTGAGTAATGAAAATAATTATTGATAAGTGTCATGTGTAATGTGACGGCAATGTTAAAGTATGATGTTATAAAGTCAATTCATGTAATATTTCTATAAGAGTTATAAAGGTAAGCGAAAATGACATGAAGAAGAAATGAGGTAATTGTAGAGACGTAAAAGAAATGGTTAAGTGGTGTTGATAAAATGTGAAAATATTAGCCAAATGTATTCATGTAAAGTCAAATAGCACGAGTTCCTCAAGTATCAAGTAGTCAAAGAATGAGAATAGAGGATTAAGCAAGTGAGAATGTGATGTAACGGTAATAGAACGGACTAAAATGATAACTAGTTATAGTGAGTATGCCTCGTATTATGTAATAGGCTAGGTAAGAGTTGTATGGTTATAGAAGTAAGCGGAAAGTAATGTGGATTTAGGGCACGTGATGTGTTATAACATGCATAGAGTTGCAAGACCACTTAGATCGTTGCACTAAATAAACTAAGAATTAGGGTTCTAGGAATGAGAAGTATAATGTGACTAGGTTTGGTTAGAAATGAATGATAGATTTTGGGGACGAAATCTAAATAAGGGAGGTAAAATTGTTAGACCCATTTCCCAGATACAACTAGGCCCCATCCTAGAAGAGTCGACTAAGGTTTAATGTGATTAGTTAGTCAACAAAGTTACGTGGAAGTCAAGCCCGATAGTCAATTAATAGTCAATGAATGGGTTAAAAGGTTATGGAAAGTATTATGTGGCACATTTATAAAGGAAATAGATTTCAAGGACCTAAGTCGCCAAGGACTAAATGTGTTATAAATTAGTTGTGGCCAAAGTAGGAAAAAGGAACTTAAGGGACTAGTTATGACATTTAGCCAAAGATGCAATCTAACTAGTTTAAACTAGTAGATTCTGGACTTTTCTATCATTATTTTAGAGGGAGTTTGAGGTCCGGTTCTTGTAGGAGAAAAAGGGGGGGGGGAATGATGAAGGTTGATGGGCTATGAAGATGGGTTGAAGATGGCTACTCATTAGCATGATTATGGCAAGTAAGTAACCTCTAATTAGTGTTTAATTGGTTAATTCAAGAGTTAGGGTTTATGTACCTAATTTGGGGAAAATGGGTAAATGGTGTTTTAAGTATAATTAAGAGGTAATGATGATTATGTGATGTGTTGATAATGAGATTAAGTTAGTAAATGATGGGATTGATGATCATGTAATCAATACATGACTATATGATGATTAGAGATGGTTAGAAGTAAGTTGATGGTTGCATAAACCATCCTTATAGTTATTATGTTATGTGTTTTAAGTGTTTATGATGATGTTAAACTAGGATGATGATGGTGATGATGATGAACACGATGATGATGGTGGTATTATGATTGTAGCTTAGCTTTGGAATCTAAGGTAAGTAACTCGGTTAATATGTGTTTAATACGGCCGTTTGCATATTATGTGATTATGAGTATGAACGTCGTAGTTGATAGCCTTGGATTAGTGAGTATGGAATTGATAGGAGACATGCTTAGTTAGTCGTCTCAAATGTTGGAGTATGATTATGGAATGGCTAAGGTGTGTTTTATGAGGTTTATGTGTTAATGTGAATATGGCCTTATGTGCTAAATGGTTAAGTGTTGTAATGCATATATGTGGATTAATGTATTAACCGAATGTTAATCTAGTTACTTACTAAGCGTAAGCTTACCCTTTTAGTTGTTAATGTTTTGTAGGTTAATTGCGTTGAAGATAACTTGGTTTGGATTATGGCTTAAGGAATTGGAAGCGAATTAGAAGGTAGTATGCGTTTAGGAGCTTAGGTAGAATACCGAGCTCAAGTATAAAGTTTGTACCCCCGTTGGTCTTTTATTGATTTGTAAAGTTAAGTCAAGTGTCAAAATGTATGATAATGGAGTCCTAATGATTTGGTGGTCTAACTATGTGCCAAAGTGTGTTTTAAGTGTTTATAGTCAAAGTTAAAGGGGCGTTTGGATTAAGTGTAAATATACCCATTTTGGGTTGTGAACGGGTCAAGTGTTTATGGAACATGTCTTGTATGTTAAAGTAATGACGTTGGTCTAGTTTGGTGGGCAAATGAAGTTGTTGATACAAAAGTTGGGCGTTCCTTGTTTCCGTACCAATTAGATCTTAATGCTTGAGACCTGCGCACTAAGAAAACAAAAAGACACCGTTAGGCTTATCGTGGGATTGTCTCCCACGATTATCCTCCGGCGTGAGAGTAAGTAATCAGTTTTAGGGTTTAGTTGAAGAGTTGTGAGTATTAGATCGTACCTTAATGAGAGCCGAGATGCCCTCTATATATACACACGAAATCCTTGTTGGTTTCGTGTTCCTTACCCTTCGGCGTATCCGCCTAAATCGGTCGTGTGATACATATCCCATAAATAAGAGATATCCTATATCAAGACCATAAATAATTTCGGGTTGGGCCTTCGTAAGCCCAAACCGTTATCGTGATAGCCCATTCGTGATGGGCTTGGGCCCATTCGTGATGGGCTTGAGTGGTAATAGCGTCCACTGGTCGGGTTCGTGACCCGAATGCGGACTATACGTCATCATGTCCCCCCAGTCTAGTATGCGCAGTGTGCCCACTGCGGATGCTAGACTAACAACTGTAGCGAAAAATATTCCGGATTGCGTAGCGGAGAAGCTTCAAGTGTTTCCCGCCTAAAAACAATACAATGAATCTAGTCCAAGTAAATCCGTATCTCCCTCGTAAATCGTGAGGGGTGGGTGAAAAAGTGCTTCACCTTTTGGGTTGATAGTGCATTTTTTCCATGGATTTTTGAGTTCTATACCCAAGAATCATTACCGAGAGATGAGCGCCCCATCCCGGAACGTATAGCGCAGAGGATGCGGAGATGATTAATGCCAATCGCATACCGATCAAGGCGTATCCAGAGGAGTTTTTGGTGCACATGGGCATCAGTCGCAATTACTTCGGTAGTCCGGAGGAGGTGCCAACTTTTTTGGACGAGAATAGCCGGGGTGGGTGCTTGTCTCCTCCTTCCTCTTCGCTTATTAGTTGTAAGCGTTCTTCCCTTTGTAGCTTATCTAACTCATTTTGTGTTTGTTTGTTGTTTGTTGCGCAGAGATGGATCTATTCAGTGTTGTTCGCTTGGAGAGGCCGAAACAAGTGACTGTAGGGGTGCACCCTTTGAGAGATGGCGAGGAGCCAGTTCTACAGGCTACCGCGGGGCGCACGATGGAAATCATGCAGGAGGAGTCAGAGGATACGCCCCAATTGTTTTAGAGGCGACTCCTCTGCGCAGTTTTCCCACTCCTGAGGTACAAATCCATGTAGAAGAGCTATCGCAGACTGATTCGTCAGAAAGTGGGGAGCTTGTCATGTCTGAAAGTGGGCAAGAAGGCGCTGGCCAAGGGGTGAAGCGCAAGAAAGCTGCTGGGGATGATGGCACTGGTACGTCCAAAAGAAGGCGCCATCTTATCTCTAGTGAGCAATCATCATCATCAGAGGAGAATGCGTCGCAGAAGGATACAACTGAAACTCCTTCCCTCAAGTAAGTAATTATGCTTGTATCTTTAGATCTGCATTTCTTTATTCCGCAATGATACTATAAAGTAGCTCTGTTATCTGCGTGCAGTGTTGAGGCTGCTGGTGATGATGTTGCGCGTGTTGGGGATTCACCATCGAAGGCGGGTCCCTTGCCTACTGATCATATTGCGCAAGGATCTTGCCTACTGATCATATTGCGCAAGGATCTGGGACAAAGGCTTCTGAAGATGTGCCTACGGACCAGTTGATTGAGGAGTTATGCTTGGCTGCTGCGCGTCAAGCCTCGTTGGTTGCAGAGCTCAAAGCTAGGCATGCGGGTGAAGGTAGCAGCAGTGCGCAGAAGGATAGGGAAATTGCGCTACTGAAGGCGCAGTTAGCTGATGCTCAGGCTGAAGTAGAGTCAACCACTGTGTATGCTCAGAAGCTTGCTGATGAGAGGTTATCCTTATTTGCTCAAGTGAACCAAGAGCGCGCTGCCGCAAAAGAGTACAAGGCCACTTGCCTTTGGGCCTTGAAGTATATGGAGCAGAACAAAAGCGCTCACTTCGCCAGACTAGATGATTTCCGCAAGGCTGTGGAGGAGTCGCTGGAGAAGCAAGAAATCAAGCTGCGCAAGCTCAGTATCGAGTATGACGAAGAGCTGTACCCACATCTGGTATCTTCTATCGCTGAGCGCAGGTGGCTTATCAGCCATGGGCTACGCCTTGCTGCCTTGGGTACTTTGGAATCCCAAGAGGTGCGGGAGGCTTTTGGGGAAGTTGTGGAGTGTGCGCTTGCACGTGGCAAGGCGCAGGCTGTAGAGGAGCTCTCTGAGAGCGGATTGTTGAAGGTGCCTGCCACACAAGTGCCCGATTATAATGCTGATTCCTTTGATGAGCTTGTCGCTGCTATGGAAAAGATGAAGCTGCTAGACCTTCCTCACATTGCTCAACTGGAGCGTGACCAAGATTACCCCATAAGTGTTATTATGGAGGGGTTAACCTTGGCTAGGCATGCAGCGGAGGGCGCAGAGGCACAAGCTGACTATTTTCTCAAGCCAGATGAATCGCAGTTGCAGGTACCTATCTTCGCTCGCCCTCGCAACATCCTGGATCCTTTTTCCCTTGAAAAGGAAATTTCTCTGAAGGAGTCCTTGGAGGCTCATGCTATGAGGCTTGCGAAGAAGCAGGGTGTGAAGGGGAAGGCCATCCTTTGCGGTGTCGGTGCTGCACATATTCCTAGGTCTGATGGAGTGCCCGTTAGCGTACCGACAGTGTCGCCCCAAGATAGTGGTCTTCTGAAGGAGCTTGAGGGAACTGGTCGTGCTGTGTACCATGTTGGCGGTTCAGGGCTTAGACGCACCCATAGCTTTTAGATTTTTTGTCTTGGTAATTTTTTGTAATAGATTAACATTTTGTTGCACATGTGCATGTTAAGTCTATATCTTGTATGAACTTGTAGTCCATAATAAAATGTTGATTAGAAAAATACGATTGTACGCATATTGTATCAAATGTGATTGTGGTTATAATGTTTGTACTTAGTTATTTTTGTCTTTGCGTAAAAGACGTTTATGTTATGTCTAAGAAGCAAACTGTTGTGTACATACTTAAGAAAATTTATAAGAGTCCATAATCGTGTATGAAGTTCATAAAATTTGCAAGTGTATGGATTGATATGCAGCGTACTACAAATATCATATCAAGGAGCTAAGTGTCTTAACTCCTAATTTGTTAAACGCGTACAGTGTGCATTGTTGTGTATCCGTCGTGGGTTACACATTGAACTTACTCCAACGTCTTGAGAGTAAGGTGTTTAACAAGGATGCGTGATCCGATGTTGATGGGTTTGCAACCCTCTTACTCAACGAGTTATTTAGTAGGTTTACTCATCCTTTTACCATCGTGGGTTTTAATAAGTGCATGCACGTCATGTAGGCAGAAAGTAAAGTAACAACAATATTGAGACATAAATAACATGTAAACAATAAAGTGAAATGTGTCGCGGAATTAGCTAGAAACCGCGACATTGAATTAATACTTGCAAGTTTTTGTAAAAAGAAAAAACATTTGCCTAAATGAAACAAAATGTAAATACACGGATATTTATTGAGCACTTACTAAAGTGCGGGGGTGTCCGTGTGTTGGGTCGTAACCTTTCCTAAAGATATCATCTCTTGAGATTGCACACATTCCATGTGCGTTGTAGCTCACGGCCATCCATGTCACGCAGCTTGTACGCGCCTTTTCCTAGTGCTTCAACGACCTCATAGGGTCCTTCCCACTTTGGTCCAAATTTACCTGTATCTTCTGCGTGGCTTGCATCATTAGCGCGATATACAAAGTCGCCTGGTCTGAATGAGGTGCTTCGAACTTTAGCATCGTAGTATCCCTTCATTTTTTACTTGGCTTTTGCTTCACGTATAGCTGCGCGTTCATGCCTTTCTTCCAATAGGTCCAAGTCGATACGTCGTTCGTCGTCATTAGTTGCGACATTAACTTCCGCGGTTCGAATAGTTGGCATCCCAATTTCAGCTGGTATGACAGCTTCTGTCCCATAGACAAGAGAAAAGGGAGTGTCTCCATTGCTAACTTTGATTGTCGTGCGGTGCGCCCATAAGACATGCAACAATTCATCCACCCATCTTCTTTTGTGCTTGTCCAGGCGCGCTTTAATTCCTTCGCCTAGACTACGATTTGCGCGCTCAACCAAACCATTGGTTTGTGGGTGTTTAACTGACGCGAAGTGTTGTGTAATATTTAGCTCTGCGCACCAGTCTTTGAACGGGTTATCACGGAATTGTTTTCCGTTGTCCGAAACGATCTCCCCAGGTAATCCAAAGCGGCATACAATATTTTCCCAAATGAATCGTTTTACTTGATTACCTGTGATTGTCGCCACTGCTTTTGCCTCAATCCACTTAGTGAAGTAGTCTATTGCCACAATAAGAAATTTCAGTCCCCCCGCTGCGACAGGGAAGGGACCCGCAATGTCGATACCCCACTTATAGAATGGCCATGGAGAAGTGATAGGCGTTAGCTCTTGTTGTGGTCTGCGCGGGATGGGTCTATGAACTTGGCAGTCGCTACACTTCTTTATCACATCACGCGCATCACGATGCATAGTGGGCCAGTAGTATCCTGACCGCAAGGCTCGTGCTAGAACGGACCGTGGTCCTGAATGCATACTGCATGAACCGGCGTGGATCTCTCGGAGTACGTAATCTGCCTGAAGAGGTCCAACGCATCTAAGCCATGGTTGTAGAAATGAGCGCCGATATAGGATACCATCTCGAAGTTCGAACCTCTACGCTGTGCGCCGTATCCGTCGAGCGTCTTTCTGCTCCTCGGGCAATTTGCCCTTACTTATGAATTCGATGATAGGGGTCATCCATGTAGGATCCTGCTCTTCTATCACCGTAGATATCTCCATCTCCGAGATGGATTTGTTCTTTAAGATCTCCACCAATACTTGCTTTGATAGGTGCGCAAAGCTTGTAGATGCGATCTTGCTTAGCGCATCCGCTTTTTTGTTTTCACCTCTAGGGACTTGTTTAATGGTAAACCTGTCAAAGCCTTGGATTAGTGACATGGTCTTGTGGTATGTGCTTAAACACATACCTTTTCTTGACCAAAACCGGACCTAAATAACCAAAAACCCGACCAAAATGCCAAAAGATACTATGTTTTTGTGATTTTGTATGTGCAGGGACGAATATCGAAGAAAAACAACAAAAGACACGGAAAACCCGAGAAAACGAGCACGGGATACGGAAAAGGCTCAGAACCGGAACCGGGAAAGAAAATATGGTCAAATAGTCAACCAGGATCCTCCAAGTATCAAAGTTTGTCCAATTCAGCCCTTAGATCATCTTTTGAATAATGGCAGCTAAGGTCCCTCCAAATTCAGAATTTACACAATTAGTCCCTATAAATAAAACCCTTAAATCCTTATAAATCCTTAAACCCGGATCCCATCTAATAATTAACCCACACTTTATACATTAACCCAATCCATCACACACATAACCCAAGCCCATCCCATAATAAAACTCACCAGCCCAAGTCCACTACCCTTCACCATTAACCCATAAACCGACCCATCATAAAACCCGGTCAACCTTATTATTGAACCCAGTCAAACAAAAAATAAAATAAACCCACACACACCCACACACACCCGCGTAAAAAAATTATCCCCAATTACCCAGCTCAAGAACCCTAAAATGACTGCCCACCAAATTAACCTCGTACTAAATTATTACCTCATGATTAAAAAGTTCTGGAAGGTCCTGACACTGCCAGGGACACGTGGGGCTCGTTGATTGGAGAGGCCACCTCACCATTTTAATCCTACGGGTGAGAATCAAGCGTGGAGAGCAAGATATGATCCAAGGGTGAAGATAAGTTAAGGATGCACGAGGATTGCCAGCGTGGAAGTCCCAGAAGGTTCATACGAGTCCTATAAATAGAGGGTCTTTCTTCTAGTTTTTTTTGTTGTTGTAATTTCTCTTTAATTGAGTCATTAGTAGTTGTAATCTGTCATATTTTAGTTTATAAATTGTAATTTTTAAGTTTTTATTGTAATTTTCAAGGTTCTGATTAATGAAAGTTTATTTTGATGTTTATTTTGATCCTGTCTCATTTCCATCATTATTCTAAGTTTAGATTTTAAAAGTTATCAGTAGCTTATTCAAAGTATTTTTAGCTTATTTGTTCTTGTTTAAACTTCACTTTATTCATTTCAATTTAAATAATCCAAAAACAGTGAAAATTACTTTGAAAAAAAAAATAATAACATAAAAAGTTTACCCACAGCTTCATTAAGCTGTTTTTCAATTAACATCAGCTTATATAAGCTTCATAGCTTACTGTAAGTGATAATTAGCATCAATTTAGTTTCAAAACTCAATAGTCCAAAAAATCAAAAAAAGTCAACTGTTCATTGATCCATGGTGATATTTGCTTGGAGTGATGGTCTAGGAGGAGAAATGGAAGCTCCTAGCCTGTCTAAAGACAGGCAAGCTTAGTGAACTCCCTCAATTTGTGCTGAGGGAGAATTAACTTGTAAGATCTTTCTCATTTATGTTCCACTCAAAAGATATAGTGTAGAACTGCTTGTTTTAGTTTATAACTGTTTGATTCATAGTTGTTTAATGATTGTTTGCTAGATTTAAAATTATTTGAGCTTGTTCAATCATTAGTTAATATAGTAGTTGTTTTTGTTTCAAGTTAGCTGCTACTTTGATCTAATCTGAGAAATTGATAATCTGATGATAATTGTTGTTGTTTATTGCTAATCTGTGGTCATTTGATGTCAATGAGTGATGATTGATGATTGTGAAGGATAGGTTAAGCCTGAATCTGAGTTTGCTTGTTTAAGAATATAATAAAAGAGTGTTTGGGTCAGTAGAGGTTTAAGGGTTTATAGCTAGTTTGAGGTTACTAAGTTGAGTAGGCTTGTCACTAGACTGCATTTAGGAAATATAGGAGCTAAATCTCAGCAATAGATAGACAAAAAGTCAAAATCATTTTTCAATTTCATTTTTTCTGCATCAGTTAGTATAACAGTTAGTATAAACATTCACATAGTTACACAAGTAGGTAATCTAGCTTAAGATCATTCATATATAGCTTATAACATCACTATTAGTCATTTTAGTTCATGCAAATTTCATTAAAGTCAATATATATAAACTGAAAAAAAAAAAGTCAGCAGGTCTGCTGTCATAATTTTAGTGCAGACTTGGGAATTTTAGCTGCTGAACTAGAGCTAATTGTGGCTTATCTAGATAGGACTAGGACCTAAAATTTGGTTTACAGCTAGTTTGAACTACAAGGTTTAAGTGCATAATCTGGGATTGAGGATTTGAGCTTATTTAATAGCTTATTTACCAACTGCAAAGTAGGACTCAGGTTGTTTTGATTCTGTTTGGGAATTAAGCTGTTCAGCAGATTTGCAGCTTATTGTATGGACTTATTTGATCATTCTGAGTTGAATTTAGCTTTAAACAGTCCTTTTTATCATCCTTGAGCTTTTGTGAATTGTTGGACAGCTTGTGCTTATTTTGTGCTTATTTACATAGTGCTTTTTGGGCTGTTTTGCTAAATTAAGCTTACTCAGAATCTGAACTTATTTTTCCTAGATTTCTTATTAAATTTTAAATTTACTCAAAAAATTTCAGAATTTTCCAAGTTGTTTTAATATTTTTAAAGCATTTAATTAGTTTAAATTAGTTTTTAATTCATAAAAAATTATTAAAAAGTCAAAAAAATATTTTTCTTTTTCCAAAAATTTTCTTTTATCAGCTTTAATTTAGGAAAATTATTTTTATATTTTTAGGTTTTAAATTTTAGAAAATCACTTTTTATTTACGTTTTTTAAAATTCGTCGCGTAACGTTTTAAATTCAATTTTCGTTTTTAGGATTACATGCTTAGATTAATTGTTTCTTTAGCATAATTAATTGTTTTTATTTAATATTTCATTGTTCGTAGTATAAATCACCAAATTTCACTCTTTTCACACAATTCACGACACGTATCACGATCCCGAATCACAAATTCCATTCAATCTTCAATCGGGACAACGAACCTAGGGTTTTGCATATTTCCTTTGCAATTCTCCTTTTTGGGATATAAATTGTTTTAAATCAATTTTTGGCGCCGCTGCCGGGGAAGGTTGACGAGAATTCGTGATTTTGTTTTTCGATTCGTGTTTTGAAGACCCTTCCCTCGGAAGTTACTTGTTTTTATAAAAAAAAATACAAAAAGAAAATAAATAAAACACTTTTCCTAAAGTGTTTTCAAAAAAATACAAAAATAATATAACCTCACTTTCTTGAAAGTGTTGTAAACCATTCCGAATAAACAACAAAACAATCGTGAAATCATTTGATTTTCGGATTATCTTTCGGCTACAACCTATACAAGTGGTTTAAGGATGGTCTTGACATTAAATTGCAGACCGAAAGAGGCCGGTTTTTAATTAGCTTTCGAGCGGACCTTTGCTTCTCCGCCACTCTGCGCGTAGTTATAAGAGAAACGATATCGATTGAGGGACCGATACCAAAAATATTGTGATTAATTTTCATTAAAAATTAAAAATCCAAAAATATTTTATCTTCAAATTTGGTTTTTCTTTTTAAATTTTTATTTCTTTTTGGTGTATGCACACCCGTTCTTCTTCTTCTCAACCTCTTCTTTCACCGCTCTCAAATCCCGAGAGGATTATCCGTCATAACAACCGTGTTCATTAATCAACCGTTGAAGAAATGGCCGACGAACCAAACAATCAACACCCGCCGATGGGTGGTGATCAAAATGCCAATCCGGTTCCCGATCTCAGACCAATGGAAGAATTACTCCAATCACCTTTCAATGGTGGTGGCAAAGCAATCGTGATACCCGATATGTTTGCAAATCAATTTGAAATAAAAACCGGGTTACTTAATCTTATCACCGGTATTTCCTATCACGGTTTCGAAAATGAAGATCCTCATTCCCATGTCCAGAAATTCATTGACATCACCGAAACACTTAACTTGAATCACGTTCCTCATAATGTGCTTAAATTGAGGTTGTTTCCTTTTTCTCTCGTAGGAGCAGCCCGGACTTGGCTTGATAAGGAACCTCCTAATTCAATCTTTACATGGGATGATTTAGCCTCTAAGTTCGTGAACTACTTTTATCCTCCTTCTAAAACATCGAATCTCAGAAATCAAATCACTCGATTTCAGCAAGCTTTCGATGAATCGTTCAACGAAGCTTGGGATAGATTCAAAGAGTTGTTAAAGAAGTGTCCTAATCACGGATTTTCAACCTTGCTTCAAATTGATACTTTCTACAATGGGTTGAATCCATCTGATCAAGATTCACTCGATTCTGCTGCAGGTGGAAATTTTCTGACTAGAAACACTCAAGAAGCTTTGACTATCATTGAAAATAAAGCCAGAGTGAGGAATTCTAGAACCAAAGCTCAAGTTTCAAATATGAGTAATAAATCAGATGATGCTTTCACCCGAGCTCTTAGCAAACAAGAAGAAGCTTTTGCCTCTTTCACTAAACAAATCGGGCGTCTAATTGATAAAGAAAGACCTTCTCAGCCCGTCAATGTTGTGAATCAAAAATGTGAGATTTGCGGTGGTCCACATCCTTATTATGATTGTAAAGCCTCCGGTGGCCAAGGTTCGAATGCTACCGTAGCATCAGTAACCTACAATCAAATTCAAGGATTCCGTCCTCAAAATAACCAAATGGGACCACCCGGCCTTTCTCCATTCCACAACAATCAAAACCATTTCCCTCAACATTACCATCATCAAGTCAATATTGTAAACCAAAGTTGTGAAACTTGTGGTGGTCCACATCCATATTTCGAGTGCCCAGCCGCCGGTGGCTACACTCAAGAGAACGTTTATGCTGCTACGGGATCCTACAATCAGGGAGGTAACGGTTACCAACTTCAAGGAGACTGTAATCTTCTCAGCTACCGTTCTAACAATTATCTTGGACCACCAGGTTTTAACAATCCAGCTTCGAACAATCAGAATCAGAACCAAAACAGAAATAATCAATTTGTTCCAAACCAAAACCGTAACAACCAAGGGAATTACCACCCACCAAACCCAGGAAATTACCATCCTCCCCCTAATACCAATCAAGTTCATAACCAAAACAACCGTGGGCAAAACCTTAATCAAGGAAACCAAAACTACAACCAAGGATTCGTTCCACCTCCGTCGCCCACGGATGAGTTGCTGAAACAACTAGTTCTTCAACAAAAATCCCAAGAAGAAACAACTAGGTTTCTTATTAAGGAAATGACTGAAATGAAGAAGTCTTTAAATGATCGACCCTCGGGCTCGGGTACTACTTCTCTCCCAAGCAACACGGTCGCCAACCCGAGGGGCGATGTTAAGGCGATCACTACAAGGAGTGGTGTTTCTTACGATGGACCCACGGCTCCGATTACCTCTTCTTCTCTTCCTCCTAAGGTAGTCGCCCGTGAGACCGAGGTGACCAAGGACATGGAACCTCCTACTAACAACGGAGGAACCAAGGACGTCCAACCTACGGTTGTCCATCCATCTGAACCAAAGAACGTTGAGCCCGAAAAAGCTCCCGAAGAAGCTTCCGTAAAAGCAAAACTTCCATATCCTTCGCGATTAAATGATCAAAAGCTCCACGAAAAAGCTTCAAATCAAATGGAAAAATTCTTTCAAATCTTCCAAGATTTGCATTTTGATATAAGCTTCGCGGATGCTTTGCTTTTGATGCCAAAATTTGCTTCTACAATCAAGAGTTTATTGAGCAATAAAGAGAAATTATTTGAGCTCGCAAAAACCCCTCTGAACGAAAACTGCTCAGCGGTACTCCTTAAAAAGCTTCCGGAAAAGCTTGGAGACCCGGGGAGATTCCTCATTCCATGTGACTTCCCGGGGATGGTTGAATGTCATGCCTTGGCCGATCTAGGTGCAAGCATCAACCTAATGTCGTTATCCGTTTGGCAAAAACTTTCATTGCCCGAACTTACCCCAACTTGTATGACCCTCGAGCTTGCAGACCGGACCACGACTATTCCGCTTGGCATAGCCGAGGATGTCTTCGTCAAGGTGGGGAAGTTCCATTTCCCAGCAGATTTTGTGGTGGTTAATTTCGATCCTGACCCCCGGGTTCCTCTAATTCTCGGAAGATCATTTCTGAGGACCGGGCGGGCTTTAATTGATGTTTACGGTGAAGAAATTACGTTGAGGGTGGATAATGAGGCCGTGACCTTTAACCTCGACCGAACTTTCAAATACTCCTCCAGTCACGATTTCGTCTCGGTTAATCGAATCGATGTGATTGATGTTGCATCAGAGGAGTATTCTCAAGAAGTTCTTGGATTTTCCGATAAATCCTCGAGTGGCAATCCCACTCCTTCTACTCAACCCATTCTTTCCGACCCTTCCCCGTCCCTCACTCCGTTTGAGGGAGGTGATTTCTTCCTGGAAGAGGTTGATGACTTTCTTGCTATTGAAACACCAACTTCACCGGAAGTTGATGATTCTTATCTTGATCCGGAGGGAGATATTCTTTTGCTTGAAAGATTATTGAATGAAGATCCGACATCTTCTCTCCCTCCGATGAAAGAAATTCGAAAAGAAGAAATCAAAGAAATTAAGCCATCTACTGAGAATCCTCCGGAGCTTGAGCTCAAGGATTTACCTCCTCATCTCGAGTATGCTTTCTTAGAAGATACCGACAAATTTCCCGTCATCATTTCTAAAAATCTAAAAGATGAGGAGAAGACTCAACTCTTAGACGTGCTTAAAAAGCATAAGAGTGCCATCGCTTGGCAAATCTCTGATATAAAGGGTATTGACCCTAAATTCTGCACCCATAAGATCTTGATGGAAGATGACTTCAAACCCGCGATTCAACAACAGAGACGGGTAAACCCAAAAATTCATGAGGTGATCAAAAAGGAAGTTATCAAACTCCTTGACGCCGGAATGATTTACCCGATCTCTGATAGTCCGTGGGTTAGTCCCGTCCACTGTGTGCCTAAAAAGGGTGGAATGACCGTTGTAACAAACGAAGAAATTGAGTTAATCCCCACACGTCTCGTCACCGGATGGAGAGTGTGTATCGATTACCGAAAACTCAATGATGCTACCCGTAAAGACCATTTCCCTCTACCGTTTATGGACCAAATGCTTGAGCGTTTGGCGGGAAATGAGTTCTATTGTTTTCTCGATGGCTTTTCCGGGTATTTTCAAATACCAATTGATCCCCAAGATCAGGAAAAGACCACCTTCACGTGTCCTTATGGAACGTTTGCCTACCGACGCATGCCTTTTGGCTTGTGCAATGCTCCGGGTACGTTTCAGAGGTGCATGATGGCCATATTTCACGATATGATCGAGAAGACGATGGAGGTCTTTATGGATGATTTTTCCGTCTATGGAAATTCTTTCTCATCGTGCCTCTCCCATTTAGACAAAATGCTGCAAAGGTGTAAAGACACCAATCTTGTGCTAAATTGGGAGAAGTGCCATTTTATGGTCAAAGAGGGCATTGTCCTCGGCCATAAAATCTCTAATGCCGGGATTGAGGTAGATAAAGCCAAAGTCGATGTGATCGCAAAACTACCTCATCCCACTACCGTTAAAGGAATCCGAAGTTTCCTTGGTCATGCCGGTTTCTACAGACGATTTATTCAAGAATTCTCTAAAATCGCCCGGCCTCTGACCCATCTTCTTGAAAAAGATGCTCCGTTCATCTTTTCTCCCAAATGCATCAAAGCATTCGAGGTTCTCAAAAAGAAATTAACTGAAGCGCCAATATTGGTTGCCCCCGACTGGGACTTGCCCTTTGAGCTAATGTGTGATGCAAGCGATTATGCTATCGGTGCAGTCCTGGGGCAACGCAAATCAAAATATTTCCAACCGATACACTATGCTAGTAAGACAATGACCGACGCTCAATCTCACTATACTACTACTGAGAAAGAGTTGTTAGCCGTTGTCTACGCTTTTGAGAAATTTAGACCATATCTTGTATTATCCAAAAGCATAGTGTATACAGACCATTCTGCTCTCAAGTATCTCTTAGCAAAACAAGATGCTAAACCGAGATTACTTCGGTGGATTCTTCTGCTCCAGGAATTTGATATTATCATTCGTGATAAAAAAGGAGCAGAGAATCTAGCCGCTGATCATTTATCCAGACTTGAAAATCCCCATCAAAGTGATCTCGAGAAAAAGGAAATCACCGAAACATTTCCTCTCGAGACACTTGGGAAGATATCTTTAAAAGATGATCCGAGTACCCCATGGTTTGCTGACTACGCAAATTACCATGCGGGGAATTTTGTGGTAAAAGGGATGTCGTCCCAGCAGAAAAAGAAGTTTTTCAAAGATGTTAAACATTATTTCTGGGACGACCCCTACTTATTCCGGATATGTGCCGATCAAGTAATCAGACGGTGTGTGCATGGCCAAAAAGCTATTGATATCCTCAAGGCTTGCCATAATGGACCCACGGGGGGACATCATGGTGCCAGCTACACCGCTAAAAAAGTCTTTGATTCTGGATTCTATTGGCCGACAATCTACCGCGATGCCCACGACTTGGTAAAGTCATGTGACTCTTGCCAACGTCAAGGAAAAATCTCGCAAAAAGACGAAATGCCTCAAAATGCAATTCAAGTCTGTGAGATTTTTGACGTGTGGGGCATCGATTTCATGGGGCCATTCCTGTCTTCACGAGGGAATAATTATATCCTCGTGGCTGTCGACTACTTGTCAAAATGGGTTGAAGCAAAAGCGCTCCCCACTAATGACGCCCGAGTGGTTGTTAAGTTCTTGAAAAATCTCTTCTCCCGATTCGGAACTCCTCGTGCTATAATCAGTGATCGTGGTACTCACTTCTGCAATGATCAATTTGCAAAAGTTATGCTCAAGTATGGTGTCACTCACCGACTCTCTACCGCGTATCACCCGCAAACAAGCGGACAAGTCGAGGTTTTGAATCGTGGATTGAAACGTATCCTTGAAAGAACCGTTGGTGAAAATCAAGCCTCGTGGGCCGACAAATTGGATGATGCTTTATGGGCTTTCTGAACCGCTTTCAAGACACCCATCGGGTGTACTCCTTACAAGTTGGTTTAGGGAAAAGCTTGCCATCTGCCCATCGAGCTCGAGCATAAGGCATATTGGGCCTTGAAACATGCCAATTTTGACCTTAAGACCGCGGGTGATCACCGTAAGCTCCAAATTAATGAATTAAATGAGCTTCGGGATCAAGCCTACGAGAACTCTTTGATCTACAAAGAGAAAACAAAGAGGATTCATGACTCTAAGATTAAGAACCGCATTTTTAATGTTGGTGATCGAGTCCTCCTTTTCAATTCTCGGCTAAAGATTTTCTCGGGCAAACTCAAAACCCGCTGGTCTGGGCCATTCACCATCACTCAAGTTTTTCCATATGGAACCGTCGAGTTAGCTCAAAATGACGGTCCAAACTTTAAGGTGAATGGTCATAGGTTGAAGCACTATTTTGGAGGGGACGTACCATCATTGGTTGTCCCGGATCTCCAAACTTTCCCCATGGACAACTAAATTCGGGGTCGAGTCAAGCTCATGTGACTCGGTTAACAAAAACAAGCGCTTCGTGGGAGGCACCCCATGCTTATCTATCTATCTTCTTTCTATTTTCTTAATAAAGAGGAGGGGCTCCTCTTCCATATCTTGTGTTTCGTGGTATTTCTTGTGATGTGTCCAGGAATGCTCGATGATGAAGACTCTCGTGCTCGTAGTTTCCTTCACGCTACTCGAGTTTCATCATCCGCTGCTCATCCGATATCCTAAATCTTATCGTTTACATCTATCTTTTGGCATAATTAATAAACGGACTTAGATTTATGTAGGAGAACCCTTACCTTTAAGACATTGAGGACAATGTCTCGTTTTAGTCTGGGGGGGTGATGCGCGTGATGTGTCGTTGCGGTTTAGCAGTTTTAATGCCTACTCAAGTTTTAAATTTATATTTAGCCGACTTATCAATAACACACACACTTAACGAGCAGTGTACCCGGTCAGTATGAAGATAATGGTAAGTAGAGTGTCGATCACTAAGAGTGGAACGTATTATCTAGTTATTCTAATCAGTATTTTAATATCCTAACGCAAGGGGGTTTCAGCCTGAGAGACTGGCACAGTTTTGTTTGCAATTAAATAATAAAATAAACAAATAGGCACGAATCAGCAAGTAGCACACACGTACACAGATAGATACTCGAGACAATAAGAGGGCTGTCCTTATAATTAAGTAGATTGTCACTTGTTTTATTGATAGCTTTATATGAAGTGTATGTAGTTAACCCTTTCTCGTTGGTCCTATTCTTATCGGCGAGTAAACCCTTAATGATTACTTATGTCTAAAAGTTATTCCTAAGTGATCAATTTAGAAACAACCGTGGGAGCCACATCTTGTCCCGCAGTCAAATGCCCGCAAGCCACTAATAAACACAGAGGTTATCAATGCACTAATAAGTAGTAACCAAAGACATCAACATATAAACTTTAATTAATGAGAAAGCAGTTTTAAGGGAGTGCAATCTTTCCATTGCCACATTACACAAGCCACCAATCTTGATGAATTAAAGTTTGCTAAAACAATAAAACAAAACTACTTAATGAATTAAATACATGCAGCACCTTCTTACAGCTCTTGTATCTTAGATTTGGGTGTGTCTTGTGCTGCCTTCTTGACTGAATTCGTCCTTTTGCTCTGCTGTCCGAACTTCGGTTTTAGGGTTTCGAACTCTTAAATTCGTCTGGTCTACGGGGTATTTATAGTTTCTGTCTGAGGGAAGATGCGGCGCATCTACTAAGTAGATGCGGCGCATGTACTTAACTTCGCGTGGGGTCCAAGATTATAATATTCAGGAATATTCGTACACCGCCAGGAGATGCGGCGTAACTCTTGATTAGGATGCGGCGCATGTCCTCTTGTATCTTGGATCGTATCTGGTGATATCTTGATAGAGATGCGGCGCATGTTGATAGTGAGATGCGGCGCATCTGGAGCAGAATTGACTTGATCTTGTCCATGTCAGTAGACTTTCACTTTATGTACGTTTTGCTCCATAATTAGTCCATAATCGCTAAGTTTCACCAAATGCTTGTTTTTACCTGAGAATTACAAAAGTAAACAATTAAGTATCAATCCTCATACATAATACAGTAAAACAAGTCAAATTATTAGGATAAATGATAGTAATAAAATGTACTTATTTGAGTTCATCAAATATCCCCCCACTTGAACTTTACTTGTCCCCAAGTAAACCTTAGAATTTCATTTATGAAAATGTATCCTAAAAGATGTATTAGGATTTATTTTTATATTTAAGCATGTATTCGTTTATTTCATAATCACACAACTAAACACTTAACGAATTAGAAGTAAAATAAAATAAGTCGATAAAAGCAAATCTAATCGTTTAACTGTCCAGTCGCGACGAATATTCTATCATAAGCTTGGCAAGTATACACATCTCCACCACTAAAGCTAAGGAATAACAAGTCTAAAGCGGTAAAAAGGGTTTTTAGGCTAAAGGGTTAATTATTCTTATTTACACTATCGATCTCAAATTCCAGAAAAGGCGACAAAATCACAAATACATGATCGAATCCACGAACACGATACTTGCAATTGCTCAAATCCTTAACTCGAATAGGCTAAAGATAGGTCCAAACTTCACCAATAATAATATATCAAAAAGGGCGACAAAATCATAAATACATAGCCGAATCCACGACTACGATACTTAAGATTGCTCAAATCCCTAATCTCAATAAATCAAAGGTTCGGTTGGATAAAGAACAATACAGGGTATGGATAACATTTGGGATATAAATTGGTGTAAAAATAAAAATAAACAAAACAAAACAAATAAATTAAAATCCTAAGTGTGGTTAATCACTATCCCAACCATCCCATGAATAAGACTCATATCATTGAATAACTCACGCTTTAACACTTGAAACACACGCTTTAGGTAGACACGAATTATACTCAACAAAATCTTAATCAAAGAATAAACCTTAATTGGCGTTCCCATAACTGCCAATTCCCATTCATTCCATAGATATAATACAACAAATAGTGGTGATATCGACCACTTACATAACTCTACATCGTTGGCTTAAAATAAACATCCAACTCTTTTTTCTTTCTTTTTCTTTTCTCATTTTTTTCGATTTTTTTTTTTTTTTTTTTTTTTTTTTTTTTTTTTTAACTTGAAACATAAACATAGATGTGTAAAATTTCACCACATCACTACAACTTTCTTTCCGGATAATTTTTTTCATACTTTTCATACTTTCAGAAATAACGGTAATAGTGAAAGTAGTAAACACACGAAAAATAAACTCAAAAATATACAATATTTACTTTCACTCCAATTTGCATTGTGCAATTTCCCGACCTAACCATAGATAATGAATTACGCACGCGAACACAGGTAATGTAAGGAAACACACTCTGCCTATAGCAATTAACCAACCACGGATTCTAATCTACAGGGTAGGCTAAGGTTTAAGGTGTAACGAAACATTTTAAACATAGGTGTAAGAAACGAAAGGAATGGCTCTGAGTGTTTTTCTAGGGGTATCTTACTCTAAAAATGAGAGTAACAAAAGGTTTTATACGGGGGTTAACTAACCAGTGTAGTTAGTCAATAACACATAACATATAAAGGCTATTTGGTGTAATCCTAGAATTTTACCAAGTTAGACAAGTCATTCCAATTATATAAATAATACTCATTATGGTGGTCTCGAATAGTATACAAGCCAAGTTCTAAAGTTTACAAGTCACCGGCACACTCATAGATTTGTGAATTTTGAAAAATCACAATTTTTGAAAATAACGTCATGTGTGCAGTTATGTAACTTAGATCTTAAACAAAAACATGCTAAAAAATTTTTAAGTTTGATATATTAAGCACATTTTAAGCATAATTTTTGAAAAAGTAGGACAAGTAATTGTTAAGTGTTCTAATTCTCCAATCCCCCCACTTAAGTTAAACAACGTCCTCGTTGTTTGTATAAAAGGTTAAAAACTGGAAATAAAAGAATTAGAACGGAAAAACTCCCCTGAGATTTGCTCGGTATGATCCTCCATTTGTATATGAGCAAAAATCAACTTCTTGTGGGTTAGAACGTTAAAGCTTCATACTTGATTTATCCACAGGAAATCCAGGAAACTATAATACCACCAACACTTTAAAACACACCTAAGATAAGAAAGGTTCAACTTGCATAACACATTAGTAGTTAGGAAAAAATAAAACTTAAAAATTAAAACTGAAAATCATCAGGTCAGTCGATGCGCCGTATCTTATTGAAGAAGATACGCCGTATCGAGCCTGGAATAATACGGATCAGAATAAAGATGCGCCGCATCCTTAACCAGGGATGCGCCGCATTAAAATAAACTGATAAATAGTTTTAAAGTCGAAAATAAAAATGCAGAAAAATAAAATAAGATATGACCATTGCAGAGGATGCGTCGCATCTCAGAATTGAGATGCGCCGTATCTTCGTGCGGCCTGGACTGACTCGACACAGAAAACAGAATAATAAAAGATAAATCCGGGTTGTCTCCCGGTAAGCACTTGTCTTTATTCCAGAGTCTTCAAGTTAGACTCACGTTCAGCACTTTAGTATCGATCATTGAAGGAGTCGGAAACATCACGCTCCTTCATCCCCAATTTAGTAATATTGAACACTCCTTGCTCGTCCTTAATTTCCACGCCGTTCTTCTTTAGTATCTGTATAAACAAAGTCCTGTCCCTTTCGGGCAGAGATGACAAAACGGTAGACGGGAAATTCTTATTATCATATAGGCACAAATAAGCAAGGTGGGGTGGTAGTTCAATAAACACATCATTATTCAAATTCGTTTTCTCAACTACTCTCCTACGTTTATTAATTACTACACAATCATACCACTCATCATCAGAATCACTAACAATATCGCGTCTAAGTTCCGTAGGTACATTAAGGTCAATGAATTCCTCAAAGTCTTCATGATTAGGATTAGTTGAGTTGTTTTGAATCAATGTTTCTCCCATAAGTCTAGCTTCAAGATCGAGGTCCATACGCTCTCTTAATCCTAGCACATAAACACCTCTAATTATGCTTTTAACCGGATCTTGGCACTTATAGACTAGTTTATTATTCCCTACCCTTAATGAAATTTTTCTCTTAAACACATCAATCTTAGCATGGGCAGTAGACAAGAAAGGTCTTCCGAGGATTAAAGGAATCTTAACATCCTCGGGCATGTCTAGTATAATAAAGTCTACGGGAAAAATAAACTGCTCAATCTTAACTAGCACATTATTAGCAATCCCTTCAGGTCGTTTTACTGTTTTATCAGCCAATTCAATAAGTAATTTAGTTGGTGCTAATTTTCCTAGTCCTAGGGTAGCGAATGTCTTAAGAGGCATAACACTAACACTAGCTCCTAAGTCAGCCAACACATTATTGAAAGATATATTATTAATAGAACAAGGTAGAGTAAAACTTCCTGGGTCTCTTTCTTTATGAGGCAAGGCATTTGAATCGGTTGCAGGGCTCTCTTCTTTCATTGTTGCCTTGATCTCCTCTTCAATTTTTGTCTTCTCTTTTAGTAGTCTCCTTAAGCTGATTGAAGAGTTAAAGAAAAATTCGGGTCTTGCACCATCATTACCATTCATCGACCTTCTAGATATATTAGGAGTGACTTCTTCAGTGGTGCTTATTGCCTTGACATGATCTCTTGGATTTGTTTCAGTTGAGCTTGGTAAACTTTCATATCCCCTTTCTTGAAGAACTTTGCTCATTTGACCAATTTGCTGTTCCAATGCTTTGATCGAAGCTCCTTGATTTCTTGTAGTAGTGTCTGTTGAAGCTCGAATTTCCTTGATCATAGCAGTATTCTCTTCATGTCTTTTAGCAGCATCGGCCATAATTTGCTTTAAAGTATCATCTAAAGTCTGCCTCCTCTCTTGATAAGCGGGATTGAAGTTGTTCTTTTGATAGAATCCCGGACTAGCTTCCCTAAATCTTGCTGAAGGTCGGAACGGTTGTCCAAATTGGGTGTAATAAGCTTCTTCAAACGTCTCACTTTCATTCTTGTTCGGGCAATCTTTAGTGTAGTGAGGTCCTTCGCACTTTTCACATCCAACTTGGGCAGCATATGCTCTTTCATCTCGCTTCTTCATCTCTCTACTAATTTTATCCAATTGAGCTTGAATAGCAGCAATCCCGTCAAAATTAGTGCTGCTCTTAGATCTAGTAGAGGTCCCATCGTGCCATTTCTGAGAATGATCAGCAGCTTCTTGGATCGCTTTCCTAGCATTAGTTGCACTCATCTGAGGTACAGCTCCCTTAGCATCCAAAATCTGTCTTGTAGGCACGTCCAATCCCTGATAAAACAATATTATTTCCTGCATAGGGGTTAGATAGTGTTGAGGACATTTTATCAATAAATCTTTAAATCGTTCCCAAGCTTGATAAAGGGTTTCATCAGGCTCTTGCTTGAAACTATTGATAGCCTCCATCTTCTTAGCAGTCTTAGCAGGTGGACAATATCTCTTCAGGAATTTGCTCTTCAAACCTTCCCACGTAGTGATTGAACTAGCAGGTTCATTCCTTAGCCACTTGTTAGCAGCTCCTTTTAGTGAGATTGGGAAGATTCTTAGCATGAGTTGATCGGTATTGACACTTTCTGTAGTAAACAAATCTGCAATCTCCAGGACCTTTTCAACATGCTCATTAGCATCCTCTTGTTCCGTCCCACTGAAAGCATTCTCTCTGAGCTCTTTGAGAAATTGTCCCTTCAACTCAAATTTTGACTTGTCATCAAACTTAGGTCTAGCAACTCCTGAAGTGTAATCAGCACGGGTATTGTTCATGTATTCCTCCATAGTAGTGTTTTCGCCCATTGTTTCTGTTTCAACTTCCTCTTTTTCTTCAGAAAAGTAATCAAGCTCGAGTGAACTTGAAAGATCAAAGCTTCTTGTGTTGAAAAGCCTTTTAAGCGAATGTAGGGCTCGTTCAGGATCTTCGAAAGGTTGAATCAAGTTCTTCGTAGAACTCCTGGTCATGCACTTCCTGAAATCAATCACAAAAGCATAAGTAGGGTATGCTCGAGAAAGTAATATATCAGATAATTAATAACGAAAACGGAATACGAAAAATTAAAGTTACTGATATCTGCAGACGATGCGCCGTATCCAAAAAGTTGGATACGCCGTATCTTATAATCGTTAAAATTTAATCAGACTTTTATTCAGAAAATAGATACGCCGCTTTGAATTTATGAATGCGCCGTATCGAGTTAATTAATCAAAAATCAATTTATCTAATTAAAATTAAATGCGTCGTATTAACGAAAGTTAATGCGCCGTATTTTCGTTACGTTTAAAAATAGAAGATTTTTGATTCAGTAAGATGCGCCGTATCGACAGAGATCGATACGCCGTATTTGTTTAATAATTCGCAAACTGTTTTTAATCAAAATAATAGATACGCCGTATCTTCAAAAGAAGATGCGTCGTATGGCGTTAATGTTTTAGAAAAAAATTTTATCAAAAACAGATACGCCGTATCTGCAAAAGCAGATGCGTCGTATTACTTTATCGCTTAGAAAAAATTTTCTTATTAAAAACAGATACGCCGTATCTTGGGGAAAAGATGCGTCGTATCGAATTAATTAAACGCGTTGTATTAAAAAAATTAAACGCAATACGCCGTATCTGAGAGATCAGATGCGCCGTATCGTTCGATTTAGCACAGTACAACGATAGCAGAACAGAAAATACGAAAAAATTAAAACAAAAATAAAATAAAAACGAAAAATTAAACACACAAACAAAAATAAAACACACAAAAATAGCAAACAAATAACACAAAGCAAATAACACACAATACAACAAATATGCAAAATAGTACAATGATGCAATTAATCTAATAAAAAAGAAAAACCTAATTAAAATACTAATCAAATTAACAGATAATAACAATTCACTCCCCGGCAACGGCGCCAAAAACTTGATGCGCGTGATGTGTCGTTGCGGTTTAGCAGTTTTAATGCCTACTCAAGTTTTAAATTTATATTTAGCCGACTTATCAATAACACACACACTTAACGAGCAGTGTACCCGGTCAGTATGAAGATAATGGTAAGTAGAGTGTCGATCACTAAGAGTGGAACGTATTATCTAGTTATTCTAATCAGTATTTTAATATCCTAACGCAAGGGGGTTTCAGCCTGAGAGACTGGCACAGTTTTGTTTGCAATTAAATAATAAAATAAACAAATAGGCACGAATCAGCAAGTAGCACACACGTACACAGATAGATACTCGAGACAATAAGAGGGCTGTCCTTATAATTAAGTAGATTGTCACTTGTTTTATTGATAGCTTTATATGAAGTGTATGTAGTTAACCCTTTCTCGTTGGTCCTATTCTTATCGGCGAGTAAACCCTTAATGATTACTTATGTCTAAAAGTTATTCCTAAGTGATCAATTTAGAAACAACCGTGGGAGCCACATCTTGTCCCGCAGTCAAATGCCCGCAAGCCACTAATAAACACAGAGGTTATCAATGCACTAATAAGTAGTAACCAAAGACATCAACATATAAACTTTAATTAATGAGAAAGCAGTTTTAAGGGAGTGCAATCTTTCCGTTGCCACATTACACAAGCCACCAATCTTGATGAATTAAAGTTTGCTAAAACAATAAAACAAAACTACTTAATGAATTAAATACATGCAGCACCTTCTTACAGCTCTTGTATCTTAGATTTGGGTGTGTCTTGTGCTGCCTTCTTGACTGAATTCGTCCTTTTGCTCTGCTGTCCGAACTTCGGTTTTAGGGTTTCGAACTCTTAAATTCGTCTGGTCTACGGGGTATTTATAGTTTCTGTCTGAGGGAAGATGCGGCGCATCTACTAAGTAGATGCGGCGCATGTACTTAACTTCGCGTGGGGTCCAAGATTATAATATTCAGGAATATTCGTACACCGCCAGGAGATGCGGCGTAACTCTTGATTAGGATGCGGCGCATGTCCTCTTGTATCTTGGATCGTATCTGGTGATATCTTGATAGAGATGCGGCGCATGTTGATAGTGAGATGCGGCGCATCTGGAGCAGAATTGACTTGATCTTGTCCATGTCAGTAGACTTTCACTTTATGTACGTTTTGCTCCATAATTAGTCCATAATCGCTAAGTTTCACCAAATGCTTGTTTTTACCTGAGAATTACAAAAGTAAACAATTAAGTATCAATCCTCATACATAATACAGTAAAACAAGTCAAATTATTAGGATAAATGATAGTAATAAAATGTACTTATTTGAGTTCATCAGGGGGGTAATCTTGCGATTTGATTTTTGCCTTGCATTTTTGCCGTTTTCTCATGCAACCCCGTTTTTCCTCCAAAATTGAAAAAAAAAAAAAAAAAAAAAAAAAAAAAAAAAGAGAAAAATTTAAAAATTTTTGCAAAAATATAATAAAGTTTGACATTTTTGTTGACTTTCCGCTGGTGAGAGTAGGAATAAAATTCTGACTTGACCGGGCGTGTTGAGCCCTAGCTTGTCTCCTTAACTTACATAATCTATAAGCTTATGCTAGTCTCTTATACAAGGAGCTATAAAACGCGAATTCTTTTCAAGAGTTTGCAAGTTCCCATAATTGACTTTATATATGCATGGCTTGATTATTTGGCTAAGCATTCGCGGATCTTATTATTTAAGATTTTAAATTTGCGAAGAACGAAAAATGATAGAGTTGTTTATAAGTTAGATTGCTAAACGTGGAGTAGTTGGATCTCTTTAAAGCTCATCGAAGTTATTTGTGGCTTTTTGTTCCCATAAGCTTGTTTCACCTTAAAAATAGAAATCTAGGAATAATTAAAGCTATTTTAGTTTTGGCGATAATTAGTTTTTATTTCTTCCTTAGAGGATCCTTGCTTATGAAAGTTGGGTACACATCAAGGTACTGCCAGTGTTACGGTGTAATAGACTATTCCATCTTGCCGGCTCGCAACCGATGTTGGGATTGTTATAAAAGCCGTAGGACTCGGGATTTGGCAAAATATATAATGAATAATGAATAATAATAATAATCCAAAGCCATAAAAAGTTTTTTGCATCTTGCCGGTTCGCAGCCGATGTTGTAGACTTCTAATAAAGGCAGAGGAAAAATTCCAAGGTCATAATAGACTATCACATCTTGCCGGTTCGCAGCCGATGTTGTGATTGTTATAAAGGGCCAAGGATCAAAATAATATGTGCTTAATAATGTTAAAAATGCCAAATTTCGACTCCGAGGTATCCTAATAAAGGCTTCTGTCTCTGGACTCGTAGATGAGTTGTTTCGGTCGCAAATAAAAGGGATATTCTCAAAATCGTGTTAAATCAGAGACCTTGATGTGGACCTCATTTTTGTATGCAACGGTTTTCGATGGAAGATTTGAAAACTACTTAGCGTCTAAACTAAGGTATCTTTATCAGAATAAAAATTATCGAAATGAGAATTTGAAGAAATTCATTTCTCACCAAAAATAAAATAAATAGAGGAAAATAGGAATTTGGGAACAAAGAGTCCACATTTAGCTTTCTGAGTAGTGTTGGCAATCTAACTTGTAAATGACAATGATTTCGTTTTTAAGCTTAGTTTGGGGACTTGTGAAAAATCGGGGACGACGAATTTTATCCGTATGGTCACTTCTTTATGAGTCGTGTTTCCTACTCGAAGACCCTAAAAATTATCAATAGATAATGATTGTCAACAAAAGCCGTCACATGAATAATGAGAAAAATACAAAAATAGAATAAAAGGAAAAATGGGGAGTTTTTGGAACTTAAGATTTCTTGATCTCTTTTGAAAATTTTGCTACTTTTCAAAGTTAGTAAAAAGAGATTAGAAATTTTCGGTTTTAAAAACGTGTTTTTATAACATTGCATGAGGACATTGCAATAGCTTAGTCTGGGGGAATTTGGTATGTGCTTAAACACATACCTTTTCTTGACCAAAACCGGACCAAAATAACCAAAAACCCGACCAAAATGCCAAAAGATATTGTGTTTTTGTGATTTTGTATGTGCAGGGACGGATATCGAAGAAAAACAACAAAAGACACGAAAAACCCGAGAAAACGAGCACGGGATACGGAAAAGGCTCAGAACCGGAACCGGGAATGAAAATATGGTCAAATAGTCAACCAGGATCCTCCAAGTATCAAAGTTTGTCCAATTCAGCCCTTAGATCATCTTTTGAATAATGGCAGCTAAGGTCCCTCCAAATTCAGAATTTACACAATTAGTCCCTATAAATAAAACCCTTAAATCCTTATAAATCCTTAAACCCGGATCCCATCTAATAATTAACCCACACTTTATACATTAACCCAATCCATCACACACATAACCCAAGCCCATCCCATAATAAAACTCACCAGCCCAAGTCCACTACCCTTCACCATTAACCCATAAACCGACCCATCATAAAACCCGGTCAACCTTATTATTGAACCCAGTCAAACAAAAAATAAAATAAACCCACACACACCCACACACACCCGCGTAAAAAAATTATCCCCAATTACCCAGCTCAAGAACCCTAAAATGACTGCCCACCAAATTAACCTCGTACTAAATTATTACCTCATGATTAAAAAGTTCTGGAAGGTCCTGACACTGCCAGGGACACGTGGGGCTCGTTGATTGGAGAGGCCACCTCACCATTTTAATCCTACGGGTGAGAATCAAGCGTGGAGAGCAAGATATGATCCAAGGGTGAAGATAAGTTAAGGATGCACGAGGATTGCCAGCGTGGAAGTCCCAGAAGGTTCATACGAGTCCTATAAATAGAGGGTCTTTCTTCTAGTTTTTTTTGTTGTTGTAATTTCTCTTTAATTGAGTCATTAGTAGTTGTAATCTGTCATATTTTAGTTTATAAATTGTAATTTTTAAGTTTTTATTGTAATTTTCAAGGTTCTGATTAATGAAAGTTTATTTTGATGTTTATTTTGATCCTGTCTCATTTCCATCATTATTCTAAGTTTAGATTTTAAAAGTTATCAGTAGCTTATTCAAAGTATTTTTAGCTTATTTGTTCTTGTTTAAACTTCACTTTATTCATTTCAATTTAAATAATCCAAAAACAGTGAAAATTACTTTGAAAAAAAAAATAATAATATAAAAAGTTTACCCACAGCTTCATTAAGCTGTTTTTCAATTAACATCAGCTTATATAAGCTTCATAGCTTACTGTAAGTGATAATTAGCATCAATTTAGTTTCAAAACTCAATAGTCCAAAAAATAAAAAATAAAAGTCAACTGTTCATTGATCCATGGTGATATTTGCTTGGAGTGATGGTCTAGGAGGAGAAATGGAAGCTCCTAGCCTGTCTAAAGACAGGCAAGCTTAGTGAACTCCCTCAATTTGTGCTGAGGGAGAATTAACTTGTAAGATCTTTCTCATTTATGTTCCACTCAAAAGATATAGTGTAGAACTGCTTGTTTTAGTTTATAACTGTTTGATTCATAGTTGTTTAATGATTGTTTGCTAGATTTAAAATTATTTGAGCTTGTTCAATCATTAGTTAATATAGTAGTTGTTTTTGTTTCAAGTTAGCTGCTACTTTGATCTAATCTGAGAAATTGATAATCTGATGATAATTGTTGTTGTTTATTGCTAATCTGTGGTCATTTGATGTCAATGAGTGATGATTGATGATTGTGAAGGATAGGTTAAGCCTGAATCTGAGTTTGCTTGTTTAAGAATATAATAAAAGAGTGTTTGGGTCAGTAGAGGTTTAAGGGTTTATAGCTAGTTTGAGGTTACTAAGTTGAGTAGGCTTGTCACTAGACTGCATTTAGGAAATATAGGAGCTAAATCTCAGCAATAGATAGACAAAAAGTCAAAATCATTTTTCAATTTCATTTTTTCTGCATCAGTTAGTATAACAGTTAGTATAAACATTCACATAGTTACACAAGTAGGTAATCTAGCTTAAGATCATTCATATATAGCTTATAACATCACTATTAGTCATTTTAGTTCATGCAAATTTCATTAAAGTCAATATATATAAACTGAAAAAAAAAAAAGTCAGCAGGTCTGCTGTCATAATTTTAGTGCAGACTTGGGAATTTTAGCTGCTGAACTAGAGCTAATTGTGGCTTATCTAGATAGGACTAGGACCTAAAATTTGGTTTACAGCTAGTTTGAACTACAAGGTTTAAGTGCATAATCTGGGATTGAGGATTTGAGCTTATTTAATAGCTTATTTACCAACTGCAAAGTAGGACTCAGGCTGTTTTGATTTTGTTTGGGAATTAAGCTGTTCAGCAGATTTGCAGCTTATTGTATGGACTTATTTGATCATTCTGAGTTGAATTTAGCTTTAAACAGTCCTTTTTATCATCCTTGAGCTTTTGTGAATTGTTGGACAGCTTGTGCTTATTTTGTGCTTATTTACATAGTGCTTTTTGGGCTGTTTTGCTAAATTAAGCTTACTCAGAATCTGAACTTATTTTTCCTAGATTTCTTATTAAATTTTAAATTTACTCAAAAAATTTCAGAATTTTCCAAGTTGTTTTAATATTTTTAAAGCATTTAATTAGTTTAAATTAGTTTTTAATTGATAAAAAATTATTAAAAAGTCAAAAAATATATTTTTCTTTTTCCAAAAATTTTCTTTTATCAGCTTTAATTTAGGAAAATTATTTTTATATTTTTAGGTTTTAAATTTTAGAAAATCACTTTTTATTTACGTTTTTTAAAATTCGTCGCGTAACGTTTTAAATTCAATTTTCGTTTTTAGGATTACATGCTTAGATTAATTGTTTCTTTAGCATAATTAATTGTTTTTATTTAACATTTCATTGTTCGTAGTATAAATCACCAAATTTCACTCTTTTCACACAATTCACGACACGTATCACGATCCCGAATCACATATTCCATTCAATCTTCAATCGGGACAACGAACCTAGGGATTTGCATATTTCCTTTGCAATTCTCCTTTTTGGGATATAAATTGTTTTAAATCATCTTGTCGAGGTATTGAACCATGTTATCCTCTTTAGCCACATATTCGCCCAACACATGGTTGGCTACCAATCGGGAATCTACATTGGCTTCTAGGTTGCGTACACCCATTCGAGTTGCAATGCGTAATCCAGCGATTAGGGCTTCATACTCTGCCTCGTTATTCGTAGCTGTGAATTCAAAGCGCAGTGCGTAAGTGAATTCCATCCCTTCTGGATTAGTGAGGATAAGGCCTGCGCCCGACCCATCCACGCATGAAGATCCATCCGTGAACAGGACCCATGGCTCTTGTAGTTCTACCTTGCTCAGTGGAGGTGCAGCATCGGTGTCTGGTTTCTCGATGATGAAGTCCGCTAGAATTTGCCCTTTAACCGCAGTGCGTAGTCTATAAGAGATGTTATACTCGCCTAGCAGCACACTCCATTTTTGTAATCGCCCTGATGCGTCAGGTTTAGAGATAACTTGCTTGATAGGTTGGTCTGTGATCACCGCTATTGGGTGTGCTTGAAAGTATCTACGCAGTCTTTTGGCGGCAAATACTAACGCCAAGACCAACTTCTCCATTGGGCTGTAGTTAATCTCTGTCTTCTTGAGTGCTTTGCTTACAAAATATACCGGTGTTTGTACGGAATTCCTATCCGTCAGTAGCACTGCGCTGACCGCCCCATGAGTCGCAGATAAGTAGACGATTAACTCCTCCCCTGGTCGGGGTGCGACTAGCTTAGGAAGCGCTGCTATATGTTGCTTAAGCTGTGTGAAAGCTTCTTCCGCTTCCGTAGTCCAACAAAAGTCTCCCTTTTTTGTACACTTCTTGAGTGTTTTAAAGAGAGGAAGTGACTTATCCGCTGATTTGGACAGGAATCTGTTCAAACCGGCTAGTTTTCCATTCAGAGACTGAACTTCTTTCAACGTGCGTGGTGAAGGGAGTTGGATGACAGCCTCTGTTTTTTCTGGGCATGGCTTAATGCCATCTGGTTCTATCAAGTATCCCAGGAACATGCCTTCTATAGCGCCAAAAGTGCATTTCTTATGATTTAACTTCATGTTGATCTTTCGTAATGTTCTAAATGTTTCTTCAACGTCGCGCACCACTTCGTCTTCAGTATGGCTTTTTATGACAAGGTCGTCCACATAGACCTCTAGGTTGCGGCCCACTTGCTTTTCAAATGCATTATCTACCAATCGCTGGTAGGTGGCGCCCGCATTCTTCAGGCCAAAAGGCATCTTTGTATAACAATAGACACCTTGGCTTGTGTGGAAGGCTGTTTTTTCCTCGTCTTCCTTGGCCATTTGGATTTGGTGGTACCCTTTGTATGCATCTAAGAAACATTTAAAAGGATATCCGCACAAAGATTCTACCTTCCAGTCTATCTCTGGCAGTGGGTAGCAGTCCTGTGGACATGCTTTGTTGAGATCAGTGAAATCCACACACATCCGCCAACTACCATCACTCTTCTTGACCATCACTGGGTTGGAGAGCCAGTCATGGTAATAGACTTCTCGCATGATGCCTGCGTCCACAAGTTTGTGTACTTCCTCCAGAATGGCTTTTGCGCGCTCTGGAGCCTGGCCGCGCTTTTTCTGCCGTACTGGGGAATATCCTTGTCGGATTTTCAGCTTGTGTTCTGCAATCGAGCGTGGCACACCAGTCATGTGCTTTGGTTCCCATGCGAAGATATCCAGATTTCTTTGCAAGAGTGCGCACACGGCCACTCTGCCTTTGTCAGACAACGATCCTCCGATCGATACTTCTTGCTCCGGGTAGTCAGGGTGAATTGCGACCTTCAGGTTTGATACTTTAGCTGCGCTCTGTTCTAGGGTGTGCGTCGTTTCACATTAATCGTGTTACACTCTCCTGGTGGTGCAGCGTTGTTGTAGATGGTGACAATGCCGCCTTCTACCGGGAATTTGAGCATCCCATGTGCTGCGGACGGTACTGCGCGTATTGCCGAAATTTCTGGTCTTCCGATAATGCCATTGTATGGCGAAGGAGATCTGATCACCATAAAATTCATCCAGGCTGTCGTGGAGTGTTCTTTATTACCAACAATGACTAGTAGTCGTAGTTGCCCCATGGGCCATATCTTTTCTCCTGTGAAGCCAGTCAACGAAGTCGTGGCTGGGCTTAACTGTTTTTGTATCTCAGGTCGCAATTTCTTGAAACAATGCTCATACATTATATCCGCTGATGCCCCTCCATCAACATACATGCGGTGGATATCGTGACCCCCCGCATTTATCTCAATGGTGAGCGGTTCCGCCACTGCGTTGTCCGCAACCAAGGTGGGGAAAGAGATTTCGCTTCCATGAGAAAATTTCTGGCTGACCTTTTGCCTAGTCTTTCGCTGCCATGATTGTATCATGTAGATCGTGTCAGCCTTGTCCTTAGGTGCTTCTTTCTTTCCCCTGGTTTTCTGTTTGTCTTTCCCATCCTTGATGTTCTTAACTAGATGGTCCAATCTGCCTTCTTTTACTAGCTTCTCGATTAATTGGCGCAATTGGACACACTCATTGGTTGTGTGGCCCTTCTGTCCGTGATACTCGCAGTACCCGTTCCCTACGCGCCGATCTTCTGGGGTGCGCATCAGTGGGGGTCTTGGAAAGTTCGCGCCTTCCGTAGCAAATATCTCCTTTGGAGTCTTCGTTAGTGGGGTATACTTGTCATTCTCTCGTCCGCCCCCCTGACTGCGGTAGCTTTTGTTACGATTGCTACTCTGGTCATTGGATTGTCTCCTTGGCTGTTCTTGTGACCTATAGTTTGAGTAGCCTTTCTTACTATCCGCAGCGGCGGCTTCTCCCTGGATGAAGGACCTCGTGCGCTTCATCAGTTCGTCAAAGGTTTGGGGAACCCTATCATTTAACTTTTTGATAAGTTCTGGGTTATTGATTCCATTCATAAACCCTGAGATCTTTAGTATTTTGGGGCATGCCTTGACATGTATGCATTCGTCTTTAAAGCGCTCCATAAAAGCGCTTGTGGATTCCCCTTGGCGCTGTTTTACCCTAGCAAGTTCAACAGGGTTCTTGGCGCACTTCTTCCTCTGAGTAAAGTTCAAACGAAACGCCTTCCGCAACTCTTCAAACCCACCGATGCTTCTACGTGGAAGCTTACTGAACCAGTTTCGCGCATTCCCTACTAATGTAGAATTAAACATGTGGCACCACACAGGTTGTGGCCAATTTTTGATGGTTGCTGCTGATTCGAAAATTTTTAGGTGGTCATCAGGGTCACCTGTTCCATCATAAGTTTTAACATTAGCGGGCATGCGCCTTCTCTTATCTTCTGAAAAATCACTGATGCGCCGAGTGAATGCGTCAACCTTTTGACGGCGCCAGGGACGAGACATATCTTCGTCCTCCTGGTCGCGGTATCTTCTCCTGGACTTCCAGTGTCCTGTTTCTTTGTCCTCGTTGTCCGAGGAGTCACTTGAGGATGAGCTTACCCTTTTGCGGCGCTTGCGCCGACTATCCTCGGAATCCGAGCTTGAAGGGCTTTCGCTTGGGGAGCATCGTCGCCCAAGTCTATCGTGGACCCTGCGACTGCCAAGCCTAGCGTGGACATTGGTGCGCCGTCCATCGTCTTCATGCTCCTCCAGAGACTGTAAGTCGGCTGCTTCATCGTCCACAACCTTCCTTCCGATCCTAGTGAACACTGGGTGTCGGCGGCTATCCTTCTCGCGCCTTTCCTTTCGGTAACGCGGTGGGGATGCTTCATGCTCAGGGTCGAAGTTGAGCCGGGCCTGCAGACTCTGACTTGACCTCTTTTTCGCTTCCTCTCGCATAAGCGCAGCCAAGGTTTCATAGTTTTGAGATACGAAATCACTTGGCGCTAGTTCAGGCGTGACTCCTTCTAGCGCGAGGATGTTTGTTTCTACATCAGGACCCTTGTTTCGGATAGGCGCATTTGGCGGCTCAGTGATGTCTAATTCTGACATGGTGAAAGGAGTGCGCAGTAGGTCTACCGCGCTAGTAGTTGTCATAGTAGCATGGGTAGTCCTTGTGAGCGGTTCTACTGGAGTAAAAGCCAGATCTGAGTATGATCCTAGGCTTTTGGGCGCACTGGTTGTTCCAGAGGCCTGCTTAGCGGCTGAATCAGTTTGCTGCTTCTTCCCCTGTAGGTCGTCATGCGTTTTCTTTGCCTGCGGAGTCCGCTGATTTAGGTTTCCATGCTTCGTCATTCTAGTTCTTCGTAGAGTTCTTAGTGTATGGGTCCCACGGATGGCGCCACTTGTTGATACAAAAGTTGGGCGTTCCTTGTTTCCGTACCAATTAGATCTTAATGCTTGAGACCTGCGCACTAAGAAAACAAAAAGACACCGTTAGGCTTATCGTGGGATTGTCTCCCACGATTATCCTCCGGCGTGAGAGTAAGTAATCGGTTTTAGGGTTTAGTTGAAGAGTTGTGAGTATTAGATCGTACCTTAATGAGAGCCGAGATGCCCTCTATATATACACACGAAATCCTTGTTGGTTTCGTGTTCCTTACCCTTCGGCGTATCCGCCTAAATCGGTCGTGTGATACATATCCCATAAATAAGAGGTATCCTATATCAAGACCATAAATAATTTCGGGTTGGGCCTTCGTAAGCCCAAACCGTTATCGTGATAGCCCATTCATGATGGGCTTGAGTGGTAATAGCGTCCACTGGTCGGGTTCGTGACCCGAATGCGGACTATACGTCATCAGAAGTGTTATAGATGATTTGTTATGTAAATGGGTCAAAACGTGTTTTGGCACAAAACCCGTCATTTGTAAAGCCTTATTTTGAAGGTCAAACGGTGAATGTTTTTATATGAAAATGAGCCCAATGATATAAGAAGTAAATCTGAAAAGTTTTGTTAATTGTCGGGTCATAGAAGTTGTCTTTTCGGAAAATGGGTCAAAGAGATGTATAAAAGAGTTATGCAGTTAAAGGGGTGTTTGGGTTAAGAGTGTTTTTACCCATTTTGGGTAGCAAACGGGTTGATTGATTATGTAAACGATTTAGTATGAGATGTTAATGGCTTTGAGTGAGTTTGGTGTGGAAATAAGGTAGCATGGGTTGTTTATTGTCAAAAGGGGTGAAATTTCGGTATGGGTATACCAAATTCCCAAATTTCAGTTTGTACCGAAATTTGGAACCAAAATTCCCAAATTTCGGTTTGTACCGAAATTTGGACAGATTTTGTCGGTTTTCGAAAAATCATATCTTTTAATCCGTAAGTCGTCAAGGATCGTGCCACCCGGCGTTTCGAAGGTAATTGAGTCTAGTTTCATTTAAAAATAGTCTAAAGGTCTGAATGTTCATGAATTTTTATAAATGGTCGAAAGAGTAACAGAAGGTCAGTTTTAGTTCACGCTTTTTGCGCGTAAAGTTTTAATTTTTGGTCTAATCGGGCCACGGGGTGTTACACCGATAGGGAGCGAAGAAAGATGATTAAATATATGAGCACAATATCATGTCTCTTTTCGTCTAAATTGATCAATGTCGATATTTTCATACATACATATGTATCGCTTAATTTCAAAGGAATGATCTTCTTAATCTAAATCAGTTCAATTTCTTTTCGCCAAAAACAATGTGTTCGTGTGTAGATTATTTTGTTGCTAGCAATTTGGTAGGCAAGTTTTGTAGGAGGTCTGGATTCTAAATAAGTTAATGTCCAGACTCCAGTGGGGTGCATTTTGTGAAATAGAAACTTCAACATCTTCGCCCCTATGGCTACAGAATTGACTCTACTACACTAATCACGAGGTCTAATTACTCGTACTGAATTAGCCAAAGGTGAACTATGAACAACGTAACTAAAGAAATTAAACCAAAAGAGCAACACAACAATTTACGACTATATAGGAGTGTGCCTATGTATGATAACTAAATGAGTCAGTTTTGAGGTCCGATGTGCAGAATAATGGCTTTATATATATCGCTGAGCTTTGTGCTTTTCTATAAATGAGATGTATAAACGACCCAGATTGTCTTGATGTGCTTAACGTATGAGGTGGAGACCCATGAAGATGGCAACTTCGCGCCTTCGAAAATAAAAACCAAAAAATGCAACCCACTTATGCTAAAAATACTTGCTATTGAACTATATATAGCTATAGCTATAACCAGCGGCGGAACTAGGAGCTTCTGTCAGGGGTAGCGAAATACGAAAATTTGTTTAGAGGTAGCGAAAATTTGTTTCGAGGTAGCGAAAAATTTGTTTCAGGGGTAGCGAAATCGTTAAAAAATGACCAAAAATGGCCAAAAAACGTAAAAAATGGCCAAAAATTCCACTACCGGGTAAAAGTTCAGGGGTAGCGACCGCTACCCCTAGCTTGTACATGGATCCGCCCCTGGCTATAACCAAATCCGATAACAGGGAATTAATCGAAAGAAAAAACCATTGTGGTTCTGAGGTTTTCCTCTTTTTTTTATTTGCTTAAGCACGAATGCCATACGTCGTAACCCAAAGTGTATATTAGATCTATTTCCCAAATAAGATGAAACTCTATATTTCTTGAATCTGTTGGATATTTGGCTTAAAGAAATACATACATCTACTCTTATCAAGTTCTTGAGTCAAAACATTTTTTTTCCACATATTGCCCTTGAGGAGTGACGCGTAGGCTGATTAGCGTTGCTAGTTATCGATGTTTTGGCGAAAGTGGTAACTAAAATAGATAAATAGACAAGTTTTTCTTTTAAAAAAAAAAAAAAAAAAAAAAAAAAAAAAAAAAAAAAAAAAAAAAAAAAAAAAAAACCTACCTAATTTGTCGAGAGGCGAAAGAATTATAAAGCCCAAACACTCAAAGCCTCAAACCATGGGCCCAATTTGCATGTACTTTTTATAAAACTTTTCATGAGAAACAAATCTATAAATACATAATTCACAAATCTTTATAAAACCCTAAAACTAACTCTCCGACAAACATCACAATGTCAGATCACATACCATTTGATTTACAAGTGGAAATCATCAAAAGGCTTCCAACCAAATCTTTACTTAAGTTTAGAGCTGTCTCGAAACCATGGAAGTCTTGGATCGATAGCGCGAATTTGCTTATAGGTTTTGCGTACGAGAGAAAAGATATGTATAAGTATGAGTACAAATATGTTAAGATTATAGACGATGATACTTTTCCCCGACAAAAGTTCCCTTTGACTGTTCCGTTGTGTGATAATGTTAGTATGCTCAGAGAAGCAATCGGTTACTCTCACGGATTGTTTTGCTTGTTGGGTTGGTATCTAGGTACACATCAAGTAGTTTACGTGGCAGCTATATGGAATCCGTCTATCAGAAAATCGGTAGAGATATTGTTGTTCCTAATTTGTTAGAAAGATTTTTTATTGGTTTTGGGGTTTGTCGTGACACTAATGAACCTAAGATTGTAAAGATTAACAGGCTGGGAGTTAATTTTTGCTCATTCGAAGTTGAGGTTTTTACATTAAGGTCAAGAGTGTGGAGAGAACCACTTGGTAAGTTTCCTAATAAATGGTTTTATACCAGATGGGGTAATAAACCGATAGTTATCAACGGGGTTATATATTGGTTTTCTTATGAGTATTGTGAGGGATTTAATTATATGATTATTTCATTTGATTTGACAAGCGAAGAATTTAATCAAGTATACCTCCCAGATAAGTTAGCATTTGACGATGACAAATGCTTAAATTATTGTCCCATACATAAACTAAAGGAGTCTCTTGCTGTGGTTCAATACAAATTGAAGGCTGATAAACAAGTTTATAAAGTATGGATCATGGACAATACTCACAATAGTGTTTCTAAATCATTTACGATGATATTTACTATTAACTTACCATATGCGTCACTAAGGAGAATACTCGGATTTAAAAATAACGGAGACCTTATAATGGAAATGAGAGATGATGATGATCATGATTCAGTCATGCTTGTAGTTTGTGAACCTGGATCAGAGCGCATCAATAAACTTGGGATTTCTGAAGATCATGGTGGTTCATTCTTTGTGAGCTCCTACAAGGAATCACTACTTCTACATGATCAGCCAAATATATCTACATTAACTGATTTTCATTAGGTATGCTTAGTTATTTCTGTTAGATGTTTTTTATTTCAAAACAAAGTCTGATATTTAATGGCAAACCACTCGTTTGAATGACAGCTTAAGATCATATTATTCTTTGAATCATTTGAACTTGTAGATGCATCAATGTTATGCTTTTCATAACATCACATACCACATAATTATTAATTTATGCTTTGAAGCAAGTTTAGAGACGGAAAGTCAATATTTTACTAATCTTGATTCTTGCATTTAAAAATAGAGGCTGAAAGCCGATATTCCCTGGGCATCAGAGTTTTTTTATTTTTTGCTAACTATGTAGTCTTCTTCCATGTTAATTGCAATTTGCAATCTCTTTGTTAAGAACTATTACGCCAGCATCTATGATCTAATTCTTTAAGTTATCACATTCTTGGTTGATCTTATAGTTATTTTATGCTGATCATGGACCGACCAATTGTATTCCGCGCAGCCCTTACAAAGAATTGACATACATTTTTTCGTATCTGCCATATACGTTTGACTTATACTTTACAAAGTCGTCTGTTGATTTTTTTAAATAACTTAATACATATGAGATATGGGTTTGAATCTTTCTAAACTGATATCTAACCATCACTCATTGACTTCAACAGATACAGTTGTTGCAAAATAGTTGCAGATACAGTTGACTTTTCCTAATATGCTTTGTTATTGGTCTAGATATTAGCATGTTTCTAGAACATAGCTTATGCAGCAAACTTCAATAATTCCAAATTGGTCTAACTTAATTAAAAATGATAAGGATATTGCCTTTTTCTTACAAACTGAGACATATAAAATATAACTTTTTTTTTGTGGAAAGGTTGCAACATACAGTATAAAAAATAGTATGAAAAAGTCTTAATACATGCATCTGAAATAATATGAAACTTTCTGATTGAAGATTGGTTTGATCAGTATAAATACAAATGATCGATGGGCTTCTGTCCATCTTTAAAGATATCAAAATCATTATCTTCCATGGCGAGTAGTAGAAGGCCATCCCATAATTTTTCCATTTGTTTTCTTGTCTTTTTCGTATGCTGGATCAGCCTTGTTTCTGTTGAAACACGGTGCATTGAGAGTGAACGAAGAGCGCTACTTCAGTTCAAAAACGGGTTAGTTGATGATTATGGCTTTTTCTCTTCGTGGAGTGGTCATAGAAGCTCGAATGATTGCTGCTCATGGAGAGGTGGATTGCAGCAACAGAACTCATCGTGTCACAATGCTCGATCTTCATGGATATTCGTCAGACGATCTTGATAAGAAAGTCGGACTTGCTGGTGACATCAACTTTTCGCTACTTGGGTTAAAGCACTTGCAGCATTTGGACCTCAGTTTTAGTAGCTTCACCAGGATTCCAGAATTCATCGGCACCCTCAGAAAACTTCGCTACCTCAACCTTTCCTACGTCGATTATGAAGTATCCAAAGTCCCCCCTCAACTGGGGAATCTTTCATACTTGCAAACTCTTGATCTCTCAGTTTCTTACGTCATTTTGAAAAACACGGAGTGGCTCGGTTAACTTTCTTCACTCGAATACTTAGACCTCAGTTATATGGACCTGAGTGATTCCAATAATCTGTTAGAAAATGTGATCACACGGCTTCCTTCACTTTTCGAACTAAGGATAGATAGCTCTCTTCTTCCAACAAATTGATAAAACTGGAAGTATAAATCACCATGACAGTATATTAACCATCTAAAAAAAATTATACATTGCTCTTTACTTGTTTATAGAGTAGTTATGCCACATTTTCTTTTATATAATAAAATCAGTCAAAGTTTTTAAAAATGTCGGGTATTACAGTTGCTCTCTAATCTCTATAGTTCACTAGCTTGTTTCAAGTTGGTCACTTTTGCCATTAAAGAAAAAGTTTGTTCCGACGTCGTTAAAAAGAAAAAGTTGCATCTAGTAAACATAGAGGTGTTAACAATGCGTCATAAGCCAAATTTTGATCTATTTCCTAATAAGAATAAACTCTATATTTCTTGAATCTATTAGATATTTTGCTTAAACCGAATACATATACATTCTTCTCTTAGCAGGTTCTTGATTCAAAACATCATTTTTTCACATATTGTCGAGTGATGCATTGCAAAATAAACAAGGTTTTTTTTTTTTTTTTTTTTTTTTTTTTTTTTTTTTAATAAAAAAAGAAAAAAAAAAGAAAAAGAAAAATTAATTGGTCCAAACACTTATCGCCCATGTATATATACTTTTTATACAACCTTCATATATAGCCGGCCAAATCTATAAATACATACAATTATCGCATCTTTATAAAACCCTAAAATCGTACAAATCCCACAAACATCAGAATGCCAGATCACATACCATTTGATCTACAAGTGGAAATCATCAAAAGGCTTCCAACCGAATCATTACTTAAATTTAGAGCTGTTTCGAAAGCATGGAAGTCTTTGATCCATAGCGCGAAGTTTATTGCTGATTATAACCCGCAGTCACAGAATTTGCTTATATGTTCTATATGCTACGGAATAGGTGAGTTAGGATATGAGTGCAAATATGTTAAGATTATAGACGATGAAACTTTTCCCCAACATAAATTTTCTTTGACTATGCCGTGTGTTTATATGTTCAGATATGTAATCGGTTACTCTCACGGATTGTTTTGCTTGTTGGTTAGTTATCCAAATACACTTAATGTGTTTATATGGAATCCGTCTATCAGAAAATCGGTAGATATTGTTGTGCCTAATATGTTTAATAGTTCTTTTCTTGGTTTTGGGGTTTGTCGTGACACTAATGACCCTAAGATTGTTAAGCTTAACGAGGCTGGAATGGATTTATGCTCATACGAAGTTGAGGTTTTTACATTAAGCTCGGGTTTGTGGAGAAGACCAGTTAGTAAATTGCCTAGTAAATGGTTTCGACTAATTGTAAGGGATAATTCGGTAGCTATAGACGGGTTTATTTATTGGTTTGCTTCGTATGATGGATTTTATATTATTGTTTCATTTGATTTGACAATCGAAGAATTTAAACATGTATACCTCCCAGATAAGTTAGCATTTGACGATGACAGATGTGACATATATAAACTACGGGAGTCTCTTGCTGTGGTTAAACGCAAAATGAAGACGACTAAAGAAGTTTATAAAGTATGGATGATGGACAATAGTATTTCGAAATCATTTACGAAGGTATATACTATTAACTTACCATATGCGCTAGTAAGTGAAATACTCGGATTTAGAAATAATGGTGAGCTTATAATAAGAATGAGCGATGATGATTATCATAATTCAGTCATACTTGTAGTTTGTGAACCTGGATCAGAACGCATCAATAGACTTGGGATTTCTCAAGATCATCTTGGTTCATTCTTTGTGAGCTCCTACAAGGAATCACTACTACTGCTTAATCAGCCAAATATACATTAAATGATTTTATTAGCAACCTAAGTTTTAATTCTCTCTCTGTTATGCATGCTTAGTTATTTATGTTCGACGCTTTTTTGTTTCAAAACAAGAAATCTTATATTTAATGGCAATTCTTTGAATAATTTGAGCTTGTAGCTAGATGCATCAATGTTATATTTTTCATAACATTACATGCCACATAATTATAAATTTATGATTTGAAGCAAGTTTAGAGGCGGAACGTCAATATTTTTCTAATCTTGATGCTTCTGTTTAGAGGCTGAAAGCCAATATTCCCTTGGCATCAGAGATTTTTTTTTTTTTTTTTGTTTGTTGCTAACTATGTAGTCTTCTTCCATGTTAATTGTAATTTGCAATCTCTTTGTAAGAACTATTACGCCAGTACCAATCACCAATGATCTAATTCTTTAAGTTATCACATTCTTGGTTGATCATATAGTTATTTTATGCTGATCATGGACCAACCAATTATATCCCGCGCCCTTGCAAAGAATTGACATATATTTTTTTTCGTCCTGTTGACTTTTTAAAATAACTCAACACATGTGAGATATGGGTTTGAATCTTTCTAAACAGATATCTAACCATCAGTCATTGACTTGCACAGTTCAGCTGTTGCAAGATAGCTGCGGATACAGTTGAGTTTTACTAATTAATATGCTTTGTTATTGGTCGATAATTAGCATGTTTCTAGAACATAGCTTATGCAGCAAACTGAAATAATTCCAAATTGGCCAACTCAATTAAAAATGATATGGATATTGCCTTTTTCTTACAAACTGAGACACATAAAATATAATTTTTTTCTTTTCTTTTTTTTTTTTTTTTTTTTTTTTTTTTTTTTTTGGAAAGGTTGCAACATACAGTATAAAAAATAGTATGAAAAAGTCTAATACATGCATCTGAAATAATATGAAACTTTCTGATTGAAGATTGGTTTGATCAGTATAAATACTAATGATCGATGGGCTTCTGTCCATCTTAAAAGATATCAAAATCATTATTTTCCATGGCGAGAAGTAGAAGGCCATCCCATAATTTTTCCATTTGTTTTATTGTCTTTTTCGTATGCTGGATCAGCCTTGTTTATGTTGAAACACGGTGCATTGAAAGGGAGCGAAGAGCGTTACTTCAGTTCAAAAACGGGTTAGTGGATGATTATGGCATACTATCTTCTTGGAGTAGTCATAAAAGCGCAATTGATTGCTGCTCATGGAGAGGTGTAGCTTGCAGCAATAGAACTCATCATGTCACAATGCTCGATCTTCATGGATATTGGTCAGATGATCTTGATAAGAAAGTTGGACTTGCTGGTGACATCAACTTTTCGCTACTTGGGTTAAAACACTTGCAACATTTGGACCTCAGTTTTAGTAGCTTCACCAGGATTCCAGAATTCATCGGCACCCTCAGAAAACTTCGCTACCTCAACCTTTCCTACGTCGATTATGAGGTATCCAAAGTCCCCCCTCAATTGGGGAATCTTTCATACTTACAAACTCTTGATATATCAAGTTCTTCCATTACTTTGAAAAACACGGAGTGGTTCGGTAAACTTTCTTCACTCGAATACTTAGGCCTAAGTTATATGGACCACAGTGATTCCAATAATCTGTTAGAAAATGTGATCACGCGGCTTCCTTCACTTTTCGAACTAAGGATAGATAGCTCTCTTCTTCCAGAAATTCCTGCAAATACATTATATCGAATCACCAATTTCTCAAGGTCTCTGTCTATTCTAGATCTCTCATCTAACTATCTTCCCTCCTATTCGATATAACCTTGGTTATTCAACTTCAGTGGAAGCCTTACAGATATCAACCTCTCCTACAACGAGTTGTTTAGTACCATTCCTGAAGCATTTGGTGCATTTAAGTTCCTAAAAGAACTTAGATTTGACAACGAATGGCCATAAAGGTGGTATTCCAAAATCATTTGGGAACTTAAGCAACTTAGTTTCGCCAAACTTAGCTGCGAACAATCTCATACAAGACCTTCGTAAGTTATTCCACGTCTTGAGAGGGAAAGAGAAGTCATCCATGTTTTGGATTTGAGTGATAACGAGATAAGTGGTTCCTTGCCCGATTTTAGAATATTCGCCGCTTTGAAAGAATTATATCTTAATCGTAATGATATAAGGGGACTTTTCCCTCAAAAATTTGACCAAATCTCGAATCTCTTCATCCTTGATTTGGCAGATAACTAGATTAGTGGATTTCTCCCAAATCTGTCGGCTCTTTCTTCGTTGAGGGAGTTATATTTTGAGAGAAATCGTTTGTAAGGGACGTTAGGAGAAAAGATTATGCCGCTTACGCAGCTACAATTCTTAGGGGCCTCTTAAAATCTCTTGAATGGTACAATCTCCAAAACTTACCTAAAGAATCTTTCTCATCTAGTTTATCTTGATCTGTCACTTAACTCCCTTGTTCTCGAACTTGGTTCTGGTTGGTCTCCAACTTTTTCGCTCGAGGTCATTTCATTGTCATTTTGCAAGTTGGGTCCTGCTTTCCCAACTTGGTTGCAAACTCAGAAGAATTTCTCCATAATTGACATCTCTAATGCTCAAATCGACGACTCTGTCCCTGATTGGTTCTGGAAGCAATTAACGCCAAATCTTCGGTACCTGAATGTGTCATTTAATAAGATTCGTAGAAGTGTCCCAGATTTGATGTATGGGGACAATCCTCTCATCGATTTAAGCTCCAATAACTTATTGGGCCCTGTACCACTGTTTCCATCAAACACCCAAACATTAGTTTTGTCAAACAATATGTTTTTCGGATCTATTTCATTCGTTTGTAATTTCACTACCATAAGCCGACTTGATCTTTCGAATAACCAACTGTCAGGAGAGATTCCGGATTGCTGGATGACCTTAACTCAACTCCTATTTCTAAATCTTGAAAACAATAAGTTCTCTGGGAGAATACTATACCGAAATCAGTGGGATCCCTAGCACGTATTCTTGTGTTTAGTCTGCGTAGCAATAGACTAAGTGGAGAACTACCTTCCTTAAAAAATTGTACCCTTCTGCAACTTCTTGATGTCGGAGAAAATCATTTATCCGGTCACATACCTGCTTGGATAGGGGAAAGTCTATCACGGTTAAATGTTCTTAGCTTACCATCCAATGGGTTCCATGGTATCGTGCCTACAAGCTTTTGCAGGCTTTCCAAGATGCAGATCTTGGACATCTCTGTCAACAATATATCTGGAACCATACCAAGGTGCCTTAGCAACTTGAAAGGCATGGCCAAGAGAAATACCAAAGACCCATTCATTGGCTTCAACACCGTTCAGCTGGAACGTACTAGGCTTTACATCAGTCGAGTTACGTATATGTATCAAGCATTGTTGCTATGGAAAGGAAGGTTATCCAAATACAAAAGTACTTTGGGTCTGGTAACTAGCCTTGATAGTTCTATCAATATGTTGAGCGGAGAAATACCAAGTGAGATCACCCGTCTTACAGGACTTGTTGCTTTAAACCTTTCAAGGAACAACTTAGCGGGGCACATTCCTCAAGATATTGGAAAACTAAGATGGCTGGATTTCCTTGATGTGTCAAGAAACCATCTGGTTGGTGGCATTCCGACAAGCCTTTCACAACTGACCAATCTTGGCGTGCTTGACCTTTCAGACAACAACTTGTCAGGTAAGATACCAACTAGTATTCAGTTACAAAGCTTTGGTGCTTCATCATACAATGGGAATCTTGCACTTTGTGGGCTTCCACTTCCTAATGTATGTCCAGAAGATATTGTCCCTAGGATCCCATAAACTACGCCAGAAACCAATGTCGCCGGAGCCCAAGATAGGCTCATAACTCGAGGGTTTTTCATTAGTCTTTCCATCGGATCAGCCTTTGTATTTTGGGGTGCTTTGGTCGTCAATGATACATGGAGATATGCATACTACGAGTTCGTGAACCATGTCAAAGATTGGATCTACGTAGTGATAGTCGTGAACTACACCAGGTTGAAGACGCGATCCTGACCAAAACCGCTAATACTACATGCTGTTTTCACCTTTATCAAAGATGCATGCGCTTTAAGCCCTCTCCTTGTCTCACCGCAACCATGACTATCTTTTGATTACATAATTCCATTTTTGGATGTTATTCATCAGTGTTTACATAATTGTTACAATATATCTTTGTTAAACTGTCTTATATGTTTTTGCCCTGAAAGCTAAGAGTGTCTTTGTTTCATTAAGATGTTTTAGGTCTGAATCTGACTACCACATCTTACCAGTAAGAGGTGACTAGAAAGTCTAAATCTGAACAAAATAATGTTGTTTGTTTTTTTATAATTGTCTAAATGATTTTAAGTGCTCGTTTCTGCAATTTATTGAAGTAACTTATGTAAATATGAAAGATTTTTTATCATAAATATAACATAGTTAATAAACCATAAAATATATTATATTAACACCCCAACCCGGCAAGGGTAGAAGTGTCACGAAAATGGTGACATATCAGAGGCAAGCATAACATACGACTTACATAATACAAATGGTTTACAATATTACAAAGGAAAAATATACCAAATCTACGTAGTCATACATAAATGAATACTAAAACTAAGGTATCGTCTTCAAAAGCTAATCTCTCATCCCAAAGCAAACCCAAGCTCCTGGCTTCCTACTAAAACCTGCCGCAGGAAAAGAAATGCGGCTGAGCTTATAAAGCCCAGTGAACAGATATATAGAGAACGGAAACAAAAGCATATGAAAATGAACAGACATATCATAATAAATGAGATATAGGAAACGGAAATAAAGAGTAAGGTTTAGGACAGTCATCCACCACGAGCCCATATCATAACATATCACATATCATATCATATCGTATCTTCATAATCATATAGAGGGGAGACCTCTCAGATAATCAGATAATATGAGGGGTGTCCTCATTCTTCAAATGGAGTAGCTAGCTCCCATATTTTGTGAAAGGAGTGGATTGCACCCAGCCCCAGTCACCATATCATATCATATCAAAACATATCATATCAGAACATATCTAGGATGCATCCATACGCCCCCCAAACAAATCATATTGGCCATAACAAATCATAAAGCGCGCATAACATATCATAATGGGGACGGTGTACAACATCACTCGAGTACACTAGAGTCATGCCATTGGTGCATCAATGACACGGCCATGTTACCTTCATGGCTAGGAAACATATTTGGCTCGGGTATCAAACTGGGAGTCAAAGGTCCAGGTCATAGGTTCATATCATAATCAGAGTGTCACATCGGAAAGGTCATATCAGAAGGTTCATATCAGAAGATCAAATATCCCAGGTCAATATCCAAAAGGGTCAAAGTATCAGATGGTCAAATCTTCAAAAAGTTCAATATCAAAAGTACTTTTCAAAAGGTTTTCTCTTAAGGTTCATTTAAAACAATCCTTCAAAATAGTTTTCATAAATGGTCTTTCAAATAGTTTTCATAAAACGAACTTCAAAAATAGTTTTCTTAAAGTCGATATATCATGCTTGAAAAACCCTTTCAAAATACTTTACTTAAAACATTTCCATCTCATATCAAAAAGGTCTTCATATCATAGGTCCAAAATCAGAGATCAAAGGTCGAAGCAAAGGTGTCATAGCAAAGGATCGTAACAGAGTATCAAATCAGAGATTTATCAGATCGGAAAAGAATCATAGGAAACCTTACAGAGAAGGTCAGAATATCTGTACCTTATTCCAAAGTAAAGCACAAATCAAAATGAATAAGATGCAAAGAAATCAGGTTCTCTCCTTCTTCACACCTAGAGGGGTAGAAAAGAATCACAAACCTTTCCATATATAGTAACTTTCCATTTTTAGTAACTTTCCATTTTTAGAAATATGGAGTAACACACTTAGGTAAATCATTATTTCTGGAATTAGGGTATCTTTTATCATATTTACATATTAGGTCCTTAAGAATTCACAATTTACACTTTATACCCCTTTATTACAAAAGTTACACTTTTAACCTTCAATTATTCATAGTTACACATTAAACCCTTAATTTATCAATTTTACACCATGGTCACTTATTTTATCATATTATAATAAGGTATCCTCAATTTTACAGAATTTACACAATAGGTCCCTCTAGTTTACAAAGTTACATATTTAGTCCCTTAATTTACATTATCCACTTTATATTATTTATAGTTACATATTAACCCAATAAATCACCAAATTAACACATAACCCCTTGAATATATTATATTACTCAAAACAGCACTATCTATCCAGAAATTACAAGTTTAGTCCCTCCATTTAATTATTTTACAATTCGAACCATATTAAACCCTAAAAACATTTTAATCCTTTAAAATACAAAAATGACACTTGACCCCCTCCTTTTATATTTTATACAGTAAGTATATGCCCCAAAATAAGTTCTAAAAATAACCCTTAAGTTTTAAAAGTTACAAAACTCACCCAAAACATTTTTAGCAAATCGTATAACACTTTATTTAATCAAAACCCTAACCCTAAAAATACAAATCATTATCCAATAATTATACCATCATTAAATCCTCATTAAATGACCAAGAACAAGCCCTAAATCCAAACCCTAAATCGAATTACACTTTATTTCTTTTTCTTTTTAATTTCTTTAAAATCGGTAAAAATAAATAAATCAAGAATAATTATTTTAGGCCTTAACAATTCGAAATATCATTTTTCCCAGATTAGTATGATCATATGGAGTCCAAATAAAATAAATATGAAGCCTCAAAAATTCGAATTGAATTATTTAGGGTTTATACACGTTTTTAAGATTTAATTCACAATTAATTGTTAGATCATGCATGGATCGACTTTTACATTTTATTTGGTGTTCATAACATATATAGGGTCTGAGAAAAATACCAAATCAAGATTTGAACGTGTGGAATGAGGTGTACGAATTCTTTTATACGCGTATGGCCAAAATGGGTCAAAAATCACCACGTCTTCAAAAACGATCTAAAAATCATGAAACCAATTTTCACAGGTCAAATATGATGTGAGGAACACAAGAAAAATAAGAAACGAATTTTAGGGTGGTCGAATAAAGCAAATCGAATTATACCTCCTTTACACCTAGCGACAATGAAAGAATTCACCAAGATCGAATCGGGCTTTGCACACCTTCAAACTTATTTTTCTTGGCCTCTATGGGTGACAAATAACACAGGAAAAATGGTCTTGGAGTTCCATAAATTCGGATGAGATGTAGACGAATTATTGTTAGGGTTTTTGGTTATACGATTTGTTTTTGGGAGAAGAAAAATGATTTTGCCACTTAAATGAAAATAAGGCCGAATTTTAGGAGGAGGGGGAAGCAAAAGAGTCGGCCTAATAGAGGGTAGGGTCAATCATCATTTATTTTGCATTAATTCCCATTTATTTTGTAATTTAAATACCCTTAAATAACTTTTAAAACAAAATAAATGTATACTTAATTATTTTTTTGGCTAAATTGGACTTGTTTATGTTTTATAATGATTTAGATAGCTTGCACAAATATTTTATGATGCTCTATAATTATTTCATGTCATACTTGGTTCATTTTCATAATTTTTATAATTAAATTGTAAGTTATATAAGCCTTTATTTAATTTTCAAAGTTGCAGGGACATTTTGGTCTTTTTGCACATTTTAGATTTTAGGGTTTTACAACTCTTCCCCTCTAAACGAAAAATTTCGTCCTCGAAATTTGCAAAGAATCAGGAATGACATGATCGAAAACAAAATAGGGACATAACATATCAGAATACAAAATGCGGATAACTAGCTCGTATTGATTCCTCGATTCCCCAGGTAGCCTCCCGCTCTGGGTGGTTCTTCCAAAGAATCTTTACGAATGGAAATGAAACGAAACAGAAGACACAACGGATAACGAACGGAAATGTAAAAAAAAAAGACTTGTTTCTCATGACTCTTCATTGCCGATCCAAAAGTAACTTCAGTTCCCAGAACTGACGTATCATACGGAATTCAGATTGCAAGGATCATATTCAAACATAACGAATGGTTATCATATTCTCTCAGAAGAGATACAAGGATACGCAAGATTGTGACGGATATGCCGTCCATAGCATTCGATCAGACAAATCAGATGAGATCGTACAGAAAATAAATTGTAGGTGATATCAAATGGAAGAAACTTGTAGCAGAACTTAAGATTCTTATCGGAATTACAAAGGTCAACAACCGCGTACCGAGAATCCAAACGTATCAATCGCATAACGGCGAAACAGATTAAGCGTATAGGTGGAACGAACCTAAATCTTACAAATGCGAAATTTCTCACATCTCTAATCAAAATTCTAAGGTTTCTAAAGTACTCCTCGAAATATCCTATGAACACAATGAGGGTACGTCATATGACGTAAGTATTATCACGTTCGCGAACCGTCATAATACCAGCATCATATGAGTATACCATCATGATGGTCATACTTTATCTCAAGTCGCAAACAAACCACTTATCTTAACCACCTATCAGTCTTTCTACCTCCTAAGGTTGGTCCAAATCAAACATCACTACGGATTCTACATCGGAGGAATTTGAACGTATAAATAGCGTAACGGAATGTGTACACCTCAAATGAAACTCGTCGTCGAAACGTTAGGTCTTCCACAATTCATCATCCTTCTCAATACGAAACCATCATCCAAACAATTGCATAACGAACACAGAACGGAATTTCTAATAGGGTAAGGCTCATTCAAAAGATCCTATCGAAAGGTAACGGAAACTTAAGTGGTCTAAGAGAAAATGAATTACGTCTTCAATATCTTCATCCTTTACAAAAATCAAATCTTCCAAATCCAAACGTTTACTGCAAAATTCCATCCATTCAATTTCATGATCTCGGATCTTTTCAAATTCCAAGTAGTCGCTCTCTTGTCTAATCATACGATCATAGGGTGAAAAGAAAATCATAAACTTGAGTCTGGTTCCTCAAGTCTTCGACACTTCTTCTGGACACTTCGGTGTGGTAGCGTGAATCTCCAATGTGATCACCGTGCATACCTCCATTTGCGAGTCTGCTTCAGCTCTCAATTCATCTTAGTACAACTAAAATGACTTAGAGAAACAAGGTTGCGTGTCTCCTACAGGTCTTCTAGCATCACCAACTCACACTGCTGTGGACTACCTGGTTTATGTGCTGAAAGCTCATCTTCTACGGTCTGGTCGTCTTGATGCCCAACTGAAATCTCCACGTGCTGCTTGAGGTATCATCGGGTCTCATCTCAGTCTGTCTTCTCCTCACCTGCTTCTCTCTTGGTAACGCCGGTCACGAACATCTTCTACCAATCTTCTACAAGGTTTCTAACTCCAACCATGGTCTTCAGTCTTGGTCCTTTCTGTGGAAGCTCTGTCGTCATCGGTTACCTGGTGGTGTTGTCTGCTGCAATCTCTGAACGCAAATCAAAACTATTCTTCCTGAACAAAGGGTCGGTTCACTTCATACTAAAAATGGTCAACGTGCTCCTCGTTCGTCTCTGAGCACAAACATACTGTCATACTATGACAATTGTCCGAATACTTGCGAAACATGAATCTTCTAGCCAATACAATTGACATCATTCAAAACTCATAGTGGTCACACGGGTACTAAAGCAACTTCAGGAAATATTCTTAGGGAGAAACTTCATATCATAAATCTTTCTCTTCACAAATCAATTTGTAATGCTTCGCGGAACTTAATCTCTACTAATCAACTTCCTTCTCAGATGTTCTTGTGGTTGCTTCTTCCGTCTTTCAAACTCAGAAGAGGTCGTCTGCTACGGAGTTTCAAAAATAGCACAAATCGAATATTGATACGCGGAAATGGAATGGAATAACGATTACGGTTAAATTCACGATGGTCGGTGCGCCGCCGCACACTTCTCTCTTTCTTCTTCATAAACAAACAGGAGCATTCAAAGAGATTACTGAAGTGAACAAACTCATATTCCATCAGTTCCTACAATCTCTTAACTTCTTCAGTATCGCGGTTTCGCCAATTCAGATTAGTTCAATGCAAACTTTACTTCCCAAACGGATTTCAAAAGGTACGTCGGAAACACCAGAAATTCGTACATCAAGACTTCCAAATGTCGGAGCTTTCCAAGAATGGATATTAACAGGCGTTAGGAGGAAAATTGGGAATCAAGAGATCGGAGTATGTGCTTCATAGCACAATAATCATAACAGATTCAAATGATTGAAAATATCCTAAAAATATGGTGAAGCAGATTGTGAAGGGTCACATTTCCAAATATTGTAGTTTACGGTAGCTTCACGGAAGCCACCCATCCAAAATCAAAAGACTTCAAAGTCCAATACATCCAAGGTAAGCGGATTCTCAGAACGAATGTGGTGGTCAAATCATACGGATAGTTCACATATCAAATTTAGGTACATGGTTCATCAAAGTGTGGGATGGGAGAGTATTAGAATATATCAAGGTCAATTTTATCAAATTGAAGGTTAGAATCATGAACAGTTCAAAAGATTGGAATCTTGTTTAGCTTATAACATGGGAATGGTAGGGTGTGCACCGATAGTAATACGAACATCGTTTAACTGTCAGAGTTGAGATGTATGGAACATCAGTTATTAGCATCAGCATGCTCCGATAACAATTCCGTACTAGACAAATGTCAACATCAAATCCTTCCAAAGGGAATTGGTTATCATACAAAGTTCATTCCTCAAATGACGGAAGGTAAGACTTCCTCGTCTTCTGAGATAAACGTTCTTATAAGGTGTGACTAAAGGCAAGATTCAGAGTGATGCGGAAGCAAATACTACTCACATGGATGTCCTAGTCTACCCATTCCTCACCGGTTGTACTTATGTTCTTATGGGAAAATACTCAAGTAACTTCGCAAAGGTTATCCTACGAGCGCCTACAGTGGAAACTTAGGGGTCCTAACTTACACAGGCCAAGGGTAGATGTACTACAAGTCGCAAACCTGTTTCTGATACCATAATTGTAACACCCCAACCCGGCAAGGGTAGAAGTGTCACGAAAATGGTGACATATCAGAGGCAAGCATAACATACGACTTACATAATACAAATGATTTACAATATTACAAAGGAAAAATATACCAAATCTACGTAGTCATACATAAATGAATACTAAAACTAAGGTATCGTCTTCAAAAGCTAATCTCTCATCCCAAAGCAAACCCAAGCTCCTGGCTTCCTACTAAAACCTGCCGCAGGAAAAGAAATGCGGCTGAGCTTATAAAGCCCAGTGAACAGATATATAGAGAACGGAAACAAAAGCAAATGAAAATGAACAGACATATCATAATAAATGAGATATAGGAAACGGAAATAAAGAGTAAGGTTTAGGACAGTCATCCACCACGAGCCCATATCATAACATATCACATATCATATCATATCGTATCTTCATAATCATATAGAGGGGAGACCTCTCAGATAATCAGATAATATGAGGGGTGTCCTCATTCTTCAAATGGAGTAGCTAGCTCCCATATTTTGTGAAAGGAGTGGATTGCACCCAGCCCCAGTCACCATATCATATCATATCAAAACATATCATATCAGAACATATCTAGGATGCATCCATACGCCCCCCAAACAAATCATATTGGCCATAACAAATCATAAAGCGCGCATAACATATCATAATGGGGACGGTGTACAACATCACTCGAGTACACTAGAGTCATGCCATTGGTGCATCAATGACACGGCCATGTTACCTTCATGGCTAGGAAACATATTTGGCTCGGGTATCAAACTGGGAGTCAAAGGTCCAGGTCATAGGTTCATATCATAATCAGAGTGTCAAATCGGAAAGGTCATATCAGAAGGTTCATATCAGAAGATCAAATATCCCAGGTCAATATCTAAAAGGGTCAAAGTATCAGATGGTCAAATCTTCAAAAAGTTCAATATCAAAAGTACTTTTCAAAAGGTTTTCTCTTAAGGTTCATTTAAAACAATCCTTCAAAATAGTTTTCATAAATGGTCTTTCAAATAGTTTTCATAAAACGAACTTCAAAAATAGTTTTCTTAAAGTCGATATATCATGCTTGAAAAACCCTTTCAAAATACTTTACTTAAAACATTTCCATCTCATATCAAAAAGGTCTTCATATCATAGGTCCAAAATCAGAGATCAAAGGTCGAAGCAAAGGTGTCATAGCAAAGGATCGTAACAGAGTATCAAATCAGAGATTTATCAGATCGGAAAAGAATCATAGGAAACCTTACAGAGAAGGTCAGAATATCTGTACCTTATTCCAAAGTAAAGCACAAATCAAAATGAATAAGATGCAAAGAAATCAGGTTCTCTCCTTCTTCACACCTAGAGGGGTAGAAAAGAATCACAAACCTTTCCATATATAGTAACTTTCCATTTTTAGTAACTTTCCATTTTTAGAAATATGGAGTAACACACTTAGGTAAATCATTATTTCTGGAATTAGGGTATCTTTTATCATATTTACATATTAGGTCCTTAAGAATTCACAATTTACACTTTATACCCCTTTATTACAAAAGTTACACTTTTAACCTTCAATTATTCATAGTTACACATTAAACCCTTAATTTATCAATTTTACACCATGGTCACTTATTTTATCATATTATAATAAGGTATCCTCAATTTTACAGAATTTACACAATAGGTCCCTCTAGTTTACAAAGTTACATATTTAGTCCCTTAATTTACATTATCCACTTTATATTATTTATAGTTACATATTAACCCAATAAATCACCAAATTAACACATAACCCCTTGAATATATTATATTACTCAAAACAGCACTATCTATCCAGAAATTACAAGTTTAGTCCCTCCATTTAATTATTTTACAATTCGAACCATATTAAACCCTAAAAACATTTTAATCCTTTAAAATACAAAAATGACACTTGACCCCCTCCTTTTATATTTTATACAGTAAGTATATGCCCCAAAATAAGTTCTAAAAATAACCCTTAAGTTTTAAAAGTTACAAAACTCACCCAAAACATTTTTAGCAAATCGTATAACACTTTATTTAATCAAAACCCTAACCCTAAAAATACAAATCATTATCCAATAATTATACCATCATTAAATCCTCATTAAATGACCAAGAAAAAGCCCTAAATCCAAACCCTAAATCGAATTACACTTTATTTCTTTTTCTTTTTAATTTCTTTAAAATCGGTAAAAATAAATAAATCAAGAATAATTATTTTAGGCCTTAACAATTCGAAATATCATTTTTCCCAGATTAGTATGATCATATGGAGTCCAAATAAAATAAATATGAAGCCTCAAAAATTCGAATTGAATTATTTAGGGTTTATACACGTTTTTAAGATTTAATTCACAATTAATTGTTAGATCATGCATGGATCGACTTTTACATTTTATTTGGTGTTCATAACATATATAGGGTCTGAGAAAAATACCAAATCAAGATTTGAACGTGTGGAATGAGGTGTACGAATTCTTTTATACGCGTATGGCCAAAATGGGTCAAAAATCACCACGTCTTCAAAAACGATCTAAAAATCATGAAACCAATTTTCACAGGTCAAATATGATGTGAGGAACACAAGAAAAATAAGAAACGAATTTTAGGGTGGTCGAATAAAGCAAATCGAATTATACCTCCTTTACACCTAGCGACAATGAAAGAATTCACCAAGATCGAATCGGGCTTTGCACACCTTCAAACTTATTTTTCTTGGCCTCTATGGGTGACAAATAACACAGGAAAAATGGTCTTGGAGTTCCATAAATTCGGATGAGATGTAGACGAATTATTGTTAGGGTTTTTGGTTATACGATTTGTTTTTGGGAGAAGAAAAATGATTTTGCAACTTAAATGAAGATAAGGCCGAATTTTAGGAGGAGGGGGAAGCAAAAGAGTCGGCCTAATAGAGGGTAGGGTCAATCATCATTTATTTTGCATTAATTCCCATTTATTTTGTAATTTAAATACCCTTAAATAACTTTTAAAACAAAATAAATGTATACTTAATTATTTTTTTGGCTAAATTGGACTTGTTTATGTTTTATAATGATTTAGATAGCTTGCACAAATATTTTATGATGCTCTATAATTATTTCATGTCATACTTGGTTCATTTTCATAATTTTTATAATTAAATTGTAAGTTATATAAGCCTTTATTTAATTTTCAAAGTTGCAGGGACATTTTGGTCTTTTTGCACATTTTAGATTTTAGGGTTTTACAACTATACTAGTTTATAGACCCGTGAAATTCACGGGATTAAATTTAAAACAGTTAAATGATAGTTTTGTTATTATTATGAAAATAAATATGTTTATATATGCGATTGACTTGTGATATCATGCGACTAAAAACATATGTTATATGCATGAATAGATAATAGTTTATAGACCCCGTGAAATTCACGGGGCAAAAAGAAACCGTTGACATTGTCTCTATAAGAGGTCGATGTTCTGGTGGCGTTAAGAAACCATAGTCATTATGGAAGATTAAATGCCGGATAAAATGTCTAAAGTATGGCAACTTTTAATTAAAAATTATGATAAAAGATGTTGGATAACGGCTATGCACCAAATAAATATCTTGTCCAATCTCAATCAAATCAACAAATGAAGTAAGAACAAACTCATGTTCTATCTTGCAAAGACTCCAATCCTCACACATCTGCACAGTTGGAATTCGAAAATAGTATGCAACAACATTGTTGTATTGACTTAGATGATGGTAGGAGCAGTAGTGTCACGGTCACTGAATAAACGTAAAAAAAAATGTAACATAATAATAGTAAAATAAAGTCGAATAATATATCAACGAACAACTCGTGAAAGTACATTGATAAACATTGTAAATAAACATTACTAAAGCTTTGTTGAAAGGCCTAATCATGCGACTTTGTTGAGAAAAGGAAAAAACAACAGGCATTCTATACCTTGATGATTATAATGAAGAAAAGTATTAATTTGTTAACTTTTTATAAGAGAGTTTAGGGGATTATATTAGTAAAGTTAGACAAAATTGGAAATTGTTTTTTGAATAAAAATTGAAATCAAGCTAAATTTGAGTGGGATTACATTTTAATATGGTTTTAAAAATTTGAAATATTTGCTTATTTTCCCTCTTATATAACAAAAAGACTATGACACATGTTATTGAATGTGTTAATCTATTAACATTTCTAGAAATGATGTGGTTAACATATGGTAAAAAGCAATCAACCACATATGTAAAACAAATTATGAAATAAATACAATGTTTTCATTCAAGCAACTCATCGTGATGATGAAAAAAAAAAGAAAATGTACTAATAAACAATAAACAATATTTTATACTTTATGCATAATACGTGCAATAGAAACTAAAGATTTTGAAGAACTTCCTTGTAGACCACATTTGTTGTCCTTGTGGAGATGTTGCCTTGATCATCGCATATCAAAATTTTAATCCTTTTTTTTTGAAGTAACCCGCAACACTGCGACGTACAACTGACCATGGGAAAAAATTGGACGTCGTAGGTAAAGACCGACTTGTGAAAGTGACTGACCTTGGCTCTTATTAATGGTCATTGCAAACGAAACAGATATATGGAATTGCTTTCTAATCATCTTTACTGGCATACGCTTGTCATAGCTTAGTTTTCCACATCTCTGAGCAAGTGCCACACAAAAAGGAGCAATGGAGTCATTCGTTGTGCACATGGAAGATTAAATATTAAAATATATATCATGTTTAGATTACATGAAGTGTTGGATATGAGATTCTTATGATGTTTAGTTGTCTTGCTGAAAGTTACTAAAAACGAAATACTTGCTTTATTTTAGGTTCATGACAATCTTGGTGAGAGAGAAACAACCTTGATGCTTCATTACAACCTTTCTGAAAAACCATGTACAATAAGGATTGTACACGTATAAAAGACAATAATTGGATTTGTTATGGCCAGTGGCTAGTTAAAACTTTTTTAAAAACACAAAAATATATGTTACTGATTAGTTTTTGTCTTTGTAATCCACAGTACCATTACAGCCTATAAAACAGTTAAATGATGGTAAGAAAAAAAAACTTAAATCATCTAGTTTTTGAAAAAATGCTATTGGAAATAATGAGCAAAACAAATAAAATAGTGAGCACATGCAGTTAATATGAATTTCGGATCAGGTCCATTCTTTGACTCTAAAATGTACTCATTTGGGTAATCTATTAACTCTAACAGGTTTAAAAAGGAAAATGCATTTTTATTTTGCAAATAATATAATGGGTCGTCAATGATGTTCAAGGTCGCCCAAAATGATTTATTCTACTAAATTATATATATTCATAATATAACCTTTTTGATAAACTAAAACACATTAGTGGCAATCCCAAATTTCCTAAATAGATAATTGATAAATTAAAGATATAAGAGAATTTTACTCAAAAGTGACCTCTTCTTTGAAGTTCCCATCATATTTCTTGTCTTTGCTTATAATTTAGATGTAGCAACATCCATCTTGCGACAACCTACAAAAATGTTTCATTAGAAACATATAGATACTGTTATAATTTCTTGAATAGTTTAACAAAAAGTGTATATAATTACTATAAAATAGTGTCTTAAGTATTCACCTCTCCTTCGTAACCGGCTTGAGCAATAGCTGTACAAAAAGAAGTTGCATTCCACATGAGTTTTGTTACTTGCAAACATTGGTAAACACCATATCTCCTTGTCGAACACAATGATGGCTAAAATGCAAAGTGTCTCCCCACTTGAAAAAACTTACAATAAGAATGTGCTTAGATGATGTTTCTTGTTAAGTGGATTTTTCTCTCGGTGAGATATCTGAGGCTCGTGATCCGCTTCACCTACATAGAAAGTAATTCCATTTAAAAAAAGTTATAAAACTTTAAAACACATTTTAATCGGTAAATACAATATGCAGGCTTTTTTTTATCTCATTCTATCTACCCTTGTTATTTGTTGTCAAAAAATTCGATATTGAGTATCCACTTCCCCTCTATAACACCCATCAAATATTTTAGGGTTCTTTTACATGCCCCATTTCTTATCTACCGATGCAATGACATGGGTGACCATGGAATCCCATTGTCTTCAATGTTGTGACACCAGACAACTTCTCGAACTTTGCAATAGTTTCCTGTATACATTTAGCAAGTGAGTAAAAACTGGATGGTCGCATCAAACTAAATACACAAAATGGTTATCTTACCTATTCGGTGCTTGTGAGAGCTGGGCAACATAAAACAACTTTTGTGAATAACCCATGTGAGTCCCATCGAGAGATTGCGCTAATGGTATCAACAGCAGGAACTTGAGTTTGTTTAATGGAAGCTTGTTGCTGTAGAAAATCCAAGTGTCAAGATCAGCAAATCTCCAAATGCAAAGGGATTGTCAAACCATATAATGTCATACCTTTTTTGAACATATTTATTTTTCTCACTTGAGAGCTGCATGTTTCATTTTGGCAGCTTCCTAGTGGCGTGAAGTGGGCATAACATGACAAAGTTATCCTGTTTACCAAAAAAATTTAACAATCTTCATTACATATATTATTCATATATAATATGACATATTGATTCGCACCTCATCCCATCTGCATTGTGGTGTTAGCTTTGCACAAGTGAAATGAAAGCTCATATGACAACTCGTTTCATAGCAACCAAGAGCTGCACCTTTTAATCCACAGCAGGACACTTAATCCTTTTGGTTCTAGCCAATTCAGCCTCTAGATTAACAGCGATATCAGCTTCAAAATAAACATTAGGAGACCTGCAAACACTTTCTAGTTTAGTCTACCAACAAAAGAAAGAAGCAAAGACATTGTTATATAGAGAACAAAATGATATTTCCACATAATTACCACTCTGTGCGTGAATGGCACCTGCAGCATAGTGAGTCATGCATCCAGAAATCTGCATTATTCATAACTCTAATTAAAATGTGTGCATACTTAACAGTTTAAAGATTATAAGAGCTAGCAAAAAAGCAATTTTCTTTTCATCTTTGATCAATAACATGCTCCACAAATAATTTCATAGAGGCTTACTTTGTTCAGATTGATGGTACTCTGAATAACGTATCCACAGTACACATGATTCTATTTATTTGATATTTTTTAATATGTTTAGATCAAAGTTAGTATGCAGCTGAGGGAAAATGTGGATGACACAGAAGACTATATTAACATAATGCATATGGATGTTATGTGGTGAGTGCATTTGTTGTAGTTGCTGGAGTGTTTGGAATGAATGTTGGTAGAGTTATTTACCGATGATAATGACACACTAAATGAGATTGGTATGCATAAATTTTCCAGCCGTCACGTACTCCTTTACAGTAAGATTCATTGGTGTTGGCTGCAAAGATGTATATAAAGATTAGCGCTAGTAAGCTGAAATGGGAATTGGTACAATTATTTGAAAACCACTGTTTGGTTTATTCAGTGGGTTTGAGTATTATTCCCAAAACTGATGTTTATTTGTTAATTCACAGAAAACAATTCTTGTCTCTAAACCCATAACATCGAAAAACCATACTCTATGACTTACTTGCCCAGTTTCTTACACAAATAACACCCTAAATGTAGTTAAAGAAACAGGGAAAATAGTTACCTGTAAATATTGTTCGAGAGTTAAGATGTCAACATCTATGGCACGTAAATCATCAATGGCTTCCTTTAACTCATCAACAGTTTCTCCAAGCCCCAACATTATAAAAGTCTTGGTGATCATTCCCTCCTTGCTACGTTTCGCATGCTTTAAGACTGGTAAACTCTGGTCATATCCGCACCAACAACAAACTTTCTATCTTAGCATTTAAATAAGAATCGATATTCGGTTAATCACATTCTCATATAATGCAGTGAAGCTGTCATCCAATACCAACAAAATCAACAAAAAATCAAGAAATTTAACTACTTACCTAGCTCGAGGATCTCTTAAATTCTATGGAAGTGTTTAACTGTTGCAATATTATGAGCAGAAACGTCTAATCTTGAGTTGGCTACCATCGACGCGGCTTCTAAATCCCCTCGAAAATAAAATTTCAAGCACTCGACCATAATCTCAGGCTTGCTCTTCTGCTCAACGAAGTGACAAATATATTAGATCATTAGATTTTATGCAGCAAATCAGACAATCAAGATCTACGTTTTGCTACAAATTTGAGTCTGCTTATTTTTACGTTCTTAATTTGTTTGTGTGTTCAGTATAGAATGAGGATTCCTATTTAGATATATGTGGCCCTAATACTGTTATCACATCGAAATGGGAATAAATCATTGATAACCATTTTTTGATAAACAGCTTTGTGGAGCATAAGTTCTGAAGATTGAAGATACAAAACACTCCTCGTTCACATTATAACCTCATCCAAACTCATGCTCATTCTACAGCAGCCTAAACCTGACACGCCTGGTTTAAGCAATAACAAAACATCTTATTCTTAACTATAGTAGTCTGATATAAGCACACCCTATTCTTAACTCTATAGTAGGCTGATTCTAACATATCTCAATTCAACAACAACCTGATACGCAGAAACTTGAAGCTAAAAACAGTTCAATCAGGATCCTTTGAGTTACCATTGACGAACTTGAAGCTCTTCACAATTAAATTAGTATAAGGAAAGCCAACCTGCGTAGCTTCTATCTGCCTCAAAAGAGGTCTGGTAGAATCAGGAACTTGCATGATCAACTCCTCGCATCTACGCTCACTTGCCTGGAGTCAAATGATACAGTAAGAAGGTTGTTTGGATGTGTATATTGAAAGGGGTTATGCAATACTGAATAATCGAGTGTTTGGCAGATTTTGATTTTGACCAAAACTGACATCATTCTGAAAAACATTAGAGACGTTCTGTCAAAGAACATTTAAGGAAGATGCATAAATGGATAAAGATGTAATTTCAATTTAGTCAATGTATGATCAGTTATGTAGCTGCCAAACATTGAATAATTAAATAAACAGAGACAAATTTTGCAATTCCAGACATTAAAAAATGATCATTGCAACTTCATGTCACAATAAAAATGTAATTAGTTCCACAGTGCAAGTTCAAACACCCCTTAAGTTTAAGAAGCCAAGAGGTAATCTTGGATGACTGGTGGATAATAATCTAATATCATACATAAGAACACAAGATTGACTTAAAGATATTTTAAGGAAATTAAATGTACTTGCCTACTTGGTATTGTTTTTGAAGGTCATCAATGTCCTCCTATGCATATCTTCTCTAAAAACTGCCTGCAAAAATAGAATTTAGTAACATCAACATTTTATCTAAACGGGTCAAATGTTGAGCTAAAATGGGTCAAAAATTGCCCAAAATGTATTTTTGATGCATAAGACCTCCCTAAGTCTTGTATCTTAGTTAAGTTAGATTATAAATGAAATGATATAGTTGTTGTAATCATATTCGACACAATAATCTTTTATACCCAAAAACTTGGACAAGAAGTGTTTCTGGACCTGCACCATTTTGATCCGGACAAAAAAAAAAAAAAAAAAAAAAAAAAAAAAAAAAAAAAAAAAAAAAACTTTATAACCTAAACCTGACACCTCTAACTCTTCAGGTGTTTGAACCAGCATAACTTAAAGTAAGAACTAACCTGGTAAGTGTTGCATATTGTCTTTGAAAAATCTAGGCATCCATGAGCCACAATCATTAACAAATCTCCGGACCATCCACCTGCACAAAACAAACAAACCGAACTCATTCAGACATTATCACAAACACTTGGTGTGCATATTTCCTGCGATTTCATAAATGGTGATGAGAAAGAGATTGCCACCTTGAATTTAGAAGTAACCAAAGCAAGAACCCTATAAAAAAAATAAGGCAAACTTTAACAAATTAGCCACTTCAAAAAAATCAAGTACAAATGGAAAACACAATAATGATGAATGTTTTTGAAGAATAAATAGTCTGGAAACAAACGGGTAAAGATATAAAAATAATGAATTTCTTTTCTGTGATTATATAATCGTTCCAATAAATTATATAATTGCTAACAAAAAAATCAAAGGATGGGATACATTTTTGTGATTTGTCTTATCAAAAAACAATTATTTGTTCTTATCACAATTGAAATCTTGATACAAAAGATAAATATACTTACTGTTTTGAATTGAAAAAAATATCCTTGCTAGGATTAAACCCCTGAAGATGCAATTTTGTGTTGATTCTTTAATGGTGATGGGGGAATATTGTGATAGAAGCTTTGACAAAGAAACCAAGGGTGGGTTTGACAAATTTTGAGAGTGAGGGCCGAATTTTATGAGGCTTACTTGAGAAGTTTTGTATGGTAAAATTACATATGTAGACATCTTAGAATTTCAGTATCACTTTTTAATAGGGGTATTCATGGTCTTTTTAAACTGCTGTATATTAGAATATATAGATGTAACACGAGTCTTCAATCTCTTATCGAGTAAGAGGCAGTAAGACAAGTCTTCCACCTCTTACTGAGTAAGATGTTACTCCGTATATGTCTAACTGGGTCTGACTCAAAAGAAAAAAAACAAACAAGAAAAACGTCTGGCCACCTCTTACTGGTAAAAGTAAGAGGGCTAGTAGGACTTTTTTATTAAAAACAAACATACCCTAAATAAGTTACCAATGACATTAATACAATGATTACTATAATACATTTCAAAATCCGGGTCAGAAAAGATATTATAATAGACATTGAGCAAGCAATGGTATAAACGAGTGGGACGACCCCCCGCGTTGCGGGGGGAGGAGGGGTGGGGGTGTTCCCCAACTTTTTTTTGTTGGAAAAATTATTTCGTTAATAATTACGCAAGTTTCATAATTTTTCGAGGCCGTTTGGTACGAAAAATAATAAAAATAAAAACAAAGACAAATACATTGATTTCGAGAAAGTATTGCATATTTATATTCATTTTTGTTGGAAAAATTATTTCGTTAATAATGGCGCAAGTTTCATAATTTTTCGAGGCCGTTTGGTACGGAAAAAAAAATTCATTTACTGTAGTTAGAATACTGTAGCAAAATAATAAAATACTACTCTTGGCAGACTTGTGTTTTAATATAGATATATAATGTCAAGTTAATAGTATCAGTTTAGCACATATGTAACCTATTAACTATTATAAAAGGGCTAATAGAGCCCAGTTGAATGGAATGTTTTAGAACCACAAGTACAATTATATTTGGGCCGAATAACTTGTTGGGATTTTGTGTGATAGAATAACTTAGTGGGCTTATGTAGTTCTGTGTAATATGCGGTAACCATTTTCAAAATTATGTAAAGTAAAATGTACCATTTTACCAAACATATTTCAAAAATACCAAAAATTTTGTGATCTTGTGGTTTTTCTTATTGCAAGCATGAAGAGAAATCTCACGGAGTATGAAGTCAAGGGAGAAAGAAAAAAAAGAAAAAAAAAAAAAAAAAAAAAAGTATGAAAAATGTCACTAAATTTGTCATAAAAAATGGATATTGTTGTGAGTCCAATATTTTTTAGTATGTTATAAAAAGCGGTTCGATAGTTTTTATACATATATCATTTGTTAGTATGAGAAGTAATATCTACACTGTATTTTTATACCTACATCGTTTTGTACAATTAATTGTACTGTACATTGTACAACGCGCATTGCACAAATTGTGGTGTATACTCTAAAAGAAAAAAAAATAGTATAGATATCACCTCCCGTTATATAAACCTCTATCAAATATAAAATAAGTTTTTTCTATCATAGATTTAGATCTTTTCTAAGTTTGACAATTTAGGTTTGCTCATGTTGCAATCAAAGTCAATTTACCTATCTTTAGGGTCATGAAAATTGTGTTCTCACTTATTTCGTATTTAATTTGAACTTCCAACTTTTCTTCATTCCAAAGGCACATATTTCGCCATTTTAGTTCTCTTTAAAGCCTTTGAATTAGCTAAGATGTTAGGCACGTATCACATTCATTGATGTATCCGATAATAATAAGTTGAGATTCTTAATTATTTTTGTTTTTTTCACGAAAGATTATACAAAAGTTAAATTTACTTTTTAAAAATAAGCCCCTTAATATATAAGTTTTGTTAAGGTGTCGAAAGTTATAAAAGTTGTTATAAAAGAATCATCTCTAGAAATAAAATATTATTTCATGTAGTGTATAAAAATAACTTCGGTTTTCAGCTCTCATTTCTCACATTTACAACTTCATCTCTAGTTTCAACATTAACTGGTTTTACTAAACATATTCTTACACGAAGGTTTTAAAACTGATCAATTATGAAATGGAATATAGTTATAAATTGGTTTCTAATTTGCTCAAATAATCTACAAATGGAGGTTTTGAAAAGTGCCAAAATAAACATTAAATATAATTTCTAATTCCTCGTAAGTCATATAAACGTGTGTGAAGTTTGAACCACATAGTAACATTTGAATATGTGTTCAAAGAGCATATAGACATTATCTATAGCCGCCTCAAAGGGTCATCATCGACATTTTTTTTTTTTTTTTTTTTTTTTGAACGGCAAGTATATAAATAAAGAAAAACTAGCAAGAAGCTAGAAAAATTATTCTCCATATTTATTCTATCTAACAAATAAAGGTGTCATAATGAGCATGTATGGCGAATTGAATGACGAGTTAGGTTTAAATCAAAACAAAGTACATTAAAACGCTAGATAAGAGTCGTTATAGTAGCTCGCAAGTTGCAATGCAATTGAGTGATTAGGTTACCAGTCGATATGGAATAGCTCACAAGATTTTTCTTCTCATACAACATTATCTCCAATCAAGACGAGATCATGATCAACATAATAGGTACTATTTATTTAAGAATAATATAAATAAGGAGTTTTGATCCCCGGGGATCAAAATTAAAAAGCCTAAAAAGTGTTTTTAGCCACTAAGCTAGTGTCATGTGTCCCCCATCTACTCCCTCCTTTTTTTTCTTTAAAATTTTCTGTTAGAGGGCATTTTGGTCATTTGACCCGTTTTTTTAATTCCACCTTAAATTTCAAATGCAAATAACTTTCAAACGACAAACTTTTACAAAAAACCGATTTTACCATAATTTTTAAAATTTAATCCTCTTTAATTTGGTATAAATCTTTTTAATTTTTTCGAAACTTTTTTTTTTTGACATATTCATTGGGTCAAGATTTTCTTGAAAATTTTAGCATTTTCGGCTCTAATTTTGTCTAGTTTAAAGGCCGAATTTTTCAAAACTTAAAACACGAAAGTTGTACCTTCTTGGCTATTCTTTACCCAGAAATTTGAATCACTCAAATCCGATATGATGTGAGTGAGATATCGCGCGTTAAAGATGACGTCTTAATCATATTTAGTGCACACAAAGTGTTTGATAAAATGACTAAAAGAGATTTTCATATAAAAATACATTTAAATGCACTAATTGGTCAAGTTATTTTTAGTTTAACAAAATATCAGTTTGTTTTGCTAAATAGAATTGATGAACCCAATGCATATTTGATTGAACCTGAAATTGTGAACTGAAATGTGATCATTTGATAAACCCAAACATTTGATCAAATTTGATGAACCTGAAAAAATGATGAACCTGAATTTATGAACCTGAAAAAATTGATGAACCTGAAAGAATGTGATCAATTTGATAACCAAACATTTGATCAAATTTGATGAACTGAATGATAACTGAAAATTGATGACCTGAAATATGAACTGAAATTTGACTGAAAATTGATAACCAAACATTTGATCAAATTTGATGAACCTGAAAATATGATAGAACCTGAAATTTGATGAACTGAAATTGATGAACGAAATTGATCAATTTGATAACCTGAAATTGATGAACCTGAAAAAATTGATGAACCTGAAATTTATGAACTGAAAAAAATTGATAACCCAAACATTTGATCAAATTTGATGAACTGAAATTGATGAACTGAAAAAATTGAAATTGATGAACCTGAAATTTTGATGAACCTGAAAAAACTGTGATCAATTTGATAAACCCAAACATTTGATCAAATTTGATGAACCTGAATGTGAACCTGAAAAATTGATGAACCTGAAATTGATGAACTGAAATTTTATGAACCTGAAAAAATTGATGAACCCAAACATTTGATCAAATTTGATGAACCTGAAATTGATGAACTGAAAAAATTGATGAACTGAAATTGATGAACCTGAAATTTATGAACCTGAAAAAATTGATGAAACCCAAACATTTGATCAAATTTGATGAACCTGAAATTGATGAATCTGAAAAAATTGATGAACCTGAAATTGATGAACCAAAGTAACTGATGAACAAAATGTCTTTTCTAAAAACAGTTATAAGTTCATCGTTAATATGGTCATATATAAATAAATAAAAAAACACTTTTGAATCTTAATTAATAAATGACTAAGGTCATTTTTGTACAAAAAATTAGTGACTTTAACGATTTTAAACAAAAATCTAGCTAAACATTTATAAACCTTGTTGTGCAACAATATGACTAAAACGTCATTTAACGTGGATATCTCACTAATATCATATCGGATTTGAGTGATTCAAATTTCTGGTAAAGAGTGAATCAAAATCTACAACTTTTCTGTTTTAAATTTTATTGATCGGCAATTTTTAGGTAAAAAATAGGTCGAAATAGCAAAAACATCAAAAAAACATACCATAATATTTAAAAAAAGTTTCGAAAATTAAAGATTTAACCAAATTAAAGGTGATTAAATTTTAAAATTATGTGAAATCGATTTTTTAAAAGTTTGTCGTTAAGAGATATTGGTTTGAAAATTGAGTGTGCAAAGAAAAGGTCAAGACCATATTCCTGGGGATTTGTTATGGTTAAAATTAATAACCTGAAATGATGACTATTTGAACTGAAAATGTGACAACATTTGATCATTTGATGACGAATGAGAATGAAAAATTGATAACTGAAATTATGACCTGAAGATGTGACATTGAACCAACATTTATCATTGAGACTGAATGATGAACTGAAAATGAGATGATGATGACCTGAATTTATGAACCTGAAAAATGAGAACCAACATTGATCAATTGAGAACGAATTGTGACTGAAAATTGATGACGAAATGAGACTGAATTTAACTAAAATGATGACCACTTGTCAATTTGACTGATGATATCTGAAATGATGACTAAATGATGACAATAGAACAAATGTTTCAAATAGTATATGTATCGGTTATTGTTCATGTTATAAAAAAAAAACATTTGATCTTACATTAAAGTAAGGTGTTTTGTACAAAATAGGATTAACTGATTTAAGACAAAATCTAGCAATTATAAACATGTGTGCAACAAATATGACTAAAACGTCATCTTTAACGTGCGATATCTCACTAATATCATATCGGATTTGAGTGATTCAAATTTCTGGGTAAAGAGTGAATCAAAATCTACAACTTTCGTGTTTTAAGTATTTTATGATTCGGCAATTTTTAAGGTAAAAAATAAGGTCGAAAATAGCAAAAACATCAAGAAAATCATGACCCAATGAATATTTAAAAAAAAAAAGTTTCGAAAAAATTAAAAAGATTTATACCAAATTAAAGAGGATTAAATTTTAAAAATTATGGTGAAATCGGTTTTTTCTAAAAGTTTGTCGTTTAAGAGATATATGCGTTTGAAAATTGAGGTGGAAAAGAAAAAACGGGTCAAAAGACCATATTACCCCTGGGCGGATTTTATGTATAATTTAGAGTGGGGACACGTGTCACACTATGAATGGCTTTCTACACTTTTTAATTTTTCTCACTTTCTAAATGATCGGCTTTCTATAAATATGAGTGTTGTTATACATACCACTCTTTTGATAGTTTTGACCCTCTTTAATGTGGTAAAAATACATCTTTATTTGAATTTCATATTTTATTATAACTTTTATAAACTAATCAAGTTAAATCAGTATCAAATAGGGTTTTATCATCAAATGATTTATTAAAATATCATTTTCCTAAGACTAGCGGTAATAGAACACACAAGACCAAGACGCATCTTGTGCTTAGGTGGAAGGCTCAAAACGCGTGCCACTTATTACGCATACCAAAGTATGACGCATTGTTGGTGTTGTTTTGGGAGAACTCGGTCATTCTGACGACCGAGATGTGAAACCTGTAATTGTGTGTGCGTATAATTTTGGTTTTTGTGAGGTATGTTTGTGTTTAAGTGGGATATGTTTTGATGGTGATGTTATTTGCGTTCTTATAGTATGTTGGTGGTGATGTTGGTTATTTACATGGGCGGAGCTAGATAGTTATGGTCCATATGACAGTGTGTTAAGGGGCAAATTATAAAAAGTGGTATGCTACATCCATAAAACTTTTATAAAGGATTTTTTCACAAAACAGATGTGTCATTTATTCATAGAAAGATGAGAATATAAAAGGAAGATAAATAATTGATTAATATGATTTTTATTGATGATAAGTTATTTGCAAAAAAATTATTTTGTGAACATTTTATGAATGTGGCATTTTTTTACAAAAATAGTCAGATAATTAAAAAATTTGTATTAGAATCTTTTAGATGACGGGCACGAGCCTTACCCCTCCTATCTCCGCCTCAGATTATGTGAAGAAAAGCTAACGTGACGCTCAGTTTGCGACAATAATAACTAGAGGTGGAAACGAGCCAAGCCGAGCTCGAGCCTGACAGAGCTCGGCTCGAGCTCGACTAACATATATAAAATGTTGAATGAAATAAAGTTCGAAAGCTCGTTAATCGCACTAGGCTCGAGTTTGTTTATTTTTTAAGCTTGTTTATACATGGTTATATGTATAGAAAATATATATAGAAATATATTTTTAAGACTCGTTTAGGCTCGGCTCGTTCGAGCTTTTTACCAATCCGATCCCGAGTTTTTCACGAACGACTCGGATCGTTTCTGCCCCTAATAATAACATAAAGAGTAAATTACATGGTTCGTCCTTGTGGTTTGCCCAAAATCCCTAATTGAGTCCCTATCTTTTCAATTGCACCAATTGAGTCCTTATTTTGAAACTATGTAACACCGTTCGTCCTTATCACTAACTATCATTATCTTCTCCGTTAGCTCCCAGTCCTCAAGCGGCAACGTTAGTCCATTAACCAAACGATCATTTGCAACGTTAGTCCTTTTACTAACGGCCGTTTCTAATTAACTCAAAATTTGGTTTTCATAAAAAAAAATTATTTTCTACGCGGTTTTAATACGTTTTCATCTATTTTTATATGTTTTCGTCCGTTTTTTACGTTTTCATACGTTTTTATCCGTTTTTATACGTTTTTATACATTTTCGTCCGTCTTTATATGTTTTCGCCCGTTTTTATACGTTTTCGTCCGTTTTTCTTACGTGTTCATACGTTTTTATCCAATTTTATACGTTTTCATATGTTTTTATCATTTTTTATACGTTTTCGTCTGTTTTTAAACATTTTCGTCCATCTTTATACGTTTTCGTTCATTTTTCTTGCGTTCTCATACGTTTTTATCCGTTTTTATCTGTTTTTATACGTTTTCGTCCATTTTTATACAATGTCGTTCGTCTTTATACATTTTCGTCCGTTTTCCTTACGTTTTTATACGTTTTTATATGTTTTCATACGTTTTTATCCATTTTCGTCCGTTTTATACATTTTCGTCCGTCTTTATACGTTTTCGTTCATTTTTCCTACGTTTTCGTCCATTTTTATACATTTTCATACGTTTTTATTTATTTTCGTCCGTTTTTATACGCTTTCGTCTGTTTTTAAACATTTCCGTCCGTTTTTCTTATGTTTAAAAATGTATGAAAACGTTTAAAAACGGACGAAAGCGTATAAAAACAGACGAAAATGAATAAAAACGTATGAAAACGTATAAAAATGGACGAAAACGTAAGAAAAACGGATGAAAACGTATAAAGACGGACGAAAATGTATAAAAGGGACGAAAACGGATAAAAACGTATGAAGACATATAAAAGCGTATATGATGTGTCGTTGTATAGGTGATTATTCCTTATCAAGTTTTACATTTATATTTTGCCGACTTAACCTATAACAGCACTAACGGGCAGTGTACCCGATCAATGTAGCTTAGTTGGTAAGTAGGGTGTCGATCACTAAGAGTGAGATTTCTAATATACTAATTCTAGAGGTATTCAACTCTTCTAAACTAACGTAAAGGGGGGTTCAGCCTGAGAGACTGGCACGAGTTTGGTTTTATACTAAACTAATTAAACTAAGCTAAACAAACGCTAGAAGCTTGAAGGTATCAAAAATAAGAAGAACGTGTTAACCAAGTTCAGTCATAAATGATTATGTTTTGATAAGTTTATAAGACATGTAGTGATGGTGCTCACGACTAGGCGCGGTCTATCCTAAATAGGCGAGGAAGGGGCATGGCGACCCAAGCAATGCTCAGCTAGACACAGAGGTTATCAATGCACTAATAAAAGTCACCAAAGCGTTGGCTCTAATCTTATCGGCGAGTAAACCCTTAATGATTACTTATGTCTATCCTATTCTAGATTCCATTTTAAGTCTTTTTGACTGACTAATCCTGTCACAATTAATCAGAACCCGCATAAAGCTGCTTAATGATTACCACGTTTATATATTATTTAGCCCTTAAGGGGCTTACATTAATCACGCAAATGATATTAATGAAGTATAAACTAATAAAGTAATCAAAACGAAGACCAAGCAACCAATCGAATTAGAAACATATCAAAGTATCAAATAATCATAAACATGGCTAACACATAAGGGTGTTAGCCCATAATCTCTGTAACAAAATACAAAAACATAATCAAGACGAATAGAGTATGAAACATAGTGAATACGATACGCTAACCGAATGATTAAGTAATATAACAATGATAAGAGATGTTCTTCAAGTATAATTGGGTCTTCAAGGGTGATCTTCTGCTGTTTTGAGAGGCTTTGATCGTCTGGGAATGGCCCTAAGGGTTCCCAAAGATGCCCAAATTCGTTAATGAGTTCGGTATTTATAGATTCTGAAATCTGGGTCGATACGGCGCATCTATAGAGATAGATGCGCCGCATCTATAAGTAAACGTAGCCTCCAAGTCTGAAACTGACCCAATACGGCGCATCTAAATACCAGATGCGCCTCATCTCCCAATACGGCGCATCTAAGGACCAGATGCGCCGCATCTCCTTCAGATACAGGTAGATCTCCTTTTTCTCTTTCCGTGGCCGCTTGAATCACCTAAAACGGAGTCCGGATGAAGATTTTATGGCCAAAATACGAAAGCATCTTCAAGTGTCGACTTGTAATCTTGACTTCTTCATTAAGCTTCTAATCTTCACTTGATCTCTTGAATTCTTGGTAAGGATTGTATATGGCCGATACGGCGCATCGGATTGGTCCGATGCGGCGTATCAAGGTAACTTCGCGTGGGGTCCAGGATTATAATATTTGCGAATATTCTTCAATATCTTGGATATCTGGTGAAGTCTTGAGATTGATACGCCGCATATCAGGAGCTTCATGCGGCGCATCTGGAGTAAAACAAGTTGGTTCTTCTCGTTGACCAAGGTTTCATATGCGGCGCATGGGATAAATCCATGCGGCGCATTCTTCAAAGTCAGGCAATGGTCCTTAATCTCTTCAATTCAGTAGACTTTTCCAATCTTGCTTGTTTTGCTCCATTTTTAGTCCAAAATCGCGTAGTTTCACCAAATGCTTGTTTTTACCTGAGAATTACAAAAGTAAGCAATTAAGTATCAATTCTCATATATAATATAATAAAACAAGTCAAATACATAGGATAAATGATGGTAATAAAATGTACTTATTTGAGTTCATCAAATATCCCCCCCACTTGAACTTTACTTGTCCTCAAGTAAACCTTAGAATTAATCTTATGAAAATGTATCCTAAAAGATATTAGGATTTATTTTTATATTTAAGCATGTATTCATTTCTGTCATAATCACACAACCAAACACTTAACGAATTAGAAGTAAAATAAAATATTCCGATAAAAGCAAATCTAATCGTTTAACTGTCCAGTCGCGACGAATATTCTATCATAAGCTTGGCAGGTATACACATCTCCCCCACTAAAGCCAAATACATAGGATAAATGATGGTAATAAAATGTACTTATTTGAGTTCATCAGTATAAAAACGTAAGGAAAACAGACGAAAACGTATAAAGACGGACGACAATGTATAAAAATGGACAAAAACGTATAAAAACAGATAAAAACATATGAAAACGCAAGAAGAACGGACGAAAATGTATAAAAACGGACGAAAACGTATATAATAGGATAAAAACGTACGAAAACGTATAAGAATGTATGAACACGTATGAAAAACGGACGAAAACGTATAAAAATGGGCGAAAACGTATAAAGACAGACGTAAATGTATAAAAACGGACGAAAACGTATAAAAACGGATAAAAAACGTAAAAAAACGGACGAAAACGTATATAATAGGATAAAAACGTACGAAAACGTATAAGAATGTATGAACACGTATGAAAAACGGACGAAAACGTATAAAAATGGGCGAAAAACGTATAAAGACAGACGTAAATGTATAAAAACGGACGAAAACGTATAAAAACGGATAAAAACGTAAAAAACGGACGAAAACGTATAAAAACCGCGTAGAAAAGAATTTTTTTTAAGAAAACCAAATTTTGAGTTAATTAGAAACGACCCTTAGTAAAAGGACTAACGTTGCAAATGATTGTTTGGTTAATGTACTAACATTGCCGCTTGAGGACTAGGAGCTAACGGAGAAAATAACGACAGTTAGTGATAAGGACGAACAATGTTACATAGTTTTAAAATAAAGACTCAATTGGTGCAATTGAAAAGATTGGGAAGATGGTAATTTTTACTCTAACATAAATCATGCCGTGCTATATATACTTTTCCCCAAAACATGAAAAAATAGTACAAAGAGGCGGTTAAAGGAAAGAAAATAAATGAAGTATACGTGACAGAAAACGATTTGCTACTACTAAAATATAAACAAATCTGTTCCCTCGGCCCCCACAGTGATTCAACCAACTGAAACGAACCTACCCTTTTTTCCATCCACATTCATTCCTTGTCCCCACTTTCTCTTATTATCATACACACACCTCCTCCTCTTTCACATAACAAACAACCAAAACAAACTTTCCTGAAATAACTCTCTGTTTGAAATGAAGAGTAGTGGTGGTGGTGGTTGTGATGACGTGGCATACCGTGTGTTGCATAAGTTACCGTCTGGTGATAGTCCTTATGTTCGAGCTAAGTATCTTCAGGTAATTTTAGTTACTTTCGTGTTTTTCAAGTTTTTATTTAAAAAATATAGTATGAACGTTTTAAAGTTATTATGTATTAATTGATGCTTTTATGTTGTTGTAGTAACAAATTTGCTGTTATAAAAAGGGTTTTGCTAACCTCTGCCCAGTGGGCACGGACTAATCTGTTTATAAAAGGAATTATTTAATTTATTCAAGTGAAATCAAGTTCAAATATAGTAATTTACAAGTTTATTTAACGTGTATTTAAAGCATTTTTTGGTTAATTAAGAAAGTTTGTGTTTTAGCAAAATACTTATAAAAATAATAAATAAATTACTAAGTGACTAGATTATTTATTTACTGTAGTAACTATTGAGTTAAAAGTGATTAGATTAATTAATGTATCATTATATTAGTAATTATTTACTGTACTTTATATGTACCTAGTTGTTATTAACGCTTTTTTAAATAAGATATGATGATGCATTAATACTTTTTCCCTCCGAATACTTGTAACGGCCCATGGTCAACATCTCGTTGTCTTGGGTACGTGCAAGGCTTCACTATTATTCAGTGAGTTTTCCCAGATTTCGTATCCCGACTGAATGTTCGAAAAAAAAATAAACTGTAAAATTTGTTAACCATGAATTAGTAAAGAATATCTCGATTGGAAACCGTTACGGGTAGGCCAAGTGACGGAACCAGGAATAAAAGTGATAGGATGCACCAAATTTTAAGCTGTAATATTAGAGAAAAAAATGAAAGTAAAAATGCGATTTTAGTTGAAATGACTAGTTTAATAGGAATTAAAATCTATTTTTCAGTTAGCTACTAACGGATCAATTAAGCCGGTGCTAGAATTACAATTCTTTTTGAATGGGGTGCATTTACGAAAATTGGATATTTTTTTTACGAAAATTAGTACTACGAATATAAATTTCATCTAGTTCTGTCACTATTTACGCCGCATACTTTTAAGTCAAATATCCGCCCTCCCTGGTTAAACAACTGAACAGGAAAATCTCGGTTAGTTGTACTTAGTTATGATGTTTAATTAGCTACCAAAGGGCTTGTGTCCCAATGATATCTCATGCTGTATGAGAAGCGCACGAACCAAATAGTTGCGGGTTCAAGTCCTTCTTAGGACTTGTGAGAGTGATAGATGGTTAGAATTGCCCTAAAAAAAATGATGTTTAATTAGATGTGTTTAGGCTGATATAGATAATTTGGTTACTATTTTTAGTCAAATAGGAATAAATAAAAATTATTTATTTGTTAGGCTGTTTGGCAGTTTTTGTAGGAGAATAATTAGTTTTATTAGTATTGTGTGAGAATGAAAGAATTATTGAGATTGGAGAATGAGATGATAGCTTTGCGGAGAAGCGATGTTGTAAATTACTTAAAGTGCGTGTAGGGTCCAAAAAGCTCAATATCACCCTTTTTACCCGATTTAGGTGATCAATTATTCAACCCAAATTTAGTTTTTCTAGAATATTTTGGAGTTTTACTTAAAAAATAGATATTTATGGAAATGCTCGTAGCTTAGTGGTATTCGTGAGATGCTTCTCAATTAAGTGGTTGTGTGTCTTATATAGCAAGGGATGAGGTTTTCTATGTTGTAGTTACATGTGGAGGGCGAGTCTTTTATAACTAGGATATTCCAGTGACTCTTTCCGACCCCTTTCACGCCATCCAAGATATGTGGTAAGTGAGGTTTGAAACCGAGACCACTGATATAATGAGGGTGCCTAACCACTAGACCATTTGTTAAGTGGTTTGGGATTGTTAGTTTGCATTTAGAAATGAACAAACAGACCATATTGGATAAATTGGGAAATTATACCATGAATAAGAAAACATCCATGATCAACATTTTGCTGTTGTGTGTGTGTGTGTGTGTGTGTGTGTTTTTTTTTGTTTTTTGTTTTTTTTTTTTTCACTTTGATATTTAAGTTTTTATCGATGGTAACGCGTCTACGATATCTGTCACATCGGAACAGGAACAATTAACTAATTGGCTGATTTGTCACATCAGAACAAGAACAGGAACCATTAACTAATTGGCCGATGTGGTAGTTTATGTACACTTTTTTCCTTATTCGATTTAATGGTTACCCGAGTAAAAATGATGATGTATAAATAATCTCCTTTACATTTTATGTATTGATAATTCATAATTATAGAGCTTGTTGGTTTTTATATTTCAAATAGGGTTTGAGAGTATTATGGTTTACAAAATTATTGCCAAAAAAAAACATTAAGTGAGTTGTGAGAATATTATAAAGGGGCCCATTTAACAAGTTACTTCCTTTCTTTTTCAAGCTAAAGGGCCCATTTGTGAGAATAATTGCTACAAAGTGAATTATTGTCAAGAATTCTAATTATTAATTTTTTGTTATTTTATCAAATTGATTTTCTTTTAGGTGATGAGTGAATTGCGGAACTAATTGTTTTTAAATTAACTTTAAGTACTTCATAATAACGTGGTTATCATAGAGACAATTAGAAATTCAAATCTTTGTATGAGGTACCTTATATCGCATACCACTATCCCAGGTCATATAAAAAGGCGTAAAAATGTTCTAATGCCTCTTTGAACTTGTATAAATTTACTCATGGCAAAGTTTCTAAGCTAGTAGTTGAACTACATGTAATATGTGTACTCTAAATTCATGAGGCCAACATGAAAGTCAGGTTTAGACATGCATACCTTATTATGATTATCATATTTTGCAGCGTAACATCAAAAAACGTTGTTCTTGTGGTCATAATCTGGTAAAAAACCCGTCACAGAGGTCGTGTTTATATATATAACTATCATGAAATAGTATCTATGGAACATAAGTAACAAGATATGCTTGTAGATCAATCTGCATCACTTCAATTGCTATATAATGTTCGCAATCACTTCAATTACTATCTGTGTGTTGTCATGCATTTATATCATCTCCTTGTTACAACTGCTTATTACATTAACAAAAACATGTATACAATCGATATAATATATAATGTTCGATATGTATTTGTATTCACGCACAAGGTCATATTGTCCAAACACATCACGTGATATGGAGGAGTTTTCTTTGTAGTTCCAGCCTTTAAGAATAGTGGGGAATAACTAATTTTATATGGACTAAAAAGTTTATTTATTTTAAGTTAACATCGATAAAAGGTATGGTTTGGGTATGGCCATGGTGCTATGATCCTATAGACGATAAGGTCATGTCTTTTTTGTGGTCCATTTAGGAAACTTCAGTATTTTGGCTCTGTAGAATTTAATTGATCTCAAAGAACACCTCATATCAACCTGCTTATTATATTACGCGTTTTAAGTAATATCTTTAAGTACACCCATTTGACATTGATATGTGCTGTTTATTTACAGTTGGTTGAAAAGGATCCAGATGGAGCAATCGTCCAGTTCTGGAAGGCTATTAATGTTGGAGATAGAGTTGATAGCGCCTTAAAAGACATGGCCGTGGTTATGAAACAACAAGATAGAGCTGAAGAAGCAATCGAAGTTATTAGAACATTTAGGGAACGTTGCTCCAAACAAGCTCAAGAATCACTAGACAATGTCTTAATCGACTTATACAAGGTAAATACCACTTACAAGTTAACACATTCTCGGATTGTATGGTTAAGTTTTTCTAGTTATTGTACTGGTCCCAAACAATTTGCAAGTCGAGAACCAATGTGTTTTACATAAAAAGTTAAATTGTGTGTATCTTGATCTCAGTAAGTTACTAAATCTGCTTCATGTGCTTGCAGAAATGTGGCAAATTAGAGGAGCAAATTGAACTTCTGAAGCAGAAGCTTCGGATGATATATCAAGGTGAAGCATTCAATGGAAAACCGACTAAAACAGCTCGTTCCCATGGAAGGAAATTCCAAGTTACAGTCAAGCAAGAGACATCAAGAATACTGGTATTAATAACAAGCTACTGCATGCATGTCGAATATTTGTTCTAGAGGTGGCAAAATGGGCCGGTTGGGTAATGAGTCAAACTGGATCCGGGTTAAGCGGGTAGCTTTTTGTATGGGTCTGAATGGACTGGGGTTGAAATGTTGAATACACTTGGTTATGTTCGACCCATTTGACCAATGTTCTTTATATTTATTTTTATAGTTCACTGGTCTGACAAGTGGAGATTAGACATAGCCTAACCCATCTGTTTATAAGTAAATAGGTCGAAATCGCCATCTCTAGTTGGTACGACATAAATATTAACACAATTACTGACTTTCCCTTGGAACAAACATGATGCAGGGCAACCTAGGTTGGGCGTATTTGCAGCTAAAGAATTTTGCAGCAGCAGAAGCTGTATATCGTAAAGCTCAAGAGATAGACCCCGATGCTAACAAAGCCTGCAATCTGTGCATTTGCCTTGTCAAACAAGGTCGATATGCAGAGGCCAACACGGTTCTTGAAGATGTAATAGAGGGTAGACTTGTGGGGTCCAATGACCCTAAGTTAATCAACCGGACAAAGGAACTGCTTCAAGAGCTAGAGCCATGGCAGTTACTTCAGGTGCACCCTACTCCTAACCATGGGCTGATAAATTTGGAAGATGCTTTTATTGAGGGGCTTGACCAGTTGATAAACCAATCGACCCCGTTGAGATCAAGAAGATTGCCTGTTTTTGAAGAGATATCGACGTTTAGAGATCAACTAGCTTGTTGATCCGTTTTGATGGCGTGGCTGTGAACCGATGACTCAATAGTTGTTGAGACTAGTGGACGTATATTAACCAATAATCAATCTTTGTACCGTAATAGGCAAGGGTTGTGTTCATATTACGTGTAAACTGCCGAGTGTGAGCAGATATTGTATGAAAGAGCTATTCATATTTTTTGTTTTAGAGTATAAGATTGTACTTATCACTTTAAACTGAATTTTTAGATATACTATATACTAATGCGTACTTATTTGTTGCTGAGTTCAGTAAATTATTTATATGCATGGTTCAGTTTGAATGTCAGACTCGCTTACTTGTTTCGTACCAAAACACGGAAGACTAAACGGCTGAAATTGGGATATCAGAAGACTAAGCTGCTAAAATGAGTAAGCACATCGGGTTAAACCAATATATATCGTTTACAATCAATAATAACTTCTTTACAATCTCTGTTCCTTGTGAACACTACCAACTTTATTTATAACTTAATTCGGTAATTTTATTAAGATACAACATGTACATCCAGTATTGTAGATACAGAGACTCCTCTACATTCAAATTTTAAGATCACATAAAGTGTATGTAACAGATACACGTAATTAAGAATTGCAGAAAAAGAAGGTTTTGGTGACGTTCAGAAGCACCTCAAGCTGTTGCAGATTGACATAACGACCACCAGAATCAATAAGAGGATGATACCCCCGACTATCAGTTTGATCTTCATATTCTGAATCCACATCTTTCTTTTCATCTTGGTTCCTTGTTTCTTGAAATCATTAGCCTAAAACAAGAAACCGATTATTATCAAGACGCAAAAAACTAGTCAGCCGTATCTAGTGTTGCAAGTAGTAACAGGTAGCCAAATAGTATTCATATTATTAGACTTGGCCTCATGGTTAGTATATGTGACAAAATGGGTTCGGGTCAAAACGGGTAAAAATGTTCATGGGTCAAAACAACTTGCTTAGGTTGCCCATAACCACGTGTTGCCTACATTTTCTTCTATATCATTTCAATGAGAACTTTTCTCCTAATGGGAAGATCTTTTGTGTTACACAAACCTGATTGCGAAGGTTGTCAGTTTTATCGACCAGTAGTTCAATCTTCTCCCCACGGTCCAGTACCTGCACAAGTCATCGTTTTACTAGTTATCATAATCACCACAAAACAAGCATGACTAGAGAGGTTAAGATTTAAGATTGAAGATTTCCAATGAATGCAAGATAACTTAACGATACGTAAATCAAATATACCTTCTCGATATTCTCCATCATAACTCCCTTGACTTCATTAACTTGAGCTTTCACCTTTGCAATCTTGTCGATCTCCTCAGGGTGAGACATACAGTATTTCATTTGCTCCTTCATTTTTGGTCTAAAATTCAACAAATATCAGTAACACTCTCCTGAAACACACGACACGCATATTCAATTGTGGATAGTTAGGTACCCAAAAGATTTGCTGAGGCTCTTGGCAGGAGCAGTTGAAGCTTTTCCACCCGCATATTTCTTATTAAAATCGTCCTTTACACGTTCCAAAAAGCCCACTGGAATGTTCCTGCCACAAGATTCGACTGCAACAACACAAAACGCTGCAACAACCAACAAAAGTGAAGTAATTACATGTTTACAAAGTTAAATCCAATGCATTATCAAGAACGACATTACAAACAATCAGATTGAGTATAAAATATCACATAACACGTCCTTTATCAATGGCATTTTGTTTTCTTCATTATATGTACCAAACTTTAATTCTTTTTTTTTGGTAACCATCGTTTCTGAACTTTTAGCCGACTAATGAAAAGCGCTTGAGCCCAGTGCATGCACAATCGTAGTAAAATGCAACATATCATAATTAGATGCAATTACAACAAAATTTAGACATGTTGGCAATGTTGCATGCAACATAAAATCACAAAGTCCGTCGTATACAACGACAAAAAAAGGTGTCAACACGCTACATTTTGGCGTGATTAAAACATTGCATAATGAAAATCCAAAACTTACATTAGATTCTAATCAACACGAAATACCAACAAATGCAACAATATTAAAAACAAGAAACAACTTACTATATCCATTATCAATAAGGTAGCTGAAGGTATATCCATCACAATTATAATTAAACCGGTTCTGATTAACCGGAAGTTTTTGAAGACATTGGCTAGCAACAGCTTGGAAATTCCCCTTGAATTCGGTATATTCAGCGAGGATCACCGTCCCTCTAGCCACAAAGCTGTAAATCAAAGATTTTTGTCCCATTTCCTATTCTAACAAACAAAACTATGTTCTTAACAAAAAAATGGTTTTTATTTTCTTTTTTCAAATTATGATTGTAAATGTATCATTCTGAGGGTATATGGGTGATCATGCCGAAAAAGATTTTTCGAATTCCGGCTCTTTATTCCGATTTGATATCCCAAAATGAGGATGGAAGAAAGATTGTTTTAAGGGAAGAAAAATGAGCGAATTTTTTGTGATGGTTTTAATGGTAATGGTGGGTTTGTATGTAAGAATAAAAATAACTAAACTGATTATTGAGTCACGCGGGTTATTTAAATTTCTGGTGTATAATATGAATATCATACCATAAATAATACTCGTATCTCTTATTTTTATTTTGAAAAACGATTAATTGTGCCACAATATAAAGACCACAAATCAATCTCGCGCATATTCACATGACTTAAACTCACTATCATTTAGTTGGAAAACATTTTCACATTACCGTTGGACCACAACAGGGCCGTCTTATTGATTTGGGTGGTCCGGTCACAAAAAACTTAACTATTATAACATACTTGGACATGTATAAATACTAATGAACATATACTAAATTGGAGGGCCCTCACATAATATTTAAAAAGGGTTGTAAAAATTCAAGTTAGACATGTGTAAGTACTAATGGAGATATATTAAATCGGAGCCCTCACAAATGGTGATCCTGTGCGACTGCTTGCACATGCTAATCACCGCCACTGAACCACAAGGCCTTTTGTATTTGTATGGAGTATTAGGTGATCTGTTTGTTTATTCAGACATTTTATGTCTGAATCTGAATACCACGTCTGAATCTGAATTAGTGGTCCAAAAGTCTGAATCTGAATTGTTTTAGTCTGTTTGTTTTTATAAAGTGTCTGAACAAACAAAAAACAATCCTTTCGCTATAAAACAAACCAAAAGACCCTCCATTCATGATTATTAATAAAAAAATCAAGACCAAGATGAGGAGATAAGGATTGAAAAGAAGTAGGTGTAAAGTTTAAGCTTTTCAGATGTAATCAGACATATTCAAATGTCTGAATGAATCAGACTCTATTCAGATGTATTCAGACTTCAGATGTCTGAATAAACAAATAGTCTGAATCTGAAAATGTCTGACCGAATCAGACTTCAGACGTATTCAGATCTGAATGAGCCGAAACAAACACAACCTAGTTTATCTGATTTTTATCTTATGAATTGTACAAAACAATTGACACGATCAAAATATAATGACAAATACGAAGTAGAAACGAAATTACTATTATTGTATTATGACAATTCAATTTAAAAAGGTCCTTTAGACTAACAACTTTTACATGCTTACGAGGTATAGAATTCAAATAGAGGCATCTACATATGTTGTAACTTTAATTACCGGTGTTTAGTAAAACTGTAAAAGCAAATAGGCAAGTAACAACTTTTACAACTTAGTTATGTAGTACAAAATAGTAATTTTAATTTATTATTTACTCGCAATAAACATATTAAGTGGATATTTGATGAGTTTATAAGAATATTTAAATTTAATTATTAGTTAGCTCATTTTATTAGTTTATAAGAATATTTAAATTTAAATATTAGTTAGATCAAGTTGATTAACTTAAAACAATTAAAAGGGTAATTTTAGGTGTTGTTTTGTTTAGGGTTAATACATTCGGAGGTTACTAAAGTTTACCAAAAATTTGAAAAAAGTTACTAAAGTTTTTTTTTGTTGAATTAGGTTACTATAGTTTCCCACTTGATCATTTTTCCTCTAGCCAAGTTTTTTCACTAGTTTTCCAGTTCTTTTATTGAATTTTTGGGAAACTATAGTAACTTAATTCAAATTTTTGAGAAACTATAGTAACTTAATTCAAATTTTTGGCAAACTACAGTAACCTAATTCAACCAAAAAAAACTTTAGTAATTTTTTTCAAATTTTTGGCAAACTTTAGTAACCTCCGAATGTATTAACCCTTTTGTTTATTAAGAGACTTTGAATTTAAATTTAACATACAATTAAAAAGCCTTAATGTGGTCCCATCTTAATAATATCAGTGTATGGGAAATTTAAATTCGACTAAAACAAACTGTTTGTTCTGTAAAAATGTCGGAATATTGGAGATTATCAATTTTTACGATTTAAATATAAAACTATTGCATTCACATGAAAAATGAAATTTACTAAATATAAAATAACTAACTATATAATATAATCAATTAAAAGTTAAGACTATTATAAAAGCATAAATTTAAAGCTCACATTTATTTTTAAAAAATAAACGTGTCTGGGTTTAGTTAGTTTTTTTAAATAATTAACTAAATGGTTCGGGTAACGGTTGAGATATGTGAATCTACCAACCAAACTGTCACATAATTATTATAATTTTCACATTTTTTGTGTAATAGAAAATACATAATACTTCTATTTAAACACATTTTTTATACGAAAAGCAAAGTTATAACAAGACAATAAAAAAGAGGACCAAATACAAATAACATAACAAAAAAAAACAAATAAACCAAATGAAAGTAACATTAAGAGATGTTAAGTAAATCATCCACATATCAACAACCTTGTGGTCTAGTGGTTGTAGCTTAACTAGTTAAGCGAGCCACGGTGAGAGTAGTATCGGATGAGTGACAATGCTAATGTAACGGGTACGACTCTAAACCAAAAATTGAAAGTCGCATTCAAAAAAAAAAAAAAAAAAAAAAGTAAATCATCGACATCTAGTTAAATAAATGGTTTTTGCATCTTGCTGTGTAAAAAACAAAATTTGTTAACATTGACTTTCTAGTGACATGAAAAAAACAAACACACTTTTTATCGGACCTTTAGGCTACATGCAGTAAGGCGATCAAGTTCCTCCATTTTTCTCTGCCACGTCAGCTTTCTCTCTCCAGCGACCTACAGGCGATTAGGTGCCCCAGTAAAGGCGACCAAGTTCAATTTTTTTTTTATTTTTTTTTTATTTTTTTTTTATACATTTTTAAACACAAACTCAAATTTTATTAAAAATTAAAACGTTACATAATAATTCAAATAAAATAAAAAGATTACAATAAAATTCAAACCACACTAAAACATTACGATACTAAAACGACTAATCTTGATTATGACGATTCCAAATGTCTTCTACCAAATCGGCTTTGAGGCTAAGATGAGTTTCTTTGTTGCATATCTCTCTGGTAATTTCTAACGATTCCACATGTGTTCTTATGGGATCATAAGAACGATGCTTCTCCGCTGGAAAGAAAGTGGGAGATATCGCCCGCCCTTCGTCCTGAATTATCATATTATGTAATATGATGCATGTGTACATTATATGAGATAGACGCTCTTTGTCAAACCCTTTAGCCGGATGTTTGATCATTAGCCACTTCTTCTTTAGTACACCAAAAGCACGTTCCACATATTTTCTTACTGCTTCGTGCATCGTCTTATACAATATACGTTTCTCATCACCCGTCCCTGGATTTTTAATGGACTTCACAATAACAGAGTATTTCGGGTATATCCCATCAGCAAGATAATATCCCCGTTTATAAGGCACCCCGTTAGCATAGAATTCCACATCCGGTGCTCTCCCCGTTTTGAGATCATTGAAAATGGGAGATTTACGTAAAACATTTATGTCATTATTCATCCCTGCGACACCAAAGAACGCATGCCAAATCCATAAATCTTGTGAGGCGATCACTTCCAATAAAATGAAAGGAGTAGACCCGTGATCACCCCTACAAAATTGAGCTTTTAAAGCATGTGGGCAATTCCCCCACATCCAATCCGTACAATCAATGCTTCCTAGCATCCCAGGAAACCCATGCCTTTCGTAGTGATGATCATACAGTTTGTCAATGTCAGTAACCGTCGGCTTCCTCAAATACTCTGGACCATATAACTCCATGATGGCCTCACAAAATTTTTGGAGACACTCACGAATTGTTTGCCCACCCATTTGGAGTATGCTCGTGTCATAATTACTAATTATATGGCTAGACATATGTGAGCCTATGGGGTCACACACTTATACACTGAGACACCATTTTATAGATTGTATTTATCGTATTTACAATATATAAACGACTACGTAACTTGGGATCGATAACGGGCTACTAATAACTAAGCTAGTACTTAGTTTATTGGATTGGACCAACAAATGGGCAAGCCCATTTGAAGCTCCATAAGGCCGGCCATGGTTAAGAGAACAAGAGAGAAAGATCAAGGGGTTAAGTGTAACTTTTCCTTGATTATCTCCTAATTGATTTGTCATTAAGGAGATGGATTATTAAATTAATAACTAACCAACTTTCTCTCCTCTTCCTCTCCTTAATAACCACGAAATAAAACACACCCATATTAGGGTTTGTGGTTTTAGATCTCATCTAACCTTATTCTAATGTAGTTCAAGGCTAGATCGCGTGTTACGGGGGTTTAGACTAGCATCGGGTGGTGATCGATGACGTGTAGTGTGGATCAAGCATAGAGGTGATCTCCTTTGATCACTTGGTTTCATACTTGGTTCGTGTATATTGGTGATGGTGACCATACGATTCTACCGATCACGCTACAAAGGTATAAAACATGTTTGTTTAATTTGTTTTTAATTTAGATTGATCATATGGCTATATGGATCCTTGTATGGTGATGTTTTCCGCTGTGCTCATTTGTTTAATATGTTATTTTATCATACATCACCTATAGTGGTATCACGAGCCATCATATGTTGTCATATGATCATCTTGTATGCGTAAAAATGGCTAAAAACATGTTTTTTTAATGGATTTAAAAGTGGGATTTTAAAACAGCCCCTAGGGCTTATATATTATGAATATGTCGAATTTAATAAGGTCTTAAGATCTGGACTTTTTGATCCTATGGCCATTTGTTATGCATACGTTGTTTGTTTACTTGATCGGTACCCGTAAAATGGCCTAAAAACGCGGTTTTTTGGAAGATTTTTAACCCGATTTCAAATCTGCCCATGAGGCTTATTTTTCTGTGGTAAAATGGTGTTAAGAAGGTCCTAACATAAGTGGGGTTTGAGTCTTTGGCCATTTGTCACGCGTACCATTCGGGGTTTTAATTCTTGTTAATTATTTCTTCGATTCGTTGGCTAACAATTTAATTCTTGTTATTTATTTTGTTTTCCATGGCAAATACATGCATGTTTGTCCATGGAGTTAGCCAACACCATGCAATAATCTTTATTTGAATGTATTATTATGTGTTCATATGCAAAGCCGATGAAAACTTAGACCACTTGTGCGTTGTGATTGTGATTGTTGGTTGCATTTTTTGTTTTGGGGTTTTGCCATTGTTTCGGCACTTTTGTAATGTATTTCAATTTTGGTTTTGCCAATGTTTGGGCATTTTACAGTAGATACAAAGTAGATTAGTTGTATTTTACTTTATATGTATTGTAAACAAGAGCTTGTAAGCAAATGGCGAAAGATTGAAGAGTTGTAGACTGAAAGTTGCTGCTGGACACCTGTTGGGAAAACGTGATTACCTGCTGATTGGTAAGGTATTTTTTTCTAAATTTTTTGGTGCAGGTCCACAAGACATAGGGCTACAACTTTGTCAACTGGGCCGAATCATGAGGAGGTGATCTTCCTGGGCATTTGGGCCGCGCAAAACAGAAAAACTGTGCTGACAGAATCAAGTTTTCATGTGCATTATGGGCCTTTACTTGCCCATGATTGTCTTGGGGCAAGTGGGAGCCCTCTATGTGGTTGTGATATATGTCTCTAGTTGACTCTTGGTTCTTGTGATGGCTCACAAGACCAAGCATAGGATTTTCATCGGTTGAGGCTTTGCATATTATGGTTGTATGTTTGTTTGGTTGTTTTTTGTATGGTTGTAACTACATGAAAAACGAAAATTGTTTTCATAAAACTTGAAACAAGACATAAACCATTTTGAACTAAGTCTTATGATTTAGTTTAACTAAGTTTAAATATGATTTGAAACTTAAAAATCATTGTTTTCTAAATAGACACTTAAACAAGTTAAGGTTGTTTATTCATTTATTGTATTGTCCAAACTTAATAATCCACTTAGGATTTATATTAGTCTTGAAAATGGACAACTTGACACATATAAATTAAAACAATGATTAGACTTAAGTTAAGAAATGTTTTTAACTTGTGCTACGAAGAATGAATGCATGCTTCTTTCGTACATGGTTTTGATTTACATCAAAATATTTTACCCGTCAAAATTGAAGTCGTGCCGTCCAATTTTGAGGACACTTGCAATTACTTTTTGCCTATGCGTGGGACCTAGGTTGAATTGTAACCCAAGGTGACTATTCTCTATGCGTGAGACCTAGATATATTATCACACGTTTTCAAATTGGATGACTTAATCGAGTTAAGCGGTTAGACCTTGACCCGAGGCAAAGATGGGACTAAACATGCCTACATGACACTAGCTGTTTGACACTAGATGCCATGAGTCCCATAAGGATCTAAGAATTGTACATGTAATACAATTGGTGATCGTCGCCTACCAATTGAATCTACTATTGCTAGCAGATCAACTGATGTGATAGTAGAAGCACAATGTGGATCTTAGCCTTTTCGTAAATTAATTGTTTTATATTATAAACATGGGGTAGTTAATTTATAAAAGGATAATTATCGAAAAAACTAAAATTGAACTTTGTAAATTCAATTAATGAATTAATGCAACACAACCGTAAACAAAAGTTTGTTCTTTTCTTGTTAAAAGTACGAACTGAGTCATTCTTTCCTTATAAGAAAGAGACTTGTTCCTATCCTTTTTCTTTATGAGGAAAAGCCATAATAGGAATATTTGAATTTTCCTAATTCTAATAAAACTCAAAGAACACCTACTCTAGAAATCGTGATGTCTTGTAAAAGTCAAAACGGTTAAGTATGGTTACACATCTTATTCCTTCAACGTTGTTTTATAACCCTAGTTTCGGTTTTGAAACATTGTAGAAATATAAGATATTTGGATAACTAAAGAACACGTTTTCTATAGCTACCAAACTAAAATGGGTTTAAATAATTAGAAGACGGAAATATCAATAAACCGCAAAGTGGTAAAGGCAATTACTAGCATGATTACCTAGCAGTTTGTCTTAACCCAATAAATCTATTGTGGTACTACATACCCTTGTGGTATGGTAGACCAAGTATGGAGGAAATGCATGCCTATTTTCAAGTTAAAATAGCAATGATGGCTAGCCCATCATCTATATGTTAGAACTTGATGCACTTCCTTGAATACCTAAGTACATGTTTACTAGTCAAAGTGACTCACATTAGCAATAATGTGTAGATATTCAATGAAAGAAGGAAAGTATCTAATCGCCGCTCACTCTCCACTGGTGACGAAACACATGTAATGTTGTCTAATCCAGTGGGAGCTACGTGATTATATTACTGGTGACGAAACACATGTAATGTTGTCTAATCCAGTGGGAGCTGTAAGCTTTATTACCTTGCAAGTTGCCCATCTTATTTCTAGATTGTCTTGAAATAATACATTACTTTCCACATGTCAAGCATCATAGTTTATATAAGAACCATTGCATAAATTTTATAAGATAACTTGTCGCGTTCCTGATGTTGCTTCCTGAAATGTTATCTATAAAATTGTTATGCATGATTCATTATTAAAACGATAAAGTTCTACATATCTATATTTTGATTTTGACTAAAAATCATATGTTATCTTAGACATTTTCATATTGCTCATACAAACACAAGAGCGTAGTGGTGCTTGTAAACTCTCGTGATGTTGTGACATGCACAAGTGGGATAAATCTCAATTGTGTGCAAGGTACAACATATAACAATATGACTAATAATTTTTCTTGACTGAAAGGTAAGAAACTAAGATTCTACTATGACTTCTACACATAAAATGTAGGTTGCCCTAATTAGAACAAATATCAAGATAACATGAAAAGCTACTTCAACATATTCACTGAATCGTTTAGTAAGTATGATTATGTTTTCTTGTAAAGCCATAATCATGAAGTATGAAATTAACTTGAATTTACTATTGAGGCCAAGTGTCGGCGCTCGTAATTACTTTAGTTGAATATGTTTAGGTCTCTTGTAAAGACACAAACATAATTTCCGTTAATTGTTGAAAGACTTATAACGTAAAGTAAGACGTTGATTTGTTATGTCTTCGTGTTAAGACATGTACACTTTCGTGTTAAGACATGTACACTTACGACATATAATATTGAATGTTTATGTTTTCTAGTCAAAACATACACATGATGTAAAGTATGCAGTAGGCTAAAATTACTATTAATATCATCTGGTTTGACTTGGTTGGTAGATATGTAAGCCCAAAAGTATAAGTTCATCTAATGAGTTGTGTGATAGTCTCACAACATTAGTCCTCATGGAATACCACAACTTTATGGTATGTCCATCATGGAAAATCAAACACTATTGATATTGTTTGATCTTTGATAACTTAAACTATTTTACCTCCAAAGCTATCAAGGTTAGAAATTGGATGTGCCATGTGTACACTCAATATGATTCCAACCCAGAAGGAATTTAAGACACCATTGTATTATGGCATGGGATGAATCTCATTATGTCTTAATTGAAGTTCTGAATTTGTTAACTACTTAAGAGTAAGTAATTAACAAACTAGAGTCAAGAACTAACGGTGTATTTTGGATGTCCCACTTGAAAACAATTTATTGTTACTCAAGATGCTTAGTATTTAGAGATTAGTCTCTAAATACAAAAGCAAGTGGGAGTACCTTTAGACCTTGAAGTTGTTCAAGAACTAAATACACAACCTTCTGAGTACACTTGCTAATGTCATACTAAGGTTGAACATGGATATTTTAAACCATAGATTGATATCTCTCATTCATAAATCCACAAGGATACCTCTTGCACCTGAATGATATAGTTTTTATATCAACGCTGAGGGACATAAGTTAGAGGATCATGGTGAACCTGCTAACTACTGAGATGCATTATCAGATATTGTATCTGATGAGTAGCTCAAAACTATGAATGTTAAGATGCAGTCCTTGAAAGACAATCACTCGTGGAGTTTGATTGATCTCTTACTAATCAGTTAGACTGTGAGGTTAAGAATGAGTTTCTTGATGAGAAGACTCAAAAGGACAAACTTGTACACACATTTAATGCACGTGTAGTAAATGGAGTTTACTCGTACTCAATAAATTGACTATGATTAAATCTTCCTAGCTACAAACATTAAATGTATAAAGACGATTAATTGTCATACCTGATTTCATGTATATGAAATATGACAATAGGATATCAAAACACTTTTCTTGTTGATTACCTTTGCGAGGACGATGAGTAATCAAAAGGGTTTATGAATCCATGTAATCTTTATTAAGTATACAAGATAAAAGAATCCATGTGTGGATTAGATCATGCATCTAGGAGCAGAGATCTTGTGTTAATCATAAAATCATTAACTTGATTTTGATTAATAAGATTACTCCTAAGTACACTGAGAGCAAGTTGGAGCATTTTATTTATTTTCATAAATCTCATATGTCATTGACATATTAGAAACAGTATTCCACCTAAGCTAGACTTTAATCCTTAGCTTGGAATGAAGTTTCTCTTGAGGGATTTATAAAATAAAACATATAACCTTGTTATATATATGTTTATTAGAATAAACATAAGCGGTTATTAAGTCTAAACACAATATGACACGTTATTGAGGGGAGTCTCAATGATCAATCTTACTTGATGAGATTGAACACATGATTGGAAATCTTAAGTTTGACTGAAGGATTCATCATGTAAGTCATATTAAATATTGGACTATATATTTATCATTTGCATGAATGCAAGATGAGTTGATAACAACCAATATCTAAGTGAAAGTCGTTAGATAATTGTTAAACGAACATTATATTGGACCTACATAGGACCAAAGATATGTTCAAACGTTTACGGATAATTGAGGAGCTCTGTTTTGTTTGCATACGCTGATGCTTATTTAACTGAGATAATACTCAACCCTAGTCATGGTAGGATGTCATCATGAATGATGACATTGCTGACTAGATGTGCTCGACTGAGAGCATTAATGCGTTATACATTAAAAGAATAAGAATACTTTATAGTTTGAGAAACTATTCAGATGACTATCTAAAGTAGGTGTTTTGCTGGCTTCAAACACCCTATGGAATGTATTGTTGCGATACTCGTCTTGTACTTGAATGTGCACATACAAAGGACAATCATCATTCAAACCTTTCATGAGTTTTGAAACAAGTATTCTCAAAGTTTACTCAGATGACTACTTGTTGTCTTGTACAACATGATTCGATCATGGTGGGAACATCGGATCCCGACCTATGAGTAGTCTTATGCATATCTGTTTTTAGTATTTGGATAATGGAACTGTAAGCAGTCGTATTATACAATGAATTGATATACCGGGTATGATCGTCTTCATTTATACTACTGTGTTCTATATTTGCATGTTTAATCCATGAATAATTTATTTATTCTAAAATTATCCATTGTCGGTTGACGATACGGGAGTATCATCAAATTAAGACAAATGTGAGCGTGTTGGTGATTTATTTGCTACACTCACATGTTGTTCATTGGGATGAACATTGGATTGACCCAACCTACGAGTATTCACTACATGGATCGTCGTCAATAGTGAATCTCGCAAGAGGTTATGTCTCTTATCCTCAGACTTGAGATGCAAGCAGGTCTTGCACGTGTGGAATTTCATTCCTTGATATGGTTAAACGTTATCCTGAATAAGGTAGTTATAAAAGCCATTATCAGGAGTGATATGAAGCATGTGAATGACACGTGTAGTCAAAATGGGATTTGTTCCTCCACTTGTTTTGGAGTTAGATACTATTGGGCCCCTTGATGAATTGAACAGATGTTTGTATGGCCGTACCCAAATGAGATTAAGATGAATCTTAATTCACTTGGTAATCTTGTTCAATATCTATATCGAGAAACATAATAGTTGAACTATTAGAATGACATTTGATCCATGTCTAATGTTCAACACGGTATCTGTAACAAAAGGATAGATGACATATAAACCATCTAAAATGAGACGTTTAAGAAACTAACCTCACATATTTCTAGGGGCATTGGCGTGTTGCTAGACGCTAACCATTGCTTGTATAATTACTTGATTATTATGACGTCGCAAGTGGGAGCTGTTGGAGTATGCTCGTGTCATAATTACTAATTATATGGCTAGACATATGTGAGCCTATGGGGTCACACACTTATACACAGAGACACCATTTTATAGATTGTATTTATCGTATTTACAATATATAAACGACTACGTAACTTGGGATCGATAACGGGCTACTAATAACTAAGCTAGTACTTAGTTTATTGGATTGGACCAACAAATGGGCAAGCCCATTTGAAGCTCCATAAGGCCGGCCATGGTTAAGAGAACAAGAGAGAAAGATCAAGGGGTTAAGTGTAACTTTTCCTTGATTATCTCCTAATTGATTTGTCATTAAGGAGATGGATTATTAAATTAATAACTAACCAACTTTCTCTCCTCTTCCTCTCCTTAATAACCACGAAATAAAACACACCCATATTAGGGTTTGTGGTTTTAGATCTCATCTAACCTTATTCTAATGTAGTTCAAGGCTAGATCGCGTGTTACGGGGGTTTAGACTAGCATCGGGTGGTGATCGATGACGTGTAGTGTGGATCAAGCATAGAGGTGATCTCCTTTGATCACTTGGTTTCATACTTGGTTCGTGTATATTGGTGATGGTGACCATACGATTCTACCGATCACGCTACAAAGGTATAAAACATGTTTGTTTAATTTGTTTTTAATTTAGATTGATCATATGGCTATATGGATCCTTGTATGGTGATGTTTTCCGCTGTGCTCATTTGTTTAATATGTTATTTTATCATACATCACCTATATTGTTGACCTACCCATTTGCACAAATTCGTCAAGAGCATCAGGATTGACTCCGTATGCTAATTGACGAATTGACGAAGTACACTTCATCAATGGAGAAATACCAAGTAAGCCCGCATAACTAGGAGTTTGTTGGAAATAAGGTGAATGATCGGTTACCTCTCGAACAATTCGTGTGAATAGTCTTCGGGTCATTCGGAAACGATCATGGAATGCTTGATCGCCGTAGATTGGGGTCTGGCAGAAGTAAGCAACAACTAAACGGTTATGAGCACCCAAACGATCTCTACTGATTTGGTTTCATGAGACTTTTTGTGATGCTTGAAAAGTCTCCCAACACTTTTCTGCAAACATCATAAAATTGCTACTAACTTCATTTTCATCATCCGATGACGAATCGGCAAAGAATATCTCGTAAGAATCCATAGTGTGGAAAAATTTAGAGAATGTGTGAGTTTTTAATTAGAGAATTATGAGTTATTTTGGTGTTTGAAGTGTGTTGAATATGTTAGATATTTATAATGGTTTGGAAGATTTTTTTTTTTTTTTTTTTTTTTTTTTTTTTTTCAAACTCAAACGGTAAACATGGACAATATTCCTTTTCAATTCGATCGGCATTGTGACCAAGTAAGGGGGGATCGAATCACACGATCGAGTCCCACACTAAGGGAAATCGATTCCCTACTCGATCGAATGGAGGTCGATCGACCTTACTGCAACAAGCCTTAGCAACTTCTACCTGAATCGGATTAAGAAGTACCTTTCCTCCCAAACTTGTTGAGTTTACTTTTGGGGATGTCCAAATTTAACTATTCATTACTAAAAGTAGATAGTAAGTTAGATGGAGTTTATAAGTAATTGGTTAACATTAACATTACAAACTTTAAGAAAAAGATTTAACATTATTCGAGAACCAAACTTTTTTTTTACATAGACTAATCTCCGCTTTTCATATTTATTTAATCTAATGGATGAGATTAATCCAAACAATTTAAAAAATCGCACTTTCATCATTTTTTTTCTTCAAATATTAATATCTTTCAAACCGTTAATCGTTAAGCGAAAAAAAATATATCGTTACGACGAGCATTTAATTATCTTTCTATAGATATGCACTTCGATATACTTTCGACAAAATTATTTTTTTCGTGTTTTTCACCTTTTTTTTTTTTACGATTTTTTCGTTACTGAAATTTGCATGAAAAAATCATATGTGATTTAACACTAATATCACATGTGATATTATATATCATATGTGATTTAACACTAATATCACATGTGATTTTTCATGCAAATTTTAATAATGAAAAAAAAAAAAACGAAAAAAGGAGAAAAAACGTGAAAAAAGCAATTTTTTTTTTGTCGAAAGTATATCAAAGTGCCCGTCTATAGAAAGGTAATTAAATGCTCGTTGCGATAGTGTAATTAATTCCGCTTAACGATTAACACCTAAAGAAAAACATGATTAATATATATTAATATTAAAAATAAAATCGTCTTTCTTAAAAAAAAAAAAGAGAAAACAATAATAGTGATTTTACCGAGCTTCTCCTAAATTATTTGTCAATACCTTTTCCCGCGCATTTTGATTACATTTCCCGCCAATACTTTCCCCAAATCTCATTATTCACACACACACAGAGTCTGCAATCTCAAATCAAACACCACCCCCAAAATGGAAGATGAATTCGACTGGCTCGAAGCCGATTTACACTCCTATCTCGACGAAGACGAATACGGATTCGATCTCGAACCACCACCACCACCATTCGAACAAGAACCCCAACCCGAAGCCACCGATAACTCAAAATCAAAGAAACGCGCTAATCCAATCGACCTAACCAATGAGATTGTGGAAGATAGAGATAAGAGGTGTAAAATTGATGTTGATAAGGTGATTGATGATGACGATGAGGATGACGAGTGGATGCGATATGAGAAGGTTGAAAAGGAGAAGGTTGTGGAGGCTGTGGAGGTGGAGGAGGCTGTGGAAGTGGTGGAGGAGAAGTTTATATCGCGGAATTTGGCGGAGATTGAGGGGGAGTTTATGCCGGTGACTGGGATGGATGGGGAGAGGGTTTACGCGAAGAAAGTTGAGGAGGAGGAGGGGGTTAAGAAGGTGGATGTTAAAATGGCTTCTTCTTTTGAAGGTAGTTAGTAATTTTTTTTTTTTTTTAGAACGGCACCACACTTGAAATTCTACCTCCGAGTTAAACCATCCAAACGGGTAGGCCCCGGGACCCGAACCACTAGGAGAGACCCGCGAAGGGAAACCCCTAGAACTCACGGCTTCGCACTAGGATGAAAACCTGGATTTTTTTGTCTCTCGCAAGACTTGAACCCAGGGTAAAACCTCCCCCAAGCTCCAGAAGGAGCCCAGGTGGCCAACTGAGCTAAGCCAAAAAGTAGTTAGTAAATACATTGTTCAATTTGGTTAATTTATATATTGAGGTGGTGTTTGTTTAAGCTTATATGGTGGGTTTATGGTTTATTTGGTTTTATGCTTATGTTTCATAAGCTCATTTTTTGTGGCCTATTTTAAATTTTTTTATATAAGCTTATTATGACCTAATAAGGTTATATAAGCCGAAAAGTTTCAAAAAAGGTCACGAAAATTGAGCTTATGAAACATAAGCATACAACCAAATAAGCCATAAACCCACCATATAAGCTTGAACAAACACCACCTTAGTACATTGTCTCATTGGATAATTCATATATTGAATTATGTTGAGGGGATGTTTGTTTAAGCTTATATAGCCTCTAAACCACTACCAAATGGCCTAGTGGTAACACACTTAAGAGGTTGAGGGTTCAAACTTAGGGGTGGAAAGGGAAATGGTCATGGTGATAACTTGGTTAGGCAGCTTACATCTGAGTCAAAGACTTGCCCTCCCCATGTAGCCGAAATACTTATTCATTTTACCCGTTTATGCTATGCTTCTAGTCGTGAACTCTAATGGATATTAATAAGATAGATAGACTAGGTTGATGACGTTAATTTGTTGGATTAAGTGGATCCTATTCGTGTTAACTTGCTACTTTTGTTAGTATTTGGGTGATAGTTTAAGCTTTTAGTCTAGTAATATCGTAGTAATTGGGTGAAAGAAGATTTGTTTTACCCAATTCGGTCTATAAATGTATCTTCAATGTTTATGGCTGTTTAGACTAATTGGTGTGTTATGCATTCTTGTGCATTTTGGTTTTGAGCTGCGATTGTTATTGTCTGTTTGTGTGATTGTTTGTCCCAGGGAGTGTTTGCTGTTAGGGCGTCATTTATAATAACAAAAGTTGAGTTATGTTTTGGGTTAATTCTGTATGTCTTATGATGGAACCCATAAGCGTTCTAATGCAGAAGCTGGAAGAAGATGCTTTGCAAAAGGTATGCTTACTCTGTTGTTAAGATCATTTGGTCACTAACATGTAACATGTACTTCTTGTATATGGCACAGTGAGTTTTTTGTTGATTTGACTCATCCGGACCTATGGTCATGCCAGTTACTAATATAGGGCTTGTGACTTAAAGATATACTGTGATTAGAGTTCCAACTAAAGCTTGCCTTGATTGAGTATTATCCATGAAAGTTACTAGTGGTTTTGAATATGTATTTGCTGTGTATAGACAACCGGACGAATATGATGTGTAATTTTATTATTATTGTATAATTGCTGGGTATCAAAACGGGACGAATAAGTGGTTTAAGAAAGGTCTTTCATTGATTTTGTGTTTCTCGTACACTATTTGTAATTATGCGAAATAACACATGCCTTCACATAACCATGAAAAGAAAGCCTAATATTTTGTAAGTATAAGAAATTTTGCTACACCATCATTTCTGCATAACTAATTGTTACCGTCTTATTTTCACCACAGGCAGCTTGAGTCTTTGACCATAAGCTGCCATAATTTATCAGTAATCAAACAAGTTTTGTCTTCTTATTAGACGGTTGGGGGTTATGTTCTTCTAAATGACAAGTTTCCTTTTTCAAAACTTACTCAGGTTTGCATTCAGATGATTTGCTAGTTTCTCTAACTAGTTATATCATTATTAGCAGAGACGATGAATTTTAAGTATTATATTGCTTTGGAAGTTATTACAGGATTATCCTGGGACTGTTTATTGTTTAGAAAAACAATAGTTTTTTACTCAAATTTTTTGATGCCAAGTATGAAATTAATGTCTTATTAAATTGGTTATAATTTTTGTGGATTTCTAATTTTTGTATAACTGTGTCATGAAGGCTTTGCAAGATAGTCTCTCTAGTCAGACTGATGCAGTTATTCCGGGAACACCAGTGGTGAGTGAACGACTATGGGTGGATAAATATTCTCCAAATTCATTCATGGAGCTTCTCAGCGACGAGCACACCAATAGAGAGGTACATGTTCCATAAAGTGTGCCATGAACTTTTTTATCGGCCTCAAGTGTCGACTACCATCTTTTTTGTTGCTGTTATTTTCAGGTCCTTTTGTGGTTGAAACAGTGGGATTCTTCTGTTTTCGGGTCTGAACTCAAGACCACAACAGATGACGTTTTGTCCGCTTTAAAAAGACATACCACTGTCTCTCAACAAAAGAAAGTTTCTAGCAGAAATTCTTCTGGGTGGAACAAAGACTTCAAATCCAACAGTGGAACTTTTAAAGAACACAATCACTTTGACAAAGAAAATTATAATTCTCATGGGGATCAGGAACTTCATAACAAGAAGAGTAAGGAGCCCGGCCCACCAGAACAGAAGGTAACATTTGGAACTAGTTTGATACTGTTTTTAGACCTTATGAAAATATTTCCATCAAGGTGAATTGTGTTTTTAAGCCCAACATCATTAATATCCTGGTTCTATGCTCAACTGTTGCAGATCCTTTTACTATGTGGTGCACCAGGGCTTGGGAAAACAACACTTGCACATGTGGCTGCTAGGCACTGTGGATACCGCGTGGTGGAGGTAGTCACTGGTCTCTTTGGCACATGCTTATAAAAAGCTTTACTCTAATATCCAACTGATTTTATTTATTTTTATGTAAATCTAACTATCTGGTACACATTTCAACATTTCTAAGCAGTTTTAGTCAGTAGAGGAATTAAAACTCACCGTCAAAATTTCCATGCATCTTAGTATTTAGCTGTTTATTTTCCACAAAGTACAAATAAGTTTTTATGAGAGGCAAATATTTACATACCTATAATCACCTAATACCTCACACATGTCTCAGTTGAGGCTATGAGTAAAGATTTTGTTGGCTTTTTTGTTTAAACGATCAACTTTGATGTATGCAGATTAATGCCAGTGATGACCGGTCTTCCTCAACGATTGAAACCAAGATTCTCGACGTGGTTCAGATGAACTCTGTCATTGCTGATTCAAGGCCAAAGTGTTTGGTAAGTTACATTCAGTATATACAGTATACATGGTTTTTTTTGTTCTGGGTAGATGGTTTTGAAATGTCTTTTTGTAGGTAATTGACGAAATTGATGGAGCTCTTGGTGATGGAAAAGGTGCAGTGGATGTTATTTTAAAGATGGTAATATATATGGTTTTTCTTGACCCTTTATATATTGCTTTAGCGCCATAAGTAAGCTATTAAACAGTTTTAACTCTGATACTGAATATGAAACTTAAGTTTTTTTAAAAGTCAGTGACAAATATGGACGTTGGTATTAAATAGCTTGTTATATGTATATTGCCAATATTATGGTTAGGTATATTTATTGATTTTGTTTTTTTCTTTTTCACACAAGTAAAATTTTCACACTATAATCAATGCAGGTCGCTGCTGATAAGAGGTCTGACACAGGGGCAGAATCAGAACAATCAGGAAAGTCAAAAAAGAAGAAGGACGCACCACTTCTTAGACCTGTACGATCCGTTTACTGTGCATGTTTATTTGATGATTAAATTATGCTTGTCTGTTTGATACTCATGGTTTGTCTTCATATTCAGGTGATTTGCATTTGCAATGACCTATATGCACCTGCTTTGAGACCGTTGCGCCAGGTGGCAAAGTAAGTATTTTCTTAGTCAGCATTATAATATTTCCAGACTACATTAAGGAGCATGTTTACGTTATGCAGAAGTCAATACTTAAATACTCCATCCGTCCCAAATTATATGGCCACTTTCATATTTCACAAAGTTTAAGAAAAGTGGGCCCCTTAAAGTATTAACCAATAAAATTTCATTCTCATCCACTTTGAATCATTTTGATTGGTTGAAATTAAAAGTGGACATTAATTTTGGGACAACTAAAAATAGCAAAGTGGACTTATAATTTGGGACGGAGGGAGTAGTTCTTAGTCTTGCTATTTTCAATGATTGTATGGTATGTTATGCTCATTAGGAAAGCTTTAACTGATAGGACACTCTTTCTGCAATTTCCTCTTTGGTATCTGGTTTCTAATGCGTTCACTTCTTATCCTGATAATGCGAGAATGATGCAACATTCGAAGCAATTTAAACTGACAACTAGTTTTCACATCTGCAGGGTTCATGTATTTGTTCAGCCAACAGTAAATCGTATTGTGAGCAGGTGATTTCTTTAGTTCTAGTAATCAAACATTAATTCTATGTAAAATGTATTTTCTTTATTGTATTATTCACCTAACCTGAATGTATTGCCGGATATTTAGGCTTAAATTTATATGCAACAAGGAAGGAATGAGGACAAGCTCTGTTGCACTTACTGCACTGGCTGAATATACTGGTATATAATTTCTACTTATGAAAAGTCAACTTTTTTTTTAGAGTATAACTTGACATCACTTCATCTAAATTCATATATTTCTAATCGTCTCTTTCTGTTTCTCTTAGAATGTGACATACGTTCATGCTTGAACACTCTTCAGTTCCTCAACAAAAAGAAGGAAAAGCTCAATGTGGTATGCTGACTTGAGCTAATTCTATGTATTGTTATACATGAAATGATGGAATTCACAATCCGTTGTAACTAGGAGACTGTTTTGATTGCCTTGTAGTTGGACATCAGTTCTCAAGTGGTCGGTAGAAAGGATTCATCCAAAAGTGTTTTTGACATATGGAAGGAGGTACGACTTAGTGATTTGTTGCATATTATCATATCTATCAGTTATCGACATTCTCACTGATACTAGTAGTATTTGTCTTCTTTTTATTTAAAAGGTTTTTCAGAAGAAAAAACTGAAGGGGGTTAGGAAGTCTATGGATAACGGCAGAAGCATGCTTAATGAATTTGAATCTCTTCACTCTTTGATTTCTAATTGGTATGTTGAATTTTAATAAGAACTCAAGACATCCCCTTGTTTTAAGTACCACATCGTTTAACTTATTGACTTTTCAGTGGAAGCTATGATCTAATATTAGATGGGATCCACGAGAACATGATGCATTTAAATTATCATGATCCAGTAATGAGAAAAACTGTAAGTTCCCTACCCAAAATACAAATAGCCCAAAGTGTTTACTCAAGTTTGGGTCAATAAAAATTACCCAGTGGGTCTAAATAGGTGGAAAACTTAATACATTTAAGATGCTAAGCGGGTCAAATTCTGCTCAAAGTGTGTCAAATTTGGCTGTTATAATAATTTAATCTAAATAGATAATAGTTCTGATACACAAAGTTGCTCATAGATTTTACCATGAAACTTAGCCTATTTGAATGTGTTATCAAAATGACCCGATACCCAGCCCAGCCTATTTTGGCACCTCTACCCTTGATTGTTGGTAGACTTGTAGCTAAAGAATTTCCATCATGCAGGTCAAGTGTTTGCATAGTCTCGAGAATTCTGACATTCTTCATCAATATATTATGCGGACACAAAAAATGTCCCTTCAAGGTAGTTAAGCTTCTGTTCACAAACTTAAATAAATTCTAGAGTTGATTTAGAAGCTAATGATCTATGTCATTCTTTTTTGCAGTTTATCAGCCTGCCAGTGCAATTACTATACATGGTGTAGTATCTCAGGTTGAAAAACCTAATATTCAGTGGCCAAAGGCTTTTGATAGGTATGTCAACTAACTAGAGCTTTGTGCTGGTAAAAAAAACTATGGGCTTCATCTTCTGTCTTTAACGAAACCTACAGGTATCGAACGACACTGATTGACAAATTGGAGCCGTTGCACTTGTGGCACAACAAAATATCACCATCCATCTCAAGACGCATATCTCCTAAATCATTTGTTGAAGATTTGATTTCGCCATTATTACATATTTTGTCACCAACTTTAAGACCGGTAATTTACTTGTATTCAACTTTCATTTTACCATTTCTTTTTTGCCATTCATTTCTATTATTAAATTAGTAGATACAATTTCCACATGTAAATTTTAATAAGGAACATTATATTTACGTATGTAAGGGAAATAGTTTACATGTTTTAAGAGACACCTGAGGAAGAGCTATAATAAAATTTGCAGTTAAGATAAAAGCTAAGTATTTACTAGATGTGGCAAAATGGGCAGGTAGCGTGGTTGGATAATTGGTCAAAATATGTAATTTTTGGTACGGTTTCGGACAAGTCAGGACTCAGGACGTTAGGTCAAGTTAGGCTCACCTGAAACACATGTTGTCCACTTTCTATAAATTTAAAACTATACTTGTTACAATTTAATAAACTGATTTACCAGGTTGAATGCATAAAAAATAAAATAGTGGAAAGATTTTGACCCACTTAACTTGTTATCTTATAACTAATCTGGTACCACCCACTGTGAAAGTTAAGTATTGCTACGTACATGTAAATCACAACTTTACCCCTTAGTCCTTGAAAAAGTTATGGTATCCCTGTGCTGATTTTTCAGGTCGCATTACATTTATTATCCGAAAAAGAGAAGAATGAAATGGCTCAGCTCGTGAAGACCATGGTGTCCTATGCCATAACATACAAGAACAAAAAAGTTGACCCATTACCTAATAAAATGAAATATGAAGTCACTACAGATGCTCCAGTTCTCTCATTTGATCCCCCAATTGGCGATTTTGTAAACTTTGAGGTTAGGGATGTTCAATTTGTATGACAAGATTTACGTTATGGTTTTAATGATTTCTAATGTACGATATTATGCTGCAGGGCTATAATTGGAATTATTTCCTTCTTGCCTTAGCTGTGAAGCAGGTCCTTTGTCATGAGGTAACCATAAAGCTTACTACGCTTATATTAAATCAAATCAGTAGCGGCTTGTGATAATGTACTTCCATTCTTATTTTAGGTTGAAAAGCAAAAAATACTACAAAATAGCATTAACAGAACAAAGAACGTAAATGATGTATCTGATGGGAAAAGAGCATATCTTGCTGGGAAAGAGAATTTTAGTAAACCTGCACGTTCACTAGAAAATGCTGAAACTATCAGCAATTTAAAAAATCCGTCTGGTCCAAAGCAGAGAGAAATAAAAACTTCTGCAAATACTGCGGTTTCTGCTTCAGCATCTGGAAAAAGTGTTATATCAACCGAGATAACAAAACCCTCGGAAACCAAAAAGAAGAAAGTAAGCGGGTCCTTCAACTTCTTTGAGAGGTAATCTGTTATTTTGCATATTTTATATATTAAATATGGCTAATTCACCACCTATAACTTATCATCAATGATTTCTTTTGTTAATCTGTAAACCAGGTTTAAAAGAGTGAGCGTCAATGGATCCCAAATTACTGAACCTGTGAAAAAGGTTCCAGCAACATCAGAGAGAGATTCACGTCCCGTGCTATTTAAGTATAACGAGGTAACTATTTTGAGAATTCTAACAATTGTAGATGTAAAACCACTCCATTCTCACTTTCGCAATGCAATGTTCATTCTGGATTATCTTTTGACTGATACTGTCTTCGTGCTAATGCAGGGGTACACAAATGCAGTTAAAAGGCCAGTTCGTATGCATGAATTCTTTTTGCGACATTGACATCATGATTTTGCTTATTTTTCAGCTTTTAAGCTTACCTTACTCTTTGATGTTCTTTATGATAACAAAAATATAAAATAGAAATCCCTTTCTACATATTCTTGATTCTATTAAATTACTTTTTGCCTTTTGTAGTTGCGACTCACTTTAATAATGCTTTCTAAGACCCCCAAAAGCAAAGTAACACATTAACGGAAGTTGCCATTCCGTTTTAGACGGTGCATCGTATCGGCCAGTATGGTACATGGTTACTAGACAGCTCCAAGATTACCTTCTGCCGGTGGTAAAAGCCAAGGCTACTCAATGTATAGATAAGTATTGCATATCATGCAACATATTTTTTTGTTCATATTTATGCAACTTACTTTAAATAGTGTTCTACCGTATGCACTGTATTTTTCACTCAATCGGGAACAAACAAAAATGTCTGTTTGTGCAACACTCCTGAAATACTAATCGAAACACTATTTAAAAGTATGACAGCATCATGTTGCATATATGTGACGTAAAAAAGTAGTTTGTGAACCAGAAAGTTCATAACCATTACATGCCATTAACCCTTTTCTAAAATTAGTATTACAAGAGAATAATGCATGCAAGTTCTCTAACATTAGTATTACAAGAGGACTTACCGCAACGATACACGACTTGCAATTCGTTTCCTTAAAAAACACATCTAAATGTTCGAAAGCTGAATTGCATTCGTTTCCTTAAAAAACACATCTAAATGTTCGAAAGCTGAATTGCATGTATGATTTAGATGACCTTAAAAGTTTCTTTTTTCACTACCAGGCAATCAAGTCGACTAGTTAACTGAACAAAAACTGGCATGGCCACGGCCCACCAGCTGTTTCTCTTTTACCCAATATGGGTACATGACGTGACTACGCGTTCTGGCTCTTATGTTCACCTCCTAACATGTATGACTCTTGTTGATGAACCACAAGCACATATTAATTGAGAAGTGAACACTTACCGAAACCAAGTTATATAACAAGTTTGGCCCATTCTTTCAGGGCCGTCTCGTGGATTTCGGTGGCCCTTGGCGAAATTACAAAGGTTGCCCTTTATCGTGGGAATCTATATACATGCTGCGAATAAACTTTTAATATAAATAACATTAAATTTCAATTGGTTATGGTATTCGGGTGTCTCAGATAAGTTATTTAAGATGCGTAACAGGTGCGAGTATTTGCATATATATATAGAAAAGAAAAACTTGGTTTTGCTTTGGAAAATTGAATTACATTGCATAAGATCTCCAAATTTTATGCTATTTATGATGGATTTTTCAAATGTTCGTTATCGAAGTGATATGTTGTTTTTAGCGGCATTTTTTGAAAATACAAAGTAATTCTTTTAACTTGGCACATAAATAAGAGGGAGGATATGCTAGATTAAAATACGATTATACTTGCAACTCTCATAAGTTTCTTGGGGCCCTGTGTATTATACGGAAAAATCTGTAAAGCAGGCATAGATAAATAGATTTGTGAATGTAAATAAAGAAGATTAAAAAATTGGGGCCTTTTTGCAAGATGAGGCCCTGGGCCACCGCCCTTCCTGCCCATCCTCAACACCGGGCCTGCATTCTTTGTCACGTATATGATTTTCTCCGTCAATTGGACGAATATCAATCCCTTCAACAATAAGCCCAGACTTCCAATGAAGTTCAAGTGTCTCCATAAACCGCATGTCCACTTCACCATCCATCTTTTCATCATTATAAAACCTACCTAATTCAATCTCCATCCACCCATCTGCTCGCATTTGTGGCACCCCACCTATTACTTGTCTATGTGTATGTGCAGAATTCTGTGTACCCTCGCCTGTTTTTGGTGGTTTTAAGTAAACGGTCGTTGCCACATCATTAAGATCATCCGTGTCTTCTATTTCACTAACATGCGTAACTAATGTCTTTGCTGGAAAGTCAAGCCCATGTGAGACTTGTCCAATTTTGTACACAAGGTATGCTGCATAACTAGTGTCTGATGATAGCATATTAGTATTGAACTTGCCTTTAACTTCAAGCCAACACACTGCTAGAAGCTCAGCTGCCTTTGAAAATCTGCAATCATTCACCAAGTATATAATTCAACTTCTTTCAAGTTTCTTCATTTCATCATTTCAAATCAAAGAATCTCCAATGTTAGCACTAAAATAATGAAAATTCTGAGTTTTATGTTAAAAATCATCACTCAAATAGTGCTAACATTGGATTGGATATTTTTAGCACTTTAGCAGTATTCCAGTTAGAACAAGAGTACAATTAGCGCATAGAGAGGAGATGCTCTAAGATTGAAAAAAGACTTACATGACAACCTATGAAAATCTGAAACTCACGTTTACAAAAGATGAAACAAACAAAACACAAAAACGTGGGAGAGAAAGGGCGGACCTTGATTCAGGCAAAGATCTCCATCTCCAGAAAATCAAAGTGTCTTGCCACGCAATTGAAAGCGCCTTTGCTCCTAGCATAAAACTTTTTTTTCCATTCTGTTTTTTAATGGAGAAGCTCTGTACCCAACGGTTTTTAAAATTTGGTTAGTAACAGAGCCACAATGTTACTAATCCAGTAATATTCTTGACGAAAGTTTTCATGCAATTCACCATTATAAAATAAACACAAGACGATTCAAGATAGACATAAGTACTCATAGATTGATGCTAAATAAATCTGACTTTGTTGGTTAGTATCATCATGGCATCATCACTATTGCTATTCATGGGTCGATAGTTTAGCATTTGGGACATATTGCTTACTCATAGCTCTGTTGTTCCGACTCACCTTTTGGAATGCAATACATTATGCATTCTTCATTCGTTTCCCATCTCTGCACAATGAAATTATCAAAGTTCAGATTAGGGTCTTGACCTTTTGTAGTTATATGGACTCTATTACTTGTTCTTAACTGCTTTTCAAGTACAAGGCACCTAATATAAGCCCATGAAATGTCCAAGGGTAATCCAAATCATTACAATCGATTCTAATATTTTTAAGTTATGACATACATTTTCCATATTATGTTAGTGTGATCCAAAATACGCTTATTAGCAATTCAGGGTGGAATATCTTATCTAAGGGCCTGTTTTGACAAAGAAATGGAATGGACAAGCTAATGAAATGGATCACATTCCATAGTCATGTTTAGTTCACCCGTGAGAATGAAATTAGTTTTCATGCCTAGTTTTCTTATACACTAACAGATACTCATATTGAAGTGTTTGACCATATTAATAATCCTATTTTCCAGCCTTATGTTCTATAACACAAAGGGGTTCTTTTCCCCAACATAAATCAGCGGAGTACATGCCGAGAATTCCTTAAAACTGAAATGAGTTTCTTTAATTTGAATTTCACTAGTTAACCTCTGGTCCTACCACTGGCAAGGGGCCAGGTTCTCCAGCCCGAATCTTCTCAAACTCATCTCTAACGGTTTGGGCTATGGCTTCATTAATCCTAGATAGAAAAACAGGTAATAATGCTGCCTGCTCAGCTATGGCAACCTCTTCAGACACTATGGTTCTTAAACTTTGTTTCCATGGGATCGGAAACATTTGTATCATCATGCTCTACCATTTCCCATATGCTCAGGGGCAAAACTCCTCTATTATCATCGTTTTGACTTGTTCCCGTACCATCAAGATGAATTGGCCCATCGGACCGTTCTACGTTTCTTTCAGTCATCTCAAGTACTGAAAGTTTAAACACACGGAATATTAAGCTATCAATTCTAAATATCATAATAAACTCTTGCTATATTCATTCATATGCCTTTATATGCCATACTAGTTCAATCCTCAAGAAATGACACATTCCAATAAATCCATGTTATGTGATGCGAATATTATCACGTTGGCCACACGTCATAATAATTGCATCATATAATCGAGTTCTCATTGTTACCATATCCTACTTTGATTCAAGAAATAATTTATCTATAATCATTCATATACTTGCATTTTAGTACGGAAATGCAACTATAATCACACGCTTTAAATTAAACATGCATAATTCTATTATAAGTATAGAGACTAGGTTTAAGTCTAAGTACCCGACTAAGAGTTTAGAACTTCCTCGGTTATAAGGCACCAAGTTGAAAGCCCACATTTCTTGTTGCCCAGTGAGTTACCAATTTGCGTCAATTGACAAACAACAAAGTTTCACTCCCAAAATATTGGTTGTGCCTTTACAGTAAAATAATTGTCCTATGATTCAACCTTCCCTAAGTTATTTCTGTCCGTTCTATCCATATAAAGACACAACGTAACCTGTATGAGCATTAGCATAAAGCTCACGGAGGCACAGAGTTTCATTTGTTATATAATCCACCTATAGCATGTTCTCACAATGCTTAAATACTTGAGGGACAAAATGTAAAATTAAACAATGTTATAGAAAGCGTATCCGTCGACGAAGGACCAATTACAGAATTATGAGCAAACCATGGAACCTTTTATGTACTTTAACTCTTATATATAGCTCATATATCAAACTAATGCACTTCTTTCTCTACGCTGTACATCATTTAAAGGATAATTTAGGTACTAATAATACAATCTAAACAAAATAGATCTGCATTATATATCCGCAATTAAGATTATAACTATAAGTATATTTTCTTACATAAGGTATTTAGAAAAAATGAAAAAGCAGTCTATCTGAAGTTTCATTTTTTTAAAGGTTTATGTTATTTAAGACTGCATAAGCAATACTGACTTAGAGTGTAATTTCATCCATTCGCTGGTGTAATGGATAAAAAACAACCGGTGTTCATGGAATGAAAACCAACTAAACAAAGCCATTGTCCATTCTATTCCATTAGGCAATATAAACGTCATTTGGTTTAATTTCTTCCCTGATTTTAGCAAAACAAAAGCTACCTTTATGCTGTTCCTTTTTTATAAGTAATTTTACCTCATATACCCCTAAAGATCCCCATGTCAAAGTATTAGACCTAATTAACAGTCCTAATTTTCCAGGCACATTCCTCATGTATAGCCCACAAGCGCCAAGTTAGAAGTCTATACTTATTGCCCAATGATGTACCAAATCCTTGTCAACTGGAAAACAACAAAGTTTTGTCCATCAATTATGGTTTCTTGTGCTGACAAGAAAATGATTGTCTTATGATTCACTTCCCCAAAGTTATTTCTGTTTAGTTTATCTAGACACAACACATGAAGGAAAGTAACTTGTATGAACAAAAGTGTAAAGCTCACGGAAGCAAATAGCTTAATTTTGTTATGTAATACGATAACCTATAGCATATTCTCTCACAACGCTTATAGATAACACCCTTTCAAATAATAATCAAGTATTGCTCATACTTCGATTCAATAGAGACCAAATATTACCTACAAAACGACTCAACAAAAAGTGCTAGGGTCATTTATGCTAGGAGCTCTCATAGTTCACTCAATATATTGTATGTGTAAATCACATCCCAAATGTTTAAGACGTTAATTAGCTACTTCCTTATTTTGGATCTTCATGGGTCACAAATGGTGTTAAGTGTTGATTTTGGATCTTATGATGATTTTAATCTGTTTGGGTTTTTGTTTAGGAATGTAAATAGGGAGCTTGTAACAGTCAATTCAGTTGAACTGATTTTGGGATTCTGTTCGCGTTTATGCCTAGAAATGTAAGTGGGGATTTTGTAACAACCAATTGCACATAATTATAGGAGAGGTATTGGGCATGACTATTGCTTTGAACCCTGGCTATTAATTATGTTATCAAGTACTCTAACAATATTTGAAGGAGTGGTGCATCTCTTGGAGCGATTCAGGGGATTTGATGACACCTAACGACAAGCACCATAAACTTCAGCAAGTTAGTTCCAAATAGCTACTAAAATGAAGTATAATACCCTATTGGTTACGGGCAGGGGAAGATTTGTGAGTTCAGTCCAATCAAAGGAACAAGAGCCACTTTTTTCTACAAGAGTCAATTCTGTTACAGTTTTGGATCCTTAGTAAAAGAAGGTCACACCAATTAGTACGCTAGATAGGTATGGACCCTCACCATGACTATGACACGTTTTTTTGCAAATACAAGCACCTTTTTTTATCTTCATATTTTTCTATTTTATGACTCCAATTTTTGGCAATTTTAATGAACTTCTTTACACATATATGTCTAATTTGATTGCTAAAAGTGGGGTACTCATAACATCCACTATAACTTTAGTACTCTTAATCTTATTAAGATTTATGTAGTGCATCTAGTAATATAATTCAGGCTAATTGATCACACTTAAACAATGGCATCCTCAACCACAACAATTCCGAATAGCTATCACAAGTATGCGCCGACTATAATTTCTTGGTTATAAGCTGAAGAACATATTAGCAAGTAATTTAGATCGACTATAAAGTAGTGTTCTAGCTAGTAAGGCATAGGCCCCACCTGTTGTAAATATATAACCAAAACCTGCAACCTGTAATATAGCACTAAAACACACTACCAAAACAGCCCGGAATGACCCGAAAACAACCTCTTAATAACAGCAAACAAGCACCCTAAAGGACAGTAAATAAAACTGCACAAGAAGAACTTCTTTGTCCTTTTAAGGTTTCTACGGAGCCTGTTTGATCGCTTCGAGCCTACGTACCGTACACCCCAGGATTGATGCAGTCTCGTAACGGTTTATTGTAAGCGAAACAATATCCCGTAATGCACAATCGGTTTGTAGAGTAAGAAAATATTCAAGAGTATATGGAGTAACAAAGATTAAAGAGATAGTGATTTTCTTTGATATTTTATAATAGAGTTTAGCATCCCTATTTATAGATGAAGAAAACCAGTTTGAACCCACTTATTATCAAACGGTTTTCCCATCATATCACTTCCAAGAATCACTCTCATATCCCTTATAACTCGTGGTATATACTGGACTAAGTAAACATGTAACTACCCATTGTTGGAAAATTTAGTACACTTGAGGGATAAGTTTACACTTGGTAATGGGCTTGGAGGTATGGAGTATACACCCATCAGGTCAATGAACACCCTGACTCAATAGCGGTTATGTCAAAGTACTGCTTGTTCAAAGTACTGCTTGGTCAAAGTACTGCTTGTTCAAAGTACTGCTGCTGTCCAAGGTACTGTTAGTTTGATCAAGGTACTGTTAGCTTAGTCAAGGTACTGCTAAGTATAAATGACAATGCTGCTGATGCAGTTGATTCTGCTGATAGCATTATCTGTTCCTGCCGATAGCATTGTCATTCCTGCTGATAGCATTATCTGTTTCTGCTGATAGCTTTATTGCTACTGATGCAGAACAACTCTGCTGATAGTGTATCAATTCTGCTGATAGTGTAATTGTTCCTGCTGATGGTACAATAACTCTGCTGTTGAACTGATGGACTCTGCTGATTAGGCATCAGACTCTGCTGATGGTTATAACCACCGACTCCTACTTTTATGGAAACTATTATGGATAATTAATGGGCCATTAATTATACATAATTCCATGGGCTAGGGTTTTGAGTAAACTCTATTATAAATAGAGATCATCACATGGCATGATAGACACGATACAAAACCCTAAACACTAAATACAATCGGTTCTTGATCTGTGCCTAGAACAAGAACATCACTTGGTTTTATCCCATAGAGATATTCGTGCAACCCAGGCATAGGGTCGAATAGTTTCTATTGGAAAGTGATACCACGACTTCAAGTGAATATCCGGTACCCTTGATTGATTATCTTTACCCTGTTACTGGGAGCACTAAAACACACACAGAAACCAACAATCAATAGAAACTATTCGTGATAATCAATGGCTGCTGCTATGAGACAAATAGCTGCTAACTTTTCCAAGTTGGAAAAGTTTGAAGGTGTGGATTTCAGACGATGGCAGAAGAAGATGAAGTTCTTGTTGACTAGCATGAACGTGGCTGATGTTCTGACCACTACTATTCCTGCTGATTATGGGGATGATGCTACGATGGAACAGATGAGGGCCAGAAGCAAGTGGGAGAACGATGACTATGTCTGCAGAGGTTTAATCCTCAATGGTATGTCTGATACTTTATTTGATATTTATCAGAATGTGGAATCTTCTCAAGAACTATGGGATTCTCTGGAAGCCAAATATATGGCTGAGGATGCATCAAGTAAGAAGTTTCTTATAAGTAATTTTAACAATTACAAAATGGTCGATTCTAGACCGGTCATGGACCAATACAATGAACTTCTTAGTATACTTGGTCGTTTTACTCAACACAAGATGAACATGGATGAGGCTATTCAAGTCTCTTGTATCATCGATAAGCTACCTCCTTCTTGGAAAGATTTCAAGCACATGCTTAAGCATAAGAAGGAGGAGTTAACTCTTACTGAGTTGGGCAGTCATTTGCGCATTGAGGAATCACTCAAGGTGCATGAAAGTGACAAGCCAAAGAGCAGCACTGCGGCTGGTCCATCAGTTGTCAATGTGGTGGAGCATAACAACTCCTCCAGGAACAATGACAACAAGGGCAAGCGTAAACATCAGGATAATACCAAACCTGATCCTAACAAGAAGTCAAAGGCTACTTGTTGGAAGTGTGGTAAAACTGGACACTTCAAGAAGGATTGCAAAGGTGGTAAAATTGGCAATAAAGCCAATGGTTCAGGCACAAGTGGATCTGGGAATGGTAACTCCAATTCCCTGAAAGGTCAGAATATATTTAATAAGTCTTTTTGGATTTATTATGTTACATATATATCTGAATTGTTCTTTGTGCAGGATGATGATGTGGCTTGGTGGGTTGACTCTGGAGCAACAGTCCATGTGTGTAAAGATAGAAGATGGTTCAAGACCTACGAGTCAATGAATGATGGTTCTATTCTTCATATGGGAAATGAGTCAACAGCCCTGGTGCATGGAAGAGGAAGTGTTGAGTTGAAGTTTAGTTCTGGAAAGATTATTACTTTGTTAAATGTTTTACATGTTCCTGATATTAGGAAAAACTTGGTTTCTAGTGGTATTTTGAATAATTGTGGTTACAAACAAGTTATTGAATCTGATAAGTTTGTTTTGTCTAAAAATGGTGTATTTATTGGATTTGGATATTTATGTAATCACATGTTTAGACTTAATATTGTTCATGATGTGATTGATTCTGTTTGTATGTTGTCATCTAAACAATATGATTCAACCCTTTGGCATGCTAGACTTGGCCATGTACACTTTAAAAGAATGCAAGATATGTCTAAGGATGGGTTAATCCCAACATTTGACATGGACACTGAAAAGTGTAAAACTTGTATGATGAACAAGATAACTAAGAAACCATTTAAAGATGTAAAACGTGAAACTAATGTGTTGGAATTAATACATAGTGATTTATGTGATTTGCATGCTACTCCCTCTTTGGGGAATAAGAAATACTTTGTTACTTTTATTGATGATGCTTCTAGGTACTGCTATGTTTATCTTTTACATACTAAGGATGAAGCATTAGATAAATTTAAAGTATTTAAGTCTGAAGTTGAATTGCAACAAGAGTCTCTAATCAAAAGATTAAGGACTGATAGGGGAGGTGAGTACATGGATACTCAGTATTTCCAGTCTGTTGGTATAATCCATGAAACGACTGCCCCTTATACTCCTCAGCAAAATGGAATTTCTGAAAGGAAAAACCGAGTGCTGAAGGAGATGGTTAATTCCATGTTGTCCTATTCAGGACTGAGTCAAGGGTTCTGGGGTGAAGCTATGTTAACAGCTTGCTATTTGCTAAATAGGGTTCCTAACAAAAGGAACAAGACTACCCCTTATGAACTCTGGACTAAAAGGAAACCCAACTTGAATTACCTCAAGATTTGGGGTTGTAGGGCTGTTGTGAGACTCCCTGATCCAAAATTGAAAACTTTGGGTGAAAGAGGCATTGAATGCATCTTTGTTGGATATGCTGAGCATTCCAAGGCATATAGGTTCTATGTTATTGAACCTAATGAGTCTGTTTCAATTAACACTATAATTGAATCAAGGGATGCAAATTTTGATGAGAATAGATTCTCATCAGTCCCTAGACCAAGTCAGAGGATTCCTAATGGAACCAATGATGTTGGTGTATCAGAAGCCTCTGATGAGGTCCCTGATGAGGTTGTGGAACAACAACCTGAACCTGAGCTCAGAAGGAGTACAAGGGTTAGGACTCCAAAATCATTTGGACCTGAATTTCAATTGTACTTGATTGAAGGAACAAGGGATGAGGTCTCTGACCAATACTCCTATTGCTTTAATGTTGAGGATGATCCCAAAACATTTGATGAAGCAATGAAGTCCCAAGATGTTGCTTTCTGGAAAGAAGCAATAAATGATGAGATGGACTCCATCATGGGCAACAACACTTGGGTGTTGGCTGATCTACCACCTGGTTGCAGGCCTTTGGGTTGCAAATGGATTTTCAAGAAGAAAATGAAGGTAGATGGAACTGTTGAAAAGTTCAAAGCAAGATTAGTCATTCAAGGCTTTAAACAAAAGGAAGGAATTGACTACTTTGATACTTATGCCCCTGTGGCTCGTATCAGTACCATAAGATTGCTGATTGCCTTGGCATCAATTCACAATCTGATTATTCATCAGATGGATGTGAAGACAGCTTTCTTGAATGGTGAATTGGATGAGGAGGTTTACATGAACCAACCTCAAGGCTTCATCATGCCTGGCAATGAAAAGAAGGTGTGCAAACTGATTAAGTCCTTGTATGGACTGAAACAGGCACCTAAGCAATGGCATCAAAAGTTTGATGAAGTGGTTTTGTCTAGTGGTTATTCACTTAACCAGTCTGACAAATGTGTATATAGCAAATTTGATGAATCTGGTAAAGGAGTCATCATTTGTCTATATGTTGATGACATGTTGATCTTTGGCACTGACCAAAATCAAGTGGACCTTACAAAGGAATTTTTGTCATCAAGGTTCTCCATGAAGGATATGGGGGAGGCAGATGTTATCCTTGGTATTAGGATTAAACATGAAGGTAACAAAATTTCTATCTCTCAGTCTCATTACATTGAGAAGGTGTTGAAGAAATTTAATTACTTTGAATGTACTCCAGTGAGTACTCCTATGGATACAAGTGAGAAGCTAATGCCCAATAAAGGCAAGGCTGTATCTCAACTTGAATATTCTAGGGTAATTGGCTGCTTGATGTATGCCATGACTTGTACAAGGCCTGATATTGCATTTGCTGTGGGAAAATTGAGCAGATATACTAGTAATCCTAGTGCTCATCATTGACAAGCAATTCAGAGGGTACTGAAGTATTTGAAGAAAACTATGGATTATAGTCTCTCATATACTGGTTATCCTTCTGTATTAGAAGGGTACACTGATGCAAGTTGGATCAGTAACACTGAGGACAATTCGTCTACTAGTGGCTGGGTATTCCTACTTGGTGGAGGTGCAATTTCTTGGGCATCCAAGAAGCAAACTTGCATTACCAGTTCAACCATGGAATCTGAATTTGTGGCCTTAGCTGCTGCTGGTAAAGAAGCTGAATGGTTGAGAAACTTGCTTCTTGAGATTCCATTGTGGCCTAAACCTATAGCACCTATTTCTATCCGATGTGATAGTGCTGCTACATTGGCAAAGGCTTATAGCCAGATGTACAATGGGAAGTCTAGACACTTAGGTGTCAGGCATAGCATGATTCGTGAGCTTATCATGAATGGGGTGGTATCTATAGAGTTTGTTAGATCTCAACAGAACTTAGCTGATCACTTGACGAAGGGTTTGGCTAGAGACTTGGTTTTTAAGTCTGCTAAAGGGATGGGTTTAAGTCCTACTTAGTCACTGAATGTAAAGACACCCAACTCCCTCCTCAGGAAACTTTGGAGTTGAGTTCAATGTGGAAAGCTGATCATTTGGTGGACTGGAGCACTGTTTTATATACATCCCAAGGTTGTGCTCAGAAACTACTGGAAAGGAGGATGAAGTCTTCACTTCTTAATGGTTAATTTTCTTTGAAAAAGTGCTTTGCAGGGGCATGATTAAAAGATGAACCACCTATGTAAATGTTGAAGTTTTGCCGCTTCAGGAAGCTTTAGGACTTTTAGCTTTTACAACATTTATTAATTGGATATGGACACATGGCTTGTAAAGTGTCAGGAGTATTTTAGTGTTTGAAAATGTATGTGTATTTTATATTCAGGTATTCAAATGGGTTGAAGGGTTCAATTCTTAGAACACCCTGATTCTCGAATATTTGAACTTGTAAGGTACTAAGATGAGAATTCAATCTTCAAGATATTTTCATTTATGCATATGTTTGTTTTGTGTTTAATTTTCATGCAAGGAAGTGAACTAAATTTGGGGAGGATTGTTGGAAAATTTAGTACACTTGAGGGATAAGTTTACACTTGGTAATGGGTTTGGAGGTATGGAGTATACACCCATCAGGTCAATGAACACCCTGACTCAATAGCGGTTATGTCAAAGTACTGCTTGTTCAAAGTACTGCTTGGTCAAAGTACTGCTTGTTCAAAGTACTGCTTGTCCAAGGTACTGTTAGTTTGATCAAGGTACTGTTAGCTTAGTCAAGGTACTGCTAAGTATAAATGACAATGCTGCTGATGCAGTTGATTCTGCTGATAGCATTATCTGTTCCTGCCGATAGCATTGTCATTCCTGCTGATAGCATTATCTGTTTCTGCTGATAGCTTTATTGCTACTGATGCAGAACAACTCTGCTGATAGTGTATCAATTCTGCTGATAGTGTAATTGTTCCTGCTGATGGTACAATAACTCTGCTGTTGAACTGATGGACTCTGCTGATTAGGCATCAGACTCTGCTGATGGTTATAACCACCGACTCCTACTTTTATGGAAACTATTATGGATAATTAATGGGCCATTAATTATACATAATTCCATGGGCTAGAGTTTTGAGTAAACTCTATTATAAATAGAGATCATCACATGGCATGATAGACACGATACAAAACCCTAAACACTAAATACAATCGGTTCTTGATCTGTGCCTAGAACAAGAACATCACTTGGTTTTATCCCATAGAGATATTCGTGCAACCCAGACATAGGGTCGAATAGTTTCTATTGGAAAGTGATACCACGACTTCAAGTGAATATCCGGTACCCTTGATTGATTATCTTTACCCTGTTACTGGGAGCACTAAAACACACACAGAAACCAACACCCATTACTTTGAATAAGTCAAGCCAAGCAAGAATGACTTGTACAAAGACGTTAGAGCATGCATGTTTACTTATATCACTAGCTTACCCCCACCATATTCTTATTCTCAGTTAATATGTTTATCAACTTATAAACAAACTTATTTTCTTAAAAATGTTCAACCTAAGGTAAGAAATTAATATGACTATACATTAATTTCCAACACCACCATGACTATAACTCCATAATTCCCAGCTTTAACAAACCTTTTCTTTCTTAAAACAACATTATTCTACAATCCAATTTCGCAATTTCAACAAACTTTTTTTTTGGGTAACCATGGTTTCCGACCTTTCGGCTTACTAATCCACGGGGTTTAAACCCCCACCACACAGACTCAAACCATGTAAAGACTTCACTTTTCAGGAGGTTGGCGTGACAGCTTCATAGTTGTTTGCACGTAGTAGGGATTGAACTCAAGACACACGAATCTCAATCTATTTTCCGTGTAAATTGTAAAATGGCGAATACTATCAAATCTCTATAGTACACAAATCTCTATAGTACTAAACACATGCAAATAATCACACACTTTTGTATAAAAGATTCCCAAAAAAGAAAAAAAAAAACTTACCAAATTCCCATCATCAAGTAGTATATGAGAATCAGACAACAAGAAATACAACTCCTTCTTAGAACCATAAACCACAGGATTAACAGACCTTGAAATAATCTCCTGATAATCAACAGGCAAAAACCTCTCCCACACAGCATCACTATCAGCAAAACACTTAAAACCTCTAGAAATAGAACTAGCTCTACATGCATCACGTGGTGAAGTGTAAGCAAGAATATCTGAAACACACCCTGCTGATAAAAACACAAAATTTGTTGAGTTGTTTCCTAGAGAACAACCACCAGCACCTCCCTCTATAACCATTTCTCCAAGATCGAGGGTTATCTTTCTCTTTCACAGATAAAAAAAAAAAAAAACACAGTTAAGGGGGTATGGATAGAGAGATCTGGGGTTTTATTGGGTTACGTACTAGCTAGTTTTGATATGATTGGTAGTTACCACCGTCATGCAAAATGGCAACTTTTGGATGCTTCTGATTCTTTGCTTAAAAGGGGTGTTAATGTTTCTAAAATAGTATGGTTATTTTATCATTTTCATGGGTGTAACGTCACTAGGTGCTTCATGGTTTTAGATTTCAATAGAGTAATGATGTGTGTACAAAAGTCTACCCCAATTGTTACAACATTTATTGTTTAATGATTATATTTTAAAAAAATTGCAAAATCGATCGAAATAAGCTCTCAGTCCCAAAATTATTGTACATTTTTTACTTTTTCGGTATTTACTTTTCAACTTTGACCTTAAGTATTTTTGTTTATATCACATAATACTTGATACAAAATACATGAACGGATTGAGTTTTAAATGTATTTTTATTGATATAATTTTTATCAAATATTGTATAATACAAACAAAAATATTTATAGTCAAAGTTGAGAAAGAAATACCGAAAAAGTCAAAAGAGGACAATAATTTTGGGACGAAAGGAGTAGTTTACCGATTGTTACTCAAATATTACTCTTTTACCATTATGGCCGTGATGTGCAAAATATGATGTTTGCGCATTATTTTATTTTTAAATGGACCGGAAGCTTACACGCATACGAATTTTAAAAAAAATATGTTACACAAAAGGTGACATCAAACTTTAATTGCTCATTAATACGTTTGACTATAAGGTGGGGATTTATTGCAAAGTGTGTAAAATTAAAAAGTGTAGAAAGTTATTCATAGTATGACGCGTGTCATCACTCTAAATTATACATAAAATTCGTCCAGGGGTAATATGGTCTTTTTGACCCATTTTTTCTTTTCCAACTCAAATTTTAAACGCACATATCTCTTAAACGACAAACTTTTAGAAAAAATCGATTTCACCACAATTTTTAATATTTGATTCTCTTTAATTTGGTATAAATATTGTTAATTATTTCGAAACTTTTTTTTGACATATTCATTGGGTTATGATTTTTTTGATATTTTTGCTATTTTCAACCATATTTTTTACCTTAAAAATTGCCGAATCATAAAATACTTAAAACACAAAAGTTTTAGATTTTGGTTCACTCTTTACCCAGAAATTTGAATCACTCAAATCCGATATGATATGAGTGAGATATCGCACGTTAAAGATGACGTTTTAGTCATATTTGTTGCACACAACTTGTTTGATGAAATGTCTAGCTTAGATTTTTAGTGTTAAAATTGCGTTAAATGCACTAATTTTTATACCACAACGCATCATTAATCATTTTATTAATGTAAGATTCAAAAAGTGATGTTTTTTAATCATTAATTTAAAAAAAAATACACGCATTGTGTTTTATTGCTTTTTTGACCAATTTAAATTCGAATTAGAAAAATTGTAAAACATAAAAGTTATAGATTTTAGGTCAATATTTACTCATGTTTTTTATTCACTCAAAATCCGATGTCATATGAGTGAGATATCACATGTTAAAAATGACATTTTGTTCATCAGTTACTTTGGTTCATCAATTTTTATTCATAAACATTAGTTTAGGATTTAGGGTTTTGAGTGTTGGGTTTAGGGTTTAGTTCATCAGTTTTTGTTTAGTTCATCGGTTCATCAATAATCAGTTATCAATTGATGATCATTTTTATAGTTTATTAGTTCATCAATTGATGAAACAATTTTGTTTAGTTCATCAGTTATTAACTTTTAGCTATTATGTTATCATAGGTTCATCAGTTAACTTATGCTTTTTTTGGTTCATCAATTATTGACTTTTAGCTATTATGTTATCATAGGTTCATCAGTTTGTTTATTTTAGCTATTATGTTATTATAGGTTCATCAGTTAGTTTATTTGTGTTATCATAGGTTATAGGTTCATCAATTTATTTATTTTAGCTATTATGTTATCATAGGTTCGTCAGTTAGTTTATTTGTGTTATAATAGGTTATAGGTTCATCAATTAGTTTATGGTTTTTTAATTGATGAACATTAGTTGTTTTTGGTTCATCAATTATTGTCCTGTGTTATCTTTTTCGTTCATCAGTTATTGCACTGTTTTATGTTTTTTTGATCATCTAATTGTTACTATTCCCCTCAATTTTTTAACTGATAAACTAAACCCTAAACCCAACACCCAAAACCCTAAATCCTTAATTGATGTACTGATAAACTAATGTTTATGAATAAAAATTGATGAACAGAGTAACTGATGAACAAAACGTCATCTTTAACATGTTATATCTCACTTATATGATATCGGATTTTGAGTGAATAAAAAACATGAGTAAAGATTAAAATCTATAATTTTTATGTTTTACAATTTTTTTTAATTCGAATTTAATATTGGTCAAATCTATAGTAAAAAACGCAATAAAACATAATACATACATTTTTTAAAAAAACATTCAATATTAAAAAACATCACTTTTTGAGTCTTACATTAATACAATGGTTGTTCATGAGGTAATAAATCTGAGGATTCGTATGTTCATCTTATTCTCTGGCCAAAAGGCAACTTAAATAATTCAATGTACAGCACCATATATGGGTAAAACAAGTATGAAATCATGTACTAAATAAAACCTACCTAAAATAAGATTCCTGACATATTTACATAGTATATCATTATACAATGCTTTGTGCGTTCATGAAAAACAGGATTAGCGGCGATGTGTAAAGCCGCTTGATTATCACAGAAGAGACGCATAGGTTCAGGATGTCCTACACCAAGAGAATTCAGTAGTCCTTTTAACCATTTAAGCTCGCATGTTGTAGTAGCCATCGACCTATATTCAGCCTCACTAGAAGACCGTGATACAGTATGTTGCTTCTTTGTCTTCCAGGAAATGGGTGAGTTTCCAAGTAAAACAAAATAGCCAGTAAGAGAACGTCTGGTCACAGGGCAACTAGCCCAATCGGAATCACAATAACCATATAATCGAAGATCATTATCAACACGAAGCAAAATCCCTTGTCCAGGATTATCTTTAATATAACGAACTACACGTACAGCAGCTTGCCAATGTTCCTCAAGGGGATGTTGCATAAACTGTGAAAGAACATGAACACAATAAGAAAGTTCAGGTCGTGTGATGGTTAAATAGATTAAACGTCCAACAAGACGCCTGTAGCGCTCGGGGTTTCGCATTTCCTCACCATCAGCTAGTGCCAAGCGATGATGTTGCTCCAAAGGAATATTAGCGGGCTTAGCTCCCAACAAATCCGCCTCGGAAAGAATATCTAATGCATACTTACGTTGGCATAAAAAAATACCTTCTGAATTTCTAGCAACTTCGATGCCCAAAAAATATTTGAGAACACCCAGGTCCTTCATATGAAAGCACCGACTCAAATATGCTTTAAATGTTGTCACTTCATTACTATTATTTCCTGAGATAACGAGATCATCGACATAAACCAACACATTTAAGTGAGTGTCACCTCTCCGAAGAGTAAACAATGAATAATCAGAAAGCGATTGGATAAAGCCATAACTTTTTAAAGCCATTGCCAACTTGGCGAACCAATTTCGTGGAGCTTGTCGTAAACCATATAGAGACTTCCGTAAACGACAAACCTTACCTGAGTTTTGAGAAGAAAATCCAGGAGGAATTTTCATGTAAACTTCTTCGTTTAAGTCACCGTGCAAAAAGGCATTGTGAACATCCATCTGATGTAATTCCCAATTCTTAGCAGCTGCCACAGCTAGAAAAGTTCGAACTGTCACCATTTTTGCAACGGGTGCAAATGTTTCGTTATAATCTATCCCCTCGACCTGCTTGTTTCCAAGAATCACCAACCAGGCCTTGTGTCGTTCAATAGTCCCATCAGAGTTATATTTTGTTTTATAAACCCATTTGCAACCGATAACTTTCTTTCCAGGTGGCAAATCTGTTATAGTCCACGTGCCATTATTTTCAAGGGCCTCGATTTCCTTTTGCATAGCAACCCTCCAACGCTCATCATTATTAGCTTCAGCAAAAGTGTTGGGATCACTTTCTGCTGTAATTGCTGCTAAGAAACACCGATGACGTAGAGAAAACTTATCACAATTCACATAATGTGCTATAGGATAGGGCGTACCTGAAGATGTTGACTGAAGAGGTGGCGCTGCAGAGGGGCTTAAACGAGTGGTGTGCGTCACGAAGTCCTTCAAACGAGTGGAAGGTTGTCGTTGTCTCTTTCCTCGACCTAGTTGCTCTTCACTTGTATGACTTGTACTAGGACTATTTCCCCCCCTCGCGTCCTCACTTATGGTATCATTCACATGCCCATGACTTTCTAAATTTTCATCAACATTTTCACTATCATTTGAAGGACTATGGGGAGAATGACTTTCTACACCCATTTGACATGCATCATCATCATCAACATATAATGAATCACTTATCACCACATCACTAGAATGAGCCTTTGTATCATCAATAGTTTTAAATGGAAATTCATTTTCCATAAAATCAACATCTCTTGACACAAAGAAGTCCCCACTTTCAACATCATACAATCTCCAACCTTTTTTTTTCATAAGGATAACCAACAAAAATACAACGCCTACTTCGACTTGCAAATTTATCATTATCTCGGTTTTGTTTATGTACATAACAAAGGCAACCAAAAACTCGAATACGATCATATGATGGGGGCTGGCCAAATAGGATTTCATAAGGTGTTTTTCCTTCCAAAAGCATAGAAGGTGTTCTATTAATCAAATATCCAGCCGTTAAAACACATTCACCCCAAAAATCTATAGGTAAGTTTGCTTGAAAACGTAAAGCTCTTGCCACATTTAGTATATGGCGATGTTTTCTCTCAACACGGCCATTTTGTTGGGGTGTACCAGGACACGAAGTCTGATGAATCATACCGTGTTCAGAAAAATATGATTTCAAGCAAGTAAATTCCGTACCATTATCACTCCTAACAATTTTCACATCCTTGTTAAATTGACGCCTAGCCATAGCAATAAAATTACGAAGCCTATTTTGTGTCTCATCTTTTGAATTCAGCAAAAAAATCCAAACACCTCGAGAAAAATCATCCACAATAGTAAGAAAATAACGGGCACCACAAGAGGTAGAGGTCCTATAAGGACCCCATAAATCACAGTGAATTAACTCAAAACAATCAGTGGCTTTATTATCACTTAAAGTAAAACTTACTCGAGTTTGTTTTGCTCGAAAACATATATCACAAGCTTTGTTCTTCAAACTATTACCAGTGCTAGTACCATTATTAAACTTAGGAAGTAAATCAATTATTTTACTAGAAGGATGTCCCATTCTTTGATGCCATAAATCATAACTTGCAATACCACCTATTTTGAAAGCTCTAACCAGTGCCCCTCCTTTAAAAAAGAAAAGCCCCTCGCGTCGCTCACCCGCTCCAATCACCATCCTCGAAGTGCGGTCCTGAAAATAACAATACTTAGGAGTGAATATAACATTACAATTTGAATCGTCAAGTAATTTTGGCACTGAAATCAAATTGCAAGTCAAATTAGGGACGTATAAAACGTTTTTCAGTCTTAAGTTTCCCCCAAATGAAATTGTTCCTTCTTTGGATGTCGATGCCACCTCTCCATTGGGCATGTCGACCATACATTTAAGTATGTCATGTAACTCCGTGAAATAATCAAGTGACCGTGCCATATGGTGAGAGGCACCTGAGTCGATTATAAATGGGAAATAGTTTTGATTACCTGTCAATTTCTCATTACCATTTTTATGAGAATTTAAAAGGTTAACTAGCACATTCCACTGATCTTCACTTAATGCTCCAATTCCAGCCTTGTCTACATTAACTTCTTGAGTTACACCAACTTGTGGTACTTGTGCAACATTAGCCCTAGGACCCATGTTACGTCCTCGACCTCCACTGCCATAACTTTTAGATCCTCCTCGACCTTTTCCAGCTCCGCGTCCGGTCGTCTTAGGTCTATCACCCCACCATTCTGGATAACCAATAATCTCGAAACAACTTTCTGAACTGTGACCTGTTCGGTTACACTCAGAACAAGTAATGGTGCGATCTTTTGCTTCAACTCCAGTAGTTCATCTTCCATGGTTTGCGTGAACCGCAAAACTCACCGGATCTCTTTCATCCTTCACTTGTGTAGCAGCCTGAACCCGCTCTTCCTGAATTGTCATGGCATATACCCTATTCAAGGCTGGAAGTGGTTCAGTACTTAACACATTTGAACGAAGAGTTCCATAAGCTTTTGCATCTAAGCCCATGAGAAATTGATGAACTTTTTCTTCTTCGCGCTTCTTTTGGAGTTTGATTGTAAGCTCACACTCACAACCTGCACATATACACGTTGGGATCTGGTCATAATTTGCAAGTTCATCCCACAACATCTTTAGTCTTCCATAGTACGAAACAATCGATTGGCCTATTTGTTTGCAATCAGCCAAATCTGCCTTCAATTGTTGCACCCGAGGTCCGTTGCCGATAGAGAAACGTTGCTTAATGTCATCCCAAAGGTCCTTTGCGTTTTCCATATGAGTGATAGTGGAACGCAAAGTTGGTTCAATCGTATTAAACATCCATGCAACAAGCATAGAGTTTACAGTCCACCAATCTTCTAGATCAGGGGACTGATCATCCGGTTTCTTCATCGTCCCATCAATAAAGACGAGTTTCTTCTTAGCCCGAAGCGCCGTTCTTATCGCCCGAGACCATTCTTCATAGTTTTCCCCTTTAAGTTGAACATGGGTAATTAAGTTTCCAGGATTATCGTTTGATGACAAAAAGTACGAAGATGTTGTTTTTGTTCCACTAGCATCACCGTTCTTTTTGCCACCATTATCATCTCCTCCACCGGTCATTGTTTTATTAGGATCAGAGAATCAAAAGCTCTGGTACCATAATAAATCTGAGGATTCGTATGTTCATCTTATTCTCTGGCCAAAAGGCAACTTAAATAATACAATGTACAGCACCATATATGGGTAAAACAAGTATGAAATCATGTACTAAATAAAACCTACCTAAAATAAGATTCCTGACATATTTACATAGTATATCATTATACAATGATTCTAGTATCCTTTCCTAATAATGATTAATGATGCGGTGTGGGACAAAAAAAATTAGTGCATTTAGCTCAATTTTAACACTAAAAATCTAAGCTAGACATTTCATCAAACACCTTGTGTGCAACAAGTATGAGTAAAACACCATCTTTAACGTGTAATATCATACATATATGACATATAATTAACTATCGTTTGGTCCCGGGTTAATATTGACTGTAGTTTGGTCCCCAGTTTCTTCATTCCTTTTAATCCACTTTTGTTATTGAAAATATGACTCAAGATGAAGGACATTTACCAGTATAAATTTTTCATTTTCTAACCGTATAGGTTATTTGTTGGTTTTTTATTATATTTTTTTTTTGTGATATATATATTAGTAATCTTTTTAAAAAATAAAGAGCGTATAAAGTGAAAAAGGGCTAAAGCACAACTGTTGTAACATATATTAAAAAATACACACTTGTTATTGTTAACGAGTGTTAATATATGTGTTATGTCTAAATATATGTTTGTATGTTTTTTGTATTTTTATGATGTGAAACCCACTATACGTTTTAGAATGAGTTTGATTAAGGATATGAAAGAGTTGTTGGAAATGAGGCCTGCCCGTTTGAGTTTGTTTAGGGAGTTTTGTTTTGGCCGGTGTCTGGTTAGATGTCCCCTTTAAAGAGCATGAACCTTCTTTGATACATTATATGTTTCTTAATCAACAAGAGGTAGACGGGACCACACTGAATATGAAGACTTGCAATTTAATGTTCACAAATATATATTAAATTTTGGCCGTGGAAAATTTTGTATATGTACGGGCATGAAGTTTGGTCACTACGATGTTAAGGATTTAGATAAAGCAACTGATGTCCCTTTTAGAGATCGTGTATTTGGTCATAATAAAGTAACGGTTCTCATTTGAAGAACGCATTTAATTGATGGTAATGAGTGGGATAATATTGAAGATGTTGATGTTGTATGTTTGTGTTTGGTTATGTTTGTGGATCTTATATTTTGCTGAGAAGGGAGCGTAGGTATAATGCACATGTGCATCTTTTAGCATTAGTTGAGGGCTGGGATGCCTTTAATCAATTTTTATAGGGATCCTATGTTTGGTGTGTTGTATAATAGTACTAGGAGTGCTGGCTGGATTCATTTTCCTGGTGTGGATGTTGGTGATGGTGATGTTGAGTATGGTGGTAAGGTGGGTAAGCTGGAGAAATTTGAAAAAAATGTAGTGATAACACTTAAAGTGAAGGAAAAAACTGTGACAATTGGCATTTTCAGGGTGATACTTAACCTAAACTTAAAATGTTTTACTTCGAACACGTGAATATTTGATTTAACGTATAACCGTTAGGGTAACCCGTGTAAAACGGAAAACAACTTTGAATGTATACCGGCACTAAACTAAGTTTAGTCTACGTCCAATAAGTACTCTAAGACACTCGTGAGCATCATTTGGTTTTATAAAATTTACGTAAGTTGTTTAAACTTGCATTATATTACATGCATGCTTGTCGGTTACCCATAGAACGCACATACTGTCATTGTGCTCGTCGGATGATAATTAATTGTTTGTTGCAACACTTAGTTCAGCTACTGTTGAATAGCGCAGACAAGGTATAGATTTATGAAAAAGAAGATAGAAATGAGACGAGAGAGACAAGGAGTGGTTGAGTGGTGAGGATAACTTTTTAACTTTTATCTTTACTTAAATATTGTATATTACATGCACAGTTTTTTTTTTTTTTTTTTTTTTTTTTTTTTTTTTTTTTTTTTTTTTTTTTTAACACTTGAGTACAACAATTACTCCGTATCTCCTTTTAATTTTTATTTATTTTATTAATGTTTTTTTTTAGTTGTATTGAATAATAACTATTAATAAGAAGAAAAACTTGTATATATTTTCTTTATGAAACACTCTAATCTATTGTTCACACTATTAAGAAATAGATTTGGGTGTATGCGGAAGAATGTTTATAAGGAATTGAAAGAGTGATTAAGAATTTAGCAAAGCTAAATACCTAGTTAGTTTAGATTGTCTATGTAGAATTTGTTGATTTATAACAAGCAACTATTTTATTGATGATTCAAAGTACTAGATATTAACTTAACGACCTAATTATAATTTCATAAGTGTTAAATTGATCGGAATAGTTGAAATATTGAACTAGCAGGATGAATAATGTATGAACTGTATGTTATATTAGAAATTATTACGGCCCCTTTTAATACGAATTCCTGGCTCCGCCCCTGCATGCATGCATACACAAACTACCCAACACTCACCACCTTTACATTATTACTTTTAGCAAGATAAAGTAATTTTTTAAAGTTTGGATGAAGTGGTTTTAGTTTGCAAAGGATTTGATTCAAGAGTGATGTTGGTAGGTGTGGCCAGTGGCGGAGCCAGGAAATGTGATTAAGGGGGGCATCAAGCGAAAGGTTAGATAACAGGAGGTGTCATTTTTTAGCGTAATTTAAAATAAACCGGGCCGGGTTTAATATAAAGGTAACCAAAGTGCTCGACTACGATGCAGTTAATACTAATCATAAGTTTTGGTGCCGCTAAAAGATTCGGTTGATGATTTTAGTTAGTTATTTATAAAAATTCAAACATCAAATATATTAAAGCACATACAATTTTATTAATTTTACTAAACAGTATGTGATTATTATATCAAAAGATAATCATTAAAAGCATTTGAGAAACTCTCATGCTAACAAATTAAAATTAAAATGCCTATGTTGTAAACAATATCATGCTAAAAAGTAAAAAAAAAAGGTGTGATATTCACATCATTTTAAAATTCTAAATTAATATACCACATTACCAACAATATAAAGTTATAAATCACACGTTACTCTACGGTTTGAGAAAGAGATAAATTTATACCACCACTGGCCCACTCACACTTTCACACCCACTTTCCCACTCACTTTCACATCAGTCTGACGTAAAAAACTCACTGGAAACAGTTTTTTCAATTAGAGAGCACTCAAATTGTTGGCGAGCTGAAAGCGATGAGGGCACTTTGATTTTATGGGTGAGGGCACCGGACTTTTTTCTCATAAATTTCACTATTTTTCCTATATATTTTGTGTATCCGCAAGAGCTTGATTGGGGGCATCTCCCCCCACTACCACTATGGTGGCTCCGCCCCTGGGTGTGGCTAGAGTCTTTTATGTGCCGGCCAACATTAATTTTAACAACTACATACTCCGTTTTTTCTTACATGGAAATTATTGTTGTTTTTGAAAGAGTAAATTACACCGTTCGTCCCTGTGGTTTGTCCAAAATCACTGGTTTAGTCCCTAACTTTTAAAAGTTGCGTGTATGGTCCCTCTGACAGCCAACTAATAACACCCTTGGTCCCTATCGCTAACTGACGTTATGTATTCCGTTAGCAAGTTTCAAGGTTAGTTCATTAACCAAACAAGCGTTTGCAACGTTAGTCCTTTTCCTTAACGGCCGTTTGCAACGTTTGCAACGTTAGTCCTTGAGTCCGTTTTTCTTCCGTTTTCGTCCGTTTTTCTTACGTTTATTCCGTTTTTGTCCATTTTTCTTACGTTTTTGTCCGTTTTTCTTACGTTTTTTACGTTTTTTCCTTTTTTCTTCTTTTTTCCGTTTTCATACGTTTTTGTCCGGTTTTCTTACGTTTTTTTCCGTTTTTGTCCGTTTTTCTTAGGTTTTTGTCCGTTTTTTTCGTTTTCATACGTTTTTGTCCGTTTTTCTTACGTTTTTTCCGTTTTTTCCGTTTTTCTTATGTTTTTTCCGTTTTCATACATTTTTGTCCGTTTTTCTTACGTTTTTTTTTCCGTTTTTGTCCATTTTTCTTACTTTTTTTTTTTTCCGTTTTTTCCTTTTTACTTTTTGTCCGTTTTTTACGTTTTTGTCCGTTTTTCTTACGTTTTTGTCCGTTTTTCTTTTTTTTTACGTTTTCATACGTTTTTCTTACGTTTTTTCCGTTTTCATACGTTTTTGTCCGTTTTTCTTACGTTTTTTCCGTTTTTGTCCGTTTTTCTTACGTTTTTTCCCGTTTTTGTCCTTTTTTTCTGTTTTTGTCCGTTTTTTACGTTTTTGTCCGTTTTTTTACGTTTTTGTCCGTTTTTCTTATGTTCTTTACGTTTTCATTAGTTTTTTCCGTTTTTTTCTTTCTTTTTTTTCTTTCTCGTTTTCTATACGTTTTTTTCCGTTTTTTTTTTTTTACGTTTTTTCGTTTTTGTCCTTTTTCTTACGTTTTTTCCGTTTTCATACTAATTCAAGCACTATATAAGCATAACTAATAACTCATTTAGGGTTATTCAACCCATTCCCTCTTCACCAGTCCGCCTCTTCTTTCTTCTCTACTTCATTTTTCCCACTTACTTTCCAGCGAACATCCACACACACACGCACCTCTTTTCTTACTACACGCCTTTCCACTTCATCTTTTGCAACCTCTCATCCCATTTCTAATATACGCGCCTAAAACCCTCACCCCCATCACACGCGCCACCACTTAACTTTTCCGACCGATCTAGTCTCATTCGCAAGTTTAGGTGGGTAACACCGAGTCACCCATGTTCTATCGTCTAATAGTCAACATACGATTTTTTTTCTTATGTTTTTGTTCGATGGGTTCTAAAATAAATGGTTTTTGTTTTTATTAACACAACGAAACAAGATAAGTTGGTACTCCGGGTTTTTTTTTACAGCGCCATCGCTCATATGGAGACTTTCGCGCTCACACTGCTATTTTTTTAATTTGTAATTTCGTTTCAACCTTTTTTTGTGTTATATTGTTACGGTCAAAATGCCAGAGCTTAGGATTAGAGTAGGTGGCATTTGTTTGAGTAGCGCTCAGATGACTGGCCATCTTTATGTATTGTTTCAATTTTTTTGTGTTGTTTGTTACTGTATATATTCCTGTGTTGGATTGTTAAGAACATTGGTAATGTTGTTTATTGTTATCTTGTTGTGTTGATATTTGTGTTGGCATTTGCGGCTGTGGAGTGTTGTGGTGGATATTATGGGCTGTTTTTGCAGCTACTGGAAATTCTTGGCGAGTTAGATTTAGAGTAGTTAGGATTAGTTGTGGTGCCGAGGAAATAGAGCCGAGACTACTAGGGTCTCGGCAAGGAGTTAAGGTGATGTGATATTAATGTTAATATTGTTGTGAAAATAGATGACGGAGATTAGGTTCGTAACGTGCCGTAGTCGGCCGTTAATTGTTGGAGTTTGAATTTGCGGCAAAAACGTAAGAAAAACGGACAAAAACGGAAAAAACGTAAGAAAAACGGAAAAAAACGTAAGAAAAACGGACAAAAACGTAAAAAACGTAAGAAAAACGGACAAAAATGTAAGAAAAACGGACAAAAACGGAAAAAATGTAAGAAAAACGGACGAAAACGAAAGAAAAACGGACTCAAGGACTAACGTTGCAAACGTTGCAAACGGCCGGTAAGGAAAAGGACTAACGTTGCAAACGCTTGTTTGGTTAATGGACTAACCTTGAAACTTGCTAACGAAATATATAACGTCAGTTAGCGATAGGGACCAAGGGTGTTATTAGTTGGCTGTCAGAGGGACCATACACGCAACTTTTAAAAGTTAAGGACTAAACCAGTGATTTTGGACAAACCACAGGGACGAACGGTGTAATTTACTCTTTTTGAAATGCGCTATTTATAACCTTCTAAGTTTTACTACTCCGGATTATTTTTCATTGTATCTAGCTACAAGATGCTCTAGTAATTTTTAAACACAAATATTGAACTCGATTTTTTTTCTAAACTTTAGAGATTTAAAATGGGTTGTACTGCTAAAACATATATACGAATAGCTAAATAATAGCATATGCGTTGTTGTTTTAATAATTCGAAAAACATTTAAATCAACATAACTCTATTAAGTCTTATGTTTTGACTTTCTGCGTTATATTGTACCAAACCCGACTCAGCATAACCGGTTGACTTGTTGACCCGTTAATTTGTTTATTTCAATCAAATTAAGGAACCGCCACTGGAAATGAGTGGTGAAGATTTGATCTTCTGATCTTTGGAAAATATGTAACAAGAAAGAAAAACCCGTAACAAGAAAGCAAGCATATATCATACATATGAACAAATACATATGAAATTAACATTGTGATCAAGAACGCCTTGTCAACCCGCTAGAACTCAAAAAACAGAAAGAAAAACCCGTAACAAGTAAGCAAGCATATATTATACATATGAACAAATACATATGAAATTAACATTGCGATCAAGAACGCCTTGTCAACCTGGCAAAACTCACAGCTATCATCACGTAGATCCAATCTTTGACATAGTTCACGAAATGGAAATATGCGTATCTCCATGAATGATTGATACCCAAAGTTCCAAAAACTCCCCAAAATCCGAAAGCCAATCCGATGGAAAGACTAATGAAAAACCCACGGGTGATCAGCTTATCTTGATCTTCTGTGTCATCAGTTTCTAATACAGTACTTGGTGGATTTTGAGGTACCGAATCTCCAGGGCATGTGTTAGGAAGTGGAAGCCCACAAAGTGCAGGATTCCCAGAGTAAGATGAAGCACTAAAGCTCTGTAATTGAGTGCCTGTTGGTATCCTACCTGACAAGTTGTTGTTTGAAAGGTCTAACACACCGAGATTGGTCAACTGTGAAATGCTTGCTGGGATGCTACCAGTCAGATGGTTTCCCGATAAATCAAGGAAATCCAGCCATCTTAACCTTCCGATATCTTGAGGTATTTGCGAGGTTAAGCTGTTTCTTGAAAGGTTTAAGGCTACAAGCCGGGTAAGATTAGTTATTTCACTTGGTATTTCTCCGGTGAAATTATTGTTTGAAAGATCAAGGCTACTGACCAGACCCAAAGTATTCTGGAACATAGACATCCTTCCTTTCCATAGCAACGATACTTTAGACGTATACACAATTCGACGGCGGCCGAACCTAGTACGTGACAGCGCAACAGAGTTTGACACAAATGCAACCCTGTATTTTCTCTCGCTCATGCCTGTCAAGTTGCTAAGGCACGTGGGTATGGTTCCAGAGATACGGTTGACAGAGATGTCCAAGATCTGCATGTAGGCATGGCTACAAAAACTTGTAGGCATAGTTCCGTGGAACCGATTGGATTGTAAGCTAAGAACACGTAACTGCCATAGTTTTTCCCCAATCCATGCAGGGACGGGACCCGAGAGGTTATTTTCTCCAAGATCAAGAAGCTGCAGGAGCATACAATTTTTTAAGGAAGAAGGCAGCTTTCCAGTCAGGCGATTATTTCTGATGCTCAGCATTTTAACATACACTAGGCCTCCCATAGATGCGGGTATTCTTCCTCTGAACTTATTGTATTCAAGATTAAGAAAATCGATATAAGGTAAGTTCATCCAGAAATCAGGAAGCTCTCCTGAAAGTTGATTATTCGAAAGATCAAGATAAACTAAGTAGGTGAGATTCCACAAGGATGAGACTGATCCCCGAAACATATTATTGTTGAGAGCCAATTGTAGGGTGTTATAAGGAAACAATGGAACCGGACCTGAAAAGTTATTAAAGCTGAAATCAAGCATAGGTTCATCCCCATACACGAAATTTGTCAATTTTCCATGAAAGTGATTAGATGAAAGATTCAGGTAACGAAGATTCGGCGTTAGCTGCTTCCAGAACCAATCAGGAACAGAGTCGTTGATTTTAGAATCAGAGATATCAAGTATGGAAAAATTCTTCTGAGTTTGCAACCAGGTTGGAAAAGAAGGACCCAACTTGCATGACGAACAAGCCAAGACATCAAGGGAAAAAGTTGGAGACCAGCTAGAATCCATTTCTAGAACAATTGAGTTAAATGAAAGATCAAGGTAAACCAACAGAGAAAGATTGGTAAGGTGAGCTTCAGAGAGTACACCGTCTAACAAATTCGAAGAGACCGCCAAGTGTTGTAGTTCAAAAAGTTGCATGATCTTTTCTCCTAGAGTCCCTTCCAAACGGTTTCTCTCCAAATACAACGTCCTTAATGAAGAAAGATTCGAAAAATCTGGTAAAAGGCCATTGATTTTGTTATCAGACAAGTCTAGGATTAAGAGATTTGAGATTTGCCCAAATTTATTTGGGAAGGATCCGTTCATCTGATTGTAATCTAGATGTAATTCTCTTAAAGCTGTGAATGCTGTAAAATCAGGCAAGGAACCACTTATGTTATTGTTACTCAGTTCCAGAACCTGGATCGAATTTTGTGCTGGTGCCAAGAGGTGGAAAAAGTTGGGAAGGTCTCCAACGATATTGTTATCATCAAGATATAATGATTGTAGGTTGCTAAAGTTTCCAAATGATCTCGGGATACCCCCTTCTAGGCCTGTACTGGTCAAATGTAAGTTCTGAAGGGATTTGAATGCACCAAAAGCTTCAGGAAAGGTACTGTTTAACACGTTGTTAGACAGGTCAATATCGGTAAGGCTTCCACTGAAGTTGAATAACCAAGGATATATTGAAGATGAAGACAAATCAAAGTTTGAAGACAGATCGAGAACCGAAAGAGAATTTGAAAAGTTGGTGACCAGAAAGAATGAATTAGCAGCTGAATTGGGAAGCTGACAATCATGTAATTTCAGTACAAAAAGAGACGGGAGCTTGGTTATCACATTTCCTAACAGATTAGTAGACTCGCTGAGGTCTAAGAAGCTGAGGTCTAGGTAATCGAGTGAGGAAAGTTTATAGAGCCACTCCGTGTTTTTCAACTTGAAGGACGAAACTGAGAGATCAAGAACTTGTAAGTAAGAAAGATTCCCCAACTGAGGAGGGACATCAGATACCTCTAAAGCGATGTGGGAAAGGTTAAGGTACCGAAGTCTTCTCAGGGAACCCATGAATTTTGGAATATGAGAGAAGCTATTGAAACTGAGGTCCAAATGTTCCAACTGGTGTAGTTCTAGCAGCGAATCGTTGATATCACCTCTTAATCCAGCTCTGACATCAAGTTTGCCATGAAGATCTAGCATTATGACATGGCCAGTTTGGTTGCTGCAGCCTACACCTCTCCATGAGCAGCAATCCTGAGAGCTTTTCTCCCATGTAGAAAATATGCCAAAATCACCCACAAACCCATTTTTGAATTGGAGTAGTGCTTTTCTCTCCCTCTCAATGCACCTTGTTTCAGCGACCTCACTTCTGGCCATGACAGAAGCAAGTTTGATGCAGCATATGAAAAGGGCGAGAAGTGATGACATGGATGCATACTGCAGTGACTTGCTACTTCTCCCCATGGGCTATGATTTGATATGTATGAAGATTAAAGGAAGCCAATGGTATTTATATTACAATCATTTTTCAAATTTCTTACATAGATGGGATATTTCCAAGAAGTCTATTCATTCCGAACATTGCGCACAATTATGATTCAAGCCAATGGTATTTAGTCACCTGGACGCTGCTTAAATTAAAGAAAAATCATGTTGATGATACAAGCATATCCCGCAAAAAAAATTCTTTCATTCTTTGACCAAATACATATAAGAAAACTAATGACAACTTGGAATAATTCTTTATTCCAGTCTTAGGTTGTAGAAAGGGACAACATCATATTCATGTGTTTTTATTCTCATAAGGCTGACAACTTGGAATAATTTCTTTGACTAAGTCACTTGGTTGCTGCTTAAAATAATGAAAAACCATGATGACAAAATAAGCATATCCAACAAAAAATCACCTGTAGCATATTAAAATTCCCATGTTTCCGTGTCTCTTTTTTGTCTGTTTTGTTTTGACTTTTGAGTGCAACTTTATTGCTGTTATTTATAGATCCCCATGGTAATTCAGTGTTGATTCTCGAGTGGATAATAGAGAATTCAAATCTATGTCGACATAGCAAAATGAATGAATGTGATGGGTTGAGAGGGCCAAAAGGGTATTTTTTGTTTAAGCAGGGTCATTATTATTGATATGAACTAACAGATTGTGTTGCTATTATCGGAAGTTCAAGCATAAGCAAAACCACTATCATCCATGGCATGGTCATCAACTGATTGCATTGTTATGTCTAATGGGTTTATCAGTGTACGTTTCGATTATGTTAGCTCATTCACGGAGGCACACAATTGTCCATGGCATGTTGGATTAAATCCACAACAAACCTGAATATCGAAACACGAAATCTAGAGACGTAGTGTGTCTATCACCAAGCTGCAACACCAAACACGAACCCGCGTTGGACGAACGGAAAAAGAAGAACAAGAAACTACAAATATATCGACAATAAGTATGAACAATATGCACACGTTAATACCCTCAAACCCCCTTTATTAACAAAATAAATATTATATCGAGAAAGAAGAACTTAAAGAACTAGCATTCCCACTCACCTCTATTTATAGAGATGAGGGGGTAAAGAAACCATGTTAGAATCAGCTAAGGAATCCCCTCAAGACCCCTACATAAACAGCCATGCAATATGGCCTTTACTTGCCTTCCAAGGCAAGTAGCCGAGTCATAGTTCTAGTCTAAACCTAATTTAAATTACAACGTACACTTAATTCCCTAAACTACGTTTAAGTTTGCTTCTAATATCCTACAATTTCCACCTTAGGAGTAACACTTAAACATAAGCGATACTCAACACCTTTTCAGGGTGGTGGAACCTCGAAGCGGGGACCACCTTGCCGATGTACTTCAGTAATTTCCTAAGATTATCTTTCTTAGACTCTTTCATTTTCGTCTGTTCAGCAGCATTACCCTTCGCATCTTCTTGACGAGGTACTTTGGTTACCACAATGTCTACTCTCACCTTTATACTAAGGTTACCAAGCAGTTCACGTTTCTCTTTTCTTCAAGCTGTGTAACCTGCAACTATCTTTGAGCCATCATAGTATCATCACTACTAACGTGAATAACCTCAACTTCACGATTTCTTTGAGCTCCTTGTAGTTCCACCTCAAACTAAACACATTTTCGATCATGTACTTCATGGACTCATGTTCTAATACAAGGACCAACCCAATTTGTTCTCAACCCCCATGCTTTTCTACACCATTCCTATCGAAATTTTCGATGTCAAACCTAGTTATAGAACTAATCATTTTTCTTTAACCTTGCTATATCATTGTCAAGTAATTTCTTAATCAACTTTACCAACAAGTCTCATAAGTCGTGTGCAATAAACCCGTTGTTGCTAAAGAAATCTTTCTTGCAAATCGAATTAATTAGTAAAACCCTAAACCCTCGATTTTGAACAAGCAAACCTGGTCGTTAACTTGAAACCTAAGCGAACTACGATCGAAACTTGAAAAAAAAAAAAAAAAAAACACAACACGAAAATCCTCAAGCCTGATCAATTTAGTAACCCTAAATAAAACCCTTGAAGTCAAGTTTTAAATCAAAAATCGAAAAACATCGAACTTTTAGAACACCTCCAAAAGTCTACAACTTCCTACGACCCTCTTAGTTCTTCACGTGCATGCAATGTGCAATACCCCTTTTGACACCTCACATTCATGTAACAAAATTTAATGTTCACATGCATGTACAAAGAAAAACCCTTCTTTGTCGTATTATGTTTTTGAAAAACAACTGCAAAAAAAGATCAATACTAAAACCCTTCTGTTTTTCAATGAACTCCTTTCTAGCAATCGATATTGAGAACCACGCAATACCCGCTACTCTTGATATCACGTGTTGGAATAAATGGAAAACAAACCCGAATATCAAAACACGGAAGACGTACTGTCTATCACAAAGCTGCAACACCAAACCCGCTTTGGATGAACGAACAAAGAAGAACAAGAAACTACAAATATATCGACAATCACTACAAAAAAACGTGCACTTAGGGACTACATTCTCGTCCCAAATTTGCAAACGGCGTCGTCCCAAAGCCAAAATGGTACGACATCTCGTCCCAAAGTTGTAGTCTCTATATTGTCGTCACAAAAAAAATTTGGGACGACACTGTTTTTGTAAATTTGGGACGACATTTTGCTGGGCCCACAAACAATTCAACGTAGCAAAATACGAAAAGGGACGACATCAGTTTTGCAAAAAAGGGACGAGATTATCGTCCCTAGTTTATTTTTATTTTTTTTACTATTTTTAAGTAAATAAGAAAATGTTTTTAAAAATAAAAAATGGGACGACATAAAAAAAATATTAGGGACGAGATTATCGTCCCTAAGTGTTTATGTTTTTTATATTATTCCATTGTGGCCTAAACCTATAGCACCTATTTCTATCCGTTGTGATAGTGCTGCTACATTGGCAAAGGCTTATAGCCAAATGTACAATAGGAAGTCTGGACACTTAGGTGTCAGACATAGCATGATTCGTGAGCTTATCATGAATGGGGTGGTATCTATAGAGTTTGTTAGATCTCAATATAACTTAGCTGATCACTTGACGAAGGGTTTGGCTAGAGACTTGGTTTTAAAGTCTGCAAAAGGGATGGGTTTAAGTCCTACTTAGTCACTGAATGCTAAGACACCCAACTCCCTCCTGAGGAAACTTTGGAGCTGAGTTCAATGTGGCAAGCTGAATATTTAGTTGACTGGAGCACATGTTTTATTTACATCCCAAGGTTGTGCTCAGAACCTGCTGGAAAAGGAGGATGAAGTCTTCACTTCTTAATGGTTAATTTTCTTTGAAAAAGTGCTTTGCAGGGGTATGATTAAAGATGAACCACCTATGTAAATGTTGAAGTTTTGCCGCTTCAGAAAGCTTTTGGACTTTTAGCTTTTACAACATTTATGAATTGGATATGGACACATGGCTTGTATAGTGTCAGGAGTATTTAAGTGTTTGAAAATGTATGTGTATTTTATCTTCAGGTATTCAAATGGGTTGAAGGGTTCAATTCTTAGAACACCCTGATTCTCGAATATTTGAACGTGTAATGTACTAAGATGAGAATTCAATCTTCAAGATATTTTCATTTATGCATATGTTTTGTTTTGTGTTTAATTTTCATGCAAAGGAAGTGAACTAAATTTGGGGAGGATTGTTGGAAAATTTAGTGCACTTGAGGGATTTATTCATACCTGGTAATGGGTTTGGAGGTACGGAGTGTACACCCATCAGGTCAATGTTTGCCCTGACTCAGTTAAGTGGTTATAGTATAAATGATAATGTTGCTGATGCAGATCATTCCTGCTGCTAGCGTTATCTGTTTCTGCTGCTAGCTTTATTGCTGCTGATGCAGAACAATTCTGCTGCTAGTGTATCAATTCTGCTGTTAGTGTTATCAATTCTGCTGCTAGCTTTATTGATTCTGCTGCTGAACTGATGAGCAATGGATTCTGCTGCTAGCACAATTATTGTGCTGCTAGGCAAACGAATCTGCTGCTGGTTATAACCACCGACTCCTACTATTATGGATACTATTATGGATAATTAATGGGCCGTTAATTATACATAATTCCATGGGCTAGGGTTTTGAGTAAACTCTATTATAAATAGAGGTCGTATCATAATTGCATGAGCAGAGAACATACAAAACCCTAAACACTTGAATACGTTCGGTTCTTGATCTGTGCCTAGAACAAGAGCTTCACTTGGTCTTATCCCATAGAGATATTCGTGTAACCCAGGCATAGGGTCGAATAGTTTCTATTCGAAAGTGATACCACGATTTCAAGTGAATATCCGGTACCTTGTTTGATTATCTTAATCCTGATCTGGGAACACCACAATACAAATAAACCAACATATTATGGACTCTATTACTTGTTCTTAATTGCTTTTCAAGTACAAGGCACCTAATATAAGCCCATGAAATGTCCAAGGGTAATCCAAATCATTACAATCGATTCTAATATTTTTAAGTTATGACATACATTTTCCATATTATGTTAGTGTGATCCAAAATACGCTTATTAGCAATTCAGGGTGGAATATCTTATCTAAGGGCCTGTTTTGACAAAGAAATGGAATGGACAAGCTAATGAAATGGATCACATTCCATAGTCATGTTTAGTTCACCCATGAGAATGAAATTAGTTTTCATGCCTAGTTTTCTTATACACTAATAGATACTCATATTGAAGTATTTGACCATATTAATAATCCTATTTTCCAACCTTATTTTCTATAACACAAAGGAGTTATTTTCCCCAACATAAACCGGCGGAGTACATGCCGAGAATTCCTTAAAACTGAAATGAATTTCTTTAATTTGAATTTCACCAGTATTAACCTCTGGTCCTACCACTGGCAAGGGGCCAGGTTCTCCAGCCTGAATCTTCTCAAATTCATCTCTAATGGTTTGGGCTATCGCTTCATTAATCCTAGAAAGAAAAAGAGGTAATGCTGCCTGCTCAGCTATGGCAACCTCTTCAAACACTATGGTTCTTAAACTTTGTTTCCATGGGACCGGAAACATTTGTATCAACATGCTCTACCATTTCCCACATGCTCAGGGGCAAAACTCCTCTATTATCATCCTTTTGACTTGTTCCCGTACCATCAAGATGAATTGGCCCATCGGACCGTTCTATGTTTCTTTCAGTCATCTCAAGTACTGAAAGTTTAAACACATGGAATATTAAGCTATCAATTCTAAATATCATAATAAACTCTTGCTATATTAATTCATATGCCTTTATATGCCATACTAGTTCAATCCTCAAGAAATGACACATTCCAATAAATCCATGTTATGTGATGCGAATATTATCACGTTGGCCACACGTCATAATAATTGCATCATATAATCGAGTTCTCATTGTTACCATATCCTACTTTGATTCAAGAAATAATTTATCTATAATCATTCATATACTTGCATTTTAGTACGGAAATGCAACTATAATCACACGCTTTAAATTAAACATGCATAATTCTATTATAAGTATGGAGACTAGGTTTAAGTCTAAGTACCCGACTAAGAGTTTAGAACTTCCTTGGTTATAAGGCACCAAGTTGAAAGCCCACATTTCTTGTTGCCCAGTGAGTTACCAATTTGCGTCAATTGACAAACAACAAAGTTTCACTCCCAAAATATTGGTTGTGCCTTTACAGTAAAATAATTGTCCTATGATTCAACCTTCCCTAAGTTATTTCTGTCCGTTCTATCCATATAAAAACACAACGTAAACTGTATGAGCGTTAGCATAAAGCTCACGGAGGCACAGAGCTTCATTTGTTATATAATCCACCTATAGCATGTTCTCACAATAATTAAATACTTGAGGGACAAAATGTAAAATTAAACAATGTTATAGAAAGCGTATCCGTCGACGAAGGACCAATTACAGAATTATGAGCAAACCATGAAACCTTTTATGTACTTTAACTCTTATATATAGCTCATATATCAAACCAATGCACTTTTTTTTCTCTACGCTGTACATCATTTAAAGGATAATTTAGGTACTAATAATACAATCTAAACATAATAGAACTTCATTATATATCCGTAATTAATATTATAACTATAAGTATATTTTCTTACATAAGGTGATTAGAAAAAATGAAAAAGCAGTCTATCTGAAGTTTCATTTTTTTTAAAGGTTTATGTTATTTAAGACTGCATAAGCAATACTGACTTAGAGTGTAATTTCATCCATTCGCTGGTGTAATGGATAAAAAACAACCGGTGTTCATGGAATGAAAACCAACTAAACAAAGGCATTGTCCATTCTATTCCATTAGGCAATATAAACGTCATTTGGTTTAATTTCTTCCCTAAAGTAAAGTAAAGTAACTCCCAATACCGTCTTCCACGGGTTATGGGTCCCAATACCGTCTTCGACGGTTTAATTTCTTCCCTGATTTTAGCAAAACAAAAGCTACCTTTATGCTGTTCCTTTTTTATAAGTAATTTTACCTCATATACCCCTAAAGATACCCATGTCGAAGTATTGGACCTAATTAACAGTCCTAATTTTCCAGGCACATTCCTCATGTATAGCCCACAAGCGCCAAGTTAGAAGTCTATACTTATTGCCCAATGATGTACCAAATCCTTGTCAACTGGAAAACAACAAAGTTTTGTCCATCAATTATGGTTTCTTGTGCTGAGAAGAAAATGATTGTCTTATGATTCACTTCCCCAAAGTTATTTCTGTTTAGTTTATCTAGACACAACACATGAAGGAAAGTAACTTGTATGAACAAAAGTGTAAAGCTCACCGAAGCAAATAGCTTAATTTTGTTATGTAATACGATAACCTATAGCATATTCTCTCACAACGCTTATAGATAGCACCCTTTCAAATAATAATCAAGTATTGCTCATACTTCGATTCAATAGAGACCAAATATTACCTACAAAACGACTCAACAAAAAGTGCTAGGGTCATTTATGCTAGGAGCTCTCATAGTTCACTCAATATATTGTATGTGTAAATCACATCCCAAATGTTTAAGACGTTAATTAGCTACTTCCTTATTTTGGATCTTCAGGGGTCACAAATGGTGTTAGAGTGTTGATTTTGGATCTTATGATGATTTTAATCTGTTTGGCTTTTTGTTTAGGAATGTAAATAGGGAGCTTGTAACAGTCAATTCAGTTGAACTGATTTTGGGATTCTGTTCGCGTTTATGCCTAGAAATGTAAGTGGGGATTTTGTAACAACCAATTGCACATAATTATAGGAGAGGTATTGGGCATGACTATTGCTTTGAACCCTGGCTATTAATTATGTTATCAAGTACTCTAACAATATTTGAAGGAGTGGTGCATCTCTTGGAGCGATTCAGGGGATTTGATGACACCTAACGACAAGCACCATAAACTTCAGCAAGTTAGTTCCAAATAGCTACTCAAATGAAGTATAATACCCTATTGGTTACGGGCAGGGGAAGATTTGTGAGTTCAGTCCAATCAAAGGAACAAGAGCCACTTTTTTCTACAAGAGTCAATTCTGTTACAGTTTTGGATCCTTAGTAAAAGAAGGTCACACCAATTAGTACGCTAGATAGGTATGGACCCTCACCATGACTATGACACTTTTTCTGCAAATACTAAGCACCTTTTTTTTATCTTCATATTTTTCTATTTTTTGACTCCAATTTTTGGCAATTTTAATGAACTTCTATACACATATATGTCTAATTTGATTGCTAAAAGTGGGGTACTCATAACATCCACTATAACTTTAGTACTCCTAATCTTATTAAGATTTATGTAGTGCATCTAGTAATATAATTCAGGCTAATTGATCACACTTAAACAATGGCATCCTCAACCACAACAATTCCGAATAGCTATCACAAGTATGCGCCGACTATAATTTCTTGGTTATAAGCTGAAGAACATATTATCAAGTTTAGATCGACTATAAAGTAGTGTTCTAGCTAGAAAGGCATAGGCCCCACCATGACTATAACTCCATAATTCCCAGCTTTAACAAACCTTTTATTTCAACATTATTCTACAATCCAATTTCGCAATTTCAACAAACTTTTTTTTTTGGGTAACCATGGTTTCCGACCTTTCGGCTTACTAATCCACGGGGTTTAAACCCCCACCACACAGACTCAAACCATGTAAAGACTTCACTTTTCAGGAGGTTGGCGTGACAGCTTCATAGTTGTTTGCACGTAGTAGGGATTGAACTCAAGACACATGAATCTCTATTTTCCGTGTAAATTGTAAAATGGCGAATACTATCAAATCTCTATAGTACACAAATCTCTATAGTAGGGATTGAACTTAATCACACAAATCTCTATAGTACTAAACACATGCAAATAATCACACACTTTTGTATAAAAGATTCAAAAAAAAAAAAAAAAAAAAAAAAAAAAAAAAAAAAAAAAAAAAAACTTACCAAATTCCCATCATCAAGTAGTATATGAGAATCAGACAACAAGAAATACAACTCCTTCTTAGAACCATAAACCACAGGATTAACAGACCTTGAAATAATCTCCTGATAATCAACAGGCAAAAACCTCTCCCACACAGCATCACTATCAGCAACACACTTAAAACCTCTAGAAATAGAACTAGCTCTACATGCATCACGTGGTGAAGTGTAAGCAAGAATATCTGAAACACACCCTGCTGATAAAAACACAAAATTTGTTGAGTTGTTTCCTAGAGAACAACCACCAGCACCTCCCTCTATAACCATTTCTCCAAGAGGGTTATCTTTCTCTTTCACAGACAAAAAAAAAAAAAACACAGTTAAGGGGGTATGGATAGAGAGATCTGGGGTTTTATTGGGTTACGTACTAGCTAGTTTTGATATGATTGGTAGTTACCACCGTCATGCAAAATGGCAACTTTTGGATGCTTCTGATTCTTTGCTTAAAAGGGGTGTTAATGTTTCTAAAATAGTATGGTTATTTTATCATTTTCATGGGTGTAACGTCACTAGGTGCTTCATGGTTTTAGATTTCAATAGAGTAATGATGTGTGTACAAAAGTCTACCCCAATTGTTACAACATTTGTAATAGTTTACCTATTATTAGTTAAAATATTACTGTACTTTTTACGATTATGGTCAATGTGGAGCGCAAAATATGATGTTTTCGCATCATTTTATTTTTAAATAGACAGCTGGAAGCTTACACGTATAAAGGTGGTATGTGCGCACCAAAATTCATAACCATCTTCATTCGCATGGAGTACTCATTTTTAAATTCCCATTAATACATTGTCTTCATCTTCATTTGCAATACTCATCTTCCTTTTTCTTCATTTTCAATATTTCCTTAACCAAAAATACTTGCAATTCAATCTTCAATCCTTAAACAAAAATCATAATATATACGAAAATAATTCCTTGACCCATAATATCCTAATATAAAACCCGGAAAAGACCCCCCAAATTAAATTCGAAAAATATATCCAAAAATTAATTGCCGTTTCACGTGTGGTGCACCAGTTTTGGTACGTGGGGTTAAGTTTGGTGCGTTATTTGACTGTCATTTGGTCCCTAGTTTGTTCATTCCTTTTGGTCCACTTTTGTTAGGGTGGAGGGTGTGGTAAAAGGTTTTTCCTCGTCACATCAGTTCCACATCAGCTTTTTCTTTCTTAAAAACTTTTTCCTTCAACTTTCATTTAACTATTTAACTATTGCAGCACCTTCTCTATCTTTCATTTTTTTTTTCAATTTTTTATCATTTAAAAATACTCCTAAAACACAAATACGCACTCACACAATATAAAAAATGATTTTCTCTCTCTTAAAAAAGGTGCGGGACTCAAATGCTGAAAGGAAAAGAAATTGTGTTTGCTGCAAAGTGTGGTGTGAGTCCTTTCTTGTTTCCAGCTGGGAGGAACGTTTCCAGAATTAATTCCTTCTAGTGCACCCTCTAGTCTTATTGAAAATATGACCTAAGATGAAGCACATTTACCGGTATAAAAGTTTCATTTTTTAAGTGTATACGTTATTGGTTTTTTATTATATTTTATGTGGTATATATTGGTAATTTTTTTTAAAAATAAAGAGCACATAAAGGGCTAAAGCACAACTAGTGTTGTGACAACTATTCGAAAACACGTACTCGTTATTATTATCGTTTTCTATGTATGTTAATACGTGTTATGTCTAAAATATATGTTTATATGTTTTTTTGTATTTTTATGATGTGAAACCCACTATACGTTCTAGAATGAGTTTGATTAAGGATATGACAGAGTTGTTGGAAATGAGGCCTGCCGGTTTGAGTTTGTTTAGGGAGTCTTGTTTTGGTGTTTGGTTAGATGCCCTCTTTAAAGACCATGAACCTTTTTTGATGCATTTGATGCTTCTTAATCAACAAGAGGGAGACGGGACCACACTCAATATGACGACTTACAATTTAATGTTCACAAATATATATTAAATTTTGGCCGTGGAGAATTTTGTATATGTACGGGCATGAAGTTTGGTCACTACGATGTTAAGGATATAGATAAAGCAACTAATGTCCCCTTTAGAGATCGTGTATTTGGTCATAATAAAGTAACGGTTCTCATTTGAAGAACGCATTTAATTGATGGTAATGAGTGGGATAATATTGAAGATGTTGATGTTGTATGTTTGTGTTTGGTTATGTTTGTGGATCTTATATTTTGCTGAGAAGGGAGCGTAGGTATAATGCACATGTGCATCTTTTAGCATTAGTTGAGGGCTGGGATGCCTTTAATCAATTTTTATAGGGATCCTATGTTTGGTGTGTTGTATAATAGTACTAGGAGTGCTGGCTGGATTCATTTTCCTGGTGTGGATGTTGGTGATGGTGATGTTGAGTATGGTGGTAAGGTGGGTAAGCTGGAGAAATTTGAAAAAAATGTAGTGATAACACTTAAAGTGAAGGAAAAAACTGTGACAATTGGCATTTTCAGGGTGATACTTAACCTAACTTAAAATGTTTTACTTCGAACACCGTGAATATTTGATTTAACGTATAACCGTTAGGGTAACCCGTGTAAAACGGAAAACAACTTTGAATGTATACCGGCACTAAACTAAGTTTAGTCTACGTCCAATAAGTACTCTAAGACACTCGTGAGCATCATTTGGTTTTATAAAATTTACGTAAGTTGTTTAAACTTGCATTATATTACATGCATGCTTGTCGGTTACCCATAGAACGCACATACTGTCATTGTGCTCGTCGGATGATAATTAATTGTTTGTTGCAACACTTAGTTCAGCTACTGTTGAATAGCGCAGACAAGGTATAGATTTATGAAAAAGAAGATAGAAATGAGACGAGAGAGACAAGGAGTGGTTGAGTGGTGAGGATAACTTTTTAACTTTTATCTTTACTTAAATATTGTATATTACATGCACAGTTTTTTTTTTTTTTTTTTTTTTTTTTTTTTTTTTTTTTTTTTTTTAACACTTGAGTACAACAATTACTCCGTATCTCCTTTTAATTTTTATTTATTTTATTAATGTTTTTTTTTAGTTGTATTGAATAATAACTATTAATAAGAAGAAAAACTTGTATATATTTTCTTTATGAAACACTCTAATCTATTGTTCACACTATTAAGAAATAGATTTGGGTGTATGCGGAAGAATGTTTATAAGGAATTGAAAGAGTGATTAAGAATTTAGCAAAGCTAAATACCTAGTTAGTTTAGATTGTCTATGTAGAATTTGTTGATTTATAACAAGCAACTATTTTATTGATGATTCAAAGTACTAGATATTAACTTAACGACCTAATTATAATTTCATAAGTGTTAAATTGATCGGAATAGTTGAAATATTGAACTAGCAGGATGAATAATGTATGAACTGTATGTTATATTAGAAATTATTACGGCCCCTTTTAATACGAATTCCTGGCTCCGCCCCTGCATGCATGCATACACAAACTACCCAACACTCACCACCTTTACATTATTACTTTTAGCAAGATAAAGTAATTTTTTAAAGTTTGGATGAAGTGGTTTTAGTTTGCAAAGGATTTGATTCAAGAGTGATGTTGGTAGGTGTGGCCAGTGGCGGAGCCAGGAAATGTGATTAAGGGGGGCATCAAGCGAAATGTTAGATAACAGGAGGTGTCATTTTTTAGCGTAATTTAAAATAAACCGGGTCGGGTTTAATATAAAGGTAACCAAAGTGCTCGACTACGATGCAGTTAATACTAATCATAAGTTTTGGTGCCGCTAAAAGATTCAGTTGATGATTTTAGTTAGTTATTTATAAAAATTCAAACATCAAGTATATTAAAGCACATACAATTTTATTAATTTTACTAAACAGTATGTGATTATTATATCAAAAGATAATCATTAAAAGCATTTGAGAAACTCTCATGCTAACAAATTAAAATTAAAATGCCTATGTTGTAAACAATATCATGCTAAAAAGTAAAAAAAAAAGAAAAAAAAGTGTGATATTCACATCATTTTAAAATTCTAAATTAATATACCACATTACCAACAATATAAAGTTATAAATCACACGTTACTCTACGGTTTGAGAAAGAGATAAATTTATACCACCACTGGCCCACTCACACTTTCACACCCACTTTCCCACTCACTTTCACATCAGTCTGACGTAAAAAACTCACTGGAAACAGTTTTTTCAATTAGAGAGCACTCAAATTGTTGGCGAGCTGAAAGCGATGAGGGCACTTTGATTTTATGGGTGAGGGCACCGGACTTTTTTCTCATAAATTTCACTATTTTTCCTATATATTTTGTGTATCCGCAAGAGCTTGATTGGGGGCATCTCCCCCCACTACCACTATGGTGGCTCCGCCCCTGGGTGTGGCTAGAGTCTTTTATGTGCCGGCCAACATTAATTTTAACAACTACATACTCCGTTTTTTCTTACATGGAAATTATTGTTGTTTTTGAAAGAGTAAATTACACCGTTCGTCCCTGTGGTTTGTCCAAAATCACTGGTTTAGTCCCTAACTTTTAAAAGTTGCGTGTATGGTCCCTCTGACAGCCAACTAATAACACCCTTGGTCCCTATCGCTAACTGACGTTATGTATTCCGTTAGCAAGTTTCAAGGTTAGTTCATTAACCAAACAAGCGTTTGCAACGTTAGTCCTTTTCCTTAACGGCCGTTTGCAACGTTTGCAACGTTAGTCCTTGAGTCCGTTTTTCTTCCGTTTTCGTCCGTTTTTCTTACGTTTATTCCGTTTTTGTCCATTTTTCTTACGTTTTTGTCCGTTTTTCTTACGTTTTTTACGTTTTTGTCCTTTTTTCTTACGTTTTTTCCGTTTTCATACGTTTTTGTCCGGTTTTCTTACGTTTTTTTCCGTTTTTGTCCGTTTTTCTAGGTTTTTGTCCGTTTTTTCCGTTTTCTACGTTTTTGTCCGTTTTTCTTCGTTTTTTTTTTTTTGTTTTTCTTTTTTTTTCCGTTTTCATACTTTTTGTCCGTTTTTCTTACGTTTTTTTTTTTCCGTTTTTGTCCGTTTTTCTTATCGTTTTTTTTTCGTTTTTTCCGTTTTCTATACTTTTTGTCCGTTTTTTACGTTTTTTTTTCCGTTTTTTTTTTGTCCATTTTTCTTACTTTTTTTTTTCCGTTTTTGTCCGTTTTTCTTACGTTTTTGTCCGTTTTTTACGTTTTTGTCCGTTTTTCTTACGTTTTTTCCGTTTTTCTTTTTTTTTTACGTTTCATACGTTTTTCTTCCGTTTTTTCCGTTTTCATTTTTTGTCGTTTTTTTCCGTTTTTTTTTACGTTTTTTGTCCGTTTTTCTTATTTTTCGTTTTTGTCCTTTTTTTTTTTTTTTTCGTTTTTTCTACGTTTTTGTCCGTTTTTTCTTACGTTTTTTTTTCTCTGTTTTTTCTTTTTCTACGTTTTTGTTCCGTTTTTTCTTACGTTTTTTACGTTTTTGTCCGTTTTTCTTACGTTTTTTTCCGTTTTCATACTAAGTCCAGCACTATTTAGCATCTAATACTCATTTAGGGTTATTCAACCCATTCCTCTTCACAGCCGCTCTCTTTTCTCTTCTACTCTCATTTTTCCGGCCACACTTTCCGGCGAACACCACACACCACCACCGCACCTCCTTTTCTTACACCACCGCCACCAAACTTCATCTTTTGCAACCCTCATCCCATTTCTACATAGTACGCGCCCAAAAACCCTCACCCCACCATCACACGCGCCACCACTTAACTTTTCCGACCAAGATCTAGTCTCATTCGAAGGTTTAAAAGGTGGGTAACACCGAGTCACCCATGGTTCTGACTCGGTGTGAAATAGACTCGAACATAACGATTTTTTTCTTATTGTTTTTGATTCGAATGGGTTCTAAAATAAATGGGTTTTATGTTTTTATTAACAAAGAAACAAGATAAGTTTGGTATCCGGGTTTGTTTGTGAGTCGAGTCGCATCAGTAGTGAGCTTAGGCTCACGCTGCTATTTTTTTTATTTGTATTTGTTTCAACTTTTTTTGTGTTGTTTTGTTACTGTCATATAGTTGGCCGAGAGCTAGGATTAGAGTGGTGGATTTGTTTGAAGCAAACATTGGGTTAATGTTGTGTTATTGTTATCTTGTTGTGTTGATTATTTGTGTTGGCATTTGCGGCTGTGGAGTGTTGTGGTGGATATTATGGGCTGTTTTTGCAGCTACTGGAAATTCTTGGCGAGTTAGATTTAGAGTAGTTAGGATTAGTTGTGGTGCCGAGGAAATAGAGCCGAGACTACTAGGGTCTCGGCAAGGAGTTAAGGTGATGTGATATTAATGTTAATATTGTTGTGAAAATAGATGACGGAGATTAGGTTCGTAACGTGCCGTAGTCGGCCGTTAATTTGGAGTTTGAATTTGCGGCAAAAACGTAAGAAAAAGGACAAAAACGAAAAAACGTAAGAAAAACGGAAAAAACGTAAGAAAAACGGACAAAAACGTAAAAAACGTAAGAAAAACGGACAAAAACGTAAGAAAAACGGACAAAAACGGAAAAAACGTAAGAAAAACGGACGAAAACGGAAGAAAAACGGACTCAAGGACTAACGTTGCAAACGTTGCCGTTAAGGAAAAGGACTAACGTTGCAAACGCTTGTTTGGTTAATGGACTAACCTTGAAACTTGCTAACGAAATATATAACGTCAGTTAGCGATAGGGACCAAGGGTGTTATTAGTTGGCTGTCAGAGGGACCATACACGCAACTTTTAAAAGTTAGGGACTAAACCAGTGATTTTGGACAAACCACAGGGACGAACGGTGTAATTTACTCTTTTTGAAATGCGCTATTTATAACCTTCTAAGTTTTACTACTCCGGATTATTTTTCATTGTATCTAGCTACAAGATGCTCTAGTAATTTTTAAACACAAATATTGAACTCGATTTTTTTTCTAAACTTTAGAGATTTAAAATGGGTTGTACTGCTAAAACATATATACGAATAGCTAAATAATAGCATATGCGTTGTTGTTTTAATAATTCGAAGAACATTTAAATCAACATAACTCTATTAAGTCTTATGTTTTGACTTTCTGCGTTATATTGTACCAAACCCGACTCAGCATAACCGGTTGACTTGTTGACCCGTTAATTTGTTTATTTCAATCAAATTAAGGAACCGCCACTGGAAATGAGTGGTGAAGATTTGATCTTCTGATCTTTGGAAAATATGTAACAAGAAAGAAAAACCCGTAACAAGAAAGCAAGCATATATCATACATATGAACAAATACATATGAAATTAACATTGTGATCAAGAACGCCTTGTCAACCCGCTAGAACTCAAAAAACAGAAAGAAAAACCCGTAACAAGTAAGCAAGCATATATTATACATATGAACAAATACATATGAAATTAACATTGCGATCAAGAACGCCTTGTCAACCTGGCAAAACTCACAGCTATCATCACGTAGATCCAGTCTTTGACATAGTTCACGAAATGGAAATATGCGTATCTCCATGAATGATTGATACCCAAAGTTCCAAAAACTCCCCAAAATCCGAAAGCCAATCCGATGGAAAGACTAATGAAAAACCCACGGGTGATCAGCTTATCTTGATCTTCTGTGTCATCAGTTTCTAATACAGTACTTGGTGGATTTTGAGGTACCGAATCTCCAGGGCATGTGTTAGGAAGTGGAAGCCCACAAAGTGCAGGATTCCCAGAGTAAGATGAAGCACTAAAGCTCTGTAATTGAGTGCCTGTTGGTATCCTACCTGACAAGTTGTTGTTTGAAAGGTCTAACACACCGAGATTGGTCAACTGTGAAATGCTTGCTGGGATGCTACCAGTCAGATGGTTTCCCGATAAATCAAGGAAATCCAGCCATCTTAACCTTCCGATATCTTGAGGTATTTGCGAGGTTAAGCTGTTTCTTGAAAGGTTTAAGGCTACAAGCCGGGTAAGATTAGTTATTTCACTTGGTATTTCTCCGGTGAAATTATTGTTTGAAAGATCAAGGCTACTGACCAGACCCAAAGTATTCTGGAACATAGACATCCTTCCTTTCCATAGCAACGATACTTTAGACGTATACACAATTCGACGGCGGCCGAACCTAGTACGTGACAGCGCAACAGAGTTTGACACAAATGCAACCCTGTATTTTCTCTCGCTCATGCCTGTCAAGTTGCTAAGGCACGTGGGTATGGTTCCAGAGATACGGTTGACAGAGATGTCCAAGATCTGCATGTAGGCATGGCTACAAAAACTTGTAGGCATAGTTCCGTGGAACCGATTGGATTGTAAGCTAAGAACACGTAACTGCCATAGTTTTTCCCCAATCCATGCAGGGACGGGACCCGAGAGGTTATTTTCTCCAAGATCAAGAAGCTGCAGGAGCATACAATTTTTTAAGGAAGAAGGCAGCTTTCCAGTCAGGCGATTATTTCTGATGCTCAGCATTTTAACATACACTAGGCCTCCCATAGATGCGGGTATTCTTCCTCTGAACTTATTGTATTCAAGATTAAGAAAATCGATATAAGGTAAGTTCATCCAGAAATCAGGAAGCTCTCCTGAAAGTTGATTATTCGAAAGATCAAGATAAACTAAGTAGGTGAGATTCCACAAGGATGAGACTGATCCCCGAAACATATTATTGTTGAGAGCCAATTGTAGGGTGTTATAAGGAAACAATGGAACCGGACCTGAAAAGTTATTAAAGCTGAAATCAAGCATAGGTTCATCCCCATACACGAAATTTGTCAATTTTCCATGAAAGTGATTAGATGAAAGATTCAGGTAACGAAGATTCGGCGTTAGCTGCTTCCAGAACCAATCAGGAACAGAGTCGTTGATTTTAGAATCAGAGATATCAAGTATGGAAAAATTCTTCTGAGTTTGCAACCAGGTTGGAAAAGAAGGACCCAACTTGCATGACGAACAAGCCAAGACATCAAGGGAAAAAGTTGGAGACCAGCTAGAATCCATTTCTAGAACAATTGAGTTAAATGAAAGATCAAGGTAAACCAACAGAGAAAGATTGGTAAGGTGAGCTTCAGAGAGTACACCGTCTAACAAATTCGAAGAGACCGCCAAGTGTTGTAGTTCAAAAAGTTGCATGATCTTTTCTCCTAGAGTCCCTTCCAAACGGTTTCTCTCCAAATACAACGTCCTTAATGAAGAAAGATTCGAAAAATCTGGTAAAAGGCCATTGATTTTGTTATCAGACAAGTCTAGGATTAAGAGATTTGAGATTTGCCCAAATTTATTTGGGAAGGATCCGTTCATCTGATTGTAATCTAGATGTAATTCTCTTAAAGCTGTGAATGCTGTAAAATCAGGCAAGGAACCACTTATGTTATTGTTACTCAGTTCCAGAACCTGGATCGAATTTTGTGCTGGTGCCAAGAGGTGGAAAAAGTTGGGAAGGTCTCCAACGATATTGTTATCATCAAGATATAATGATTGTAGGTTGCTAAAGTTTCCAAATGATCTCGGGATACCCCCTTCTGGGCCTGTACTGGTCAAATGTAAGTTCTGAAGGGATTTGAATGCACCAAAAGCTTCAGGAAAGGTACTGTTTAACACGTTGTTAGACAGGTCAATATCGGTAAGGCTTCCGCTGAAGTTGAATAACCAAGGATATATTGAAGATGAAGACAAATCAAAGTTTGAAGACAGATCGAGAACCGAAAGAGAATTTGAAAAGTTGGTGACCAGAAAGAATGAATTAGCAGCTGAATTGGGAAGCTGACAATCATGTAATTGCAGTACAAAAAGAGACGGGAGCTTGGTTATCACATTTCCTAACAGATTAGTAGACTCGCTGAGGTCTAAGAAGCTGAGGTCTAGGTAATCGAGTGAGGAAAGTTTATAGAGCCACTCCGTGTTTTTCAACTTGAAGGACGAAACTGAGAGATCAAGAACTTGTAAGTAAGAAAGATTCCCCAACTGAGGAGGGACATCAGATACCTCTAAAGCGATGTGGGAAAGGTTAAGGTACCGAAGTCTTCTCAGGGAACCCATGAATTTTGGAATATGAGAGAAGCTATTGAAACTGAGGTCCAAATGTTCCAACTGGTGTAGTTCTAGCAGCGAATCGTTGATATCACCTCTTAATCCAGCTCTGACATCAAGTTTGCCATGAAGATCTAGCATTATGACATGGCCAGTTTGGTTGCTGCAGCCTACACCTCTCCATGAGCAGCAATCCTGAGAGCTTTTCTCCCATGTAGAAAATATGCCAAAATCACCCACAAACCCATTTTTGAATTGGAGTAGTGCTTTTCTCTCCCTCTCAATGCACCTTGTTTCAGCGACCTCACTTCTGGCCATGACAGAAGCAAGTTTGATGCAGCATATGAAAAGGGCGAGAAGTGATGACATGGATGCATACTGCAGTGACTTGCTACTTCTCCCCATGGGCTATGATTTGATATGTATGAAGATTAAAGGAAGCCAATGGTATTTATATTACAATCATTTTTCAAATTTCTTACATAGATGGGATATATATTTCCAAGAAGTCTATTCATTCCGAACATTGCGCACAATTATGATTCAAGCCAATGGTATTTAGTCACCTGGACGCTGCTTAAATTAAAGAAAAATCATGTTGATGATACAAGCATATCCCGCAAAAAAAATTCTTTCATTCTTTGACCAAATACATATAAGAAAACTAATGACAACTTGGAATAATTCTTTATTCCAGTCTTAGGTTGTAGAAAGGGACAACATCATATTCATGTGTTTTTATTCTCATAAGGCTGACAACTTGGAATAATTTCTTTGACTAAGTCACTTGGTTGCTGCTTAAAATAATGAAAAACCATGATGACAAAATAAGCATATCCAACAAAAAATCACCTGTAGCATATTAAAATTCCCATGTTTCCGTGTCTCTTTTTTGTCTGTTTTGTTTTGACTTTTGAGTGCAACTTTATTGCTGTTATTTATAGATCCCCATGGTAATTCAGTGTTGATTCTCGAGTGGATAATAGAGAATTCAAATCTATGTAGACATAGCAAAATGAATGAATGTGATGGGTTGAGAGGGCCAAAAGGGTATTTTTTGTTTAAGCAGGGTCATTATTATTGATATGAACTAACAGATTGTGTTGCTATTATCGGAAGTTCAAGCATAAGCAAAACCACTATCATCCATGGCATGGTCATCAACTGATTGCATTGTTATGTCTAATGGGTTTATCAGTGTACGTTTCGATTATGTTAGCTCATTCACGGAGGCACACAATTGTCCATGGCATGTTGGATTAAATCCACAACAAACCTGAATATCGAAACACGAAATCTAGAGACGTAGTATGTCTATCACCAAGCTGCAACACCAAACACGAAGAACCCGCGTTGGACGAACGGAAAAAGAAGAACAAGAAACTACAAATATATCGACAATAAGTATGAACAATATGCACACGTTAATACCCTCAAACCCCCTTTATTAACAAAATAAATATTATATCAAGAAAGAAGAACTTAAAGAACTAGCATTCCCACTCACCTCTATTTTATAGAGATGAGGGGGTAAAGAAACCATGTTAGAATCAGCTAAGGAATCCCCTCAAGACCCCTACATAAACAGCCATGCATTATGGCCTTTACTTGCCTTCCAAGGCAAGTAGCCGAGTCATAGTTCTAGTCTAAACCTAATTTAAATTACAACGTACACTTAATTCCCTAAACTACGTTTAAGTTTGCTTCTAATATCCTACAATTTGCACCTTAGAGCACTGGGTGTGGAGCTCTTCGTGGCTCGCCATGAGTGACATGGCAGCTCACCATGGCATGCCATGACACCATCCCAACTCTTCGTGGCTACTCATCCGTGGGTTACTCGTCTGCACGGCGAACCCAACTCCCTGCAAATTGTGTACGATCACAACTCTTCGTGGCATGCCATGACACCATCCCAACTCTTCGTGGCTACTCATCCATGTATGTGGGACTCAAATGAGTAAGTTGTGGTTTGTTATGATAAGAGGGTTTATAAAGGGAGGTATGTCATGGTGATGTGGCACCCCATGGGACCCGAATGAGTAGTTTTGAGATGTCATGACACCCATTGCTCTTAGGAGTAACACTTAACATAAGCGATACTCAACACCTTTTCCGGGTGGTGGAACCTCGAAGCGGGGACCACCTTGCCGATGTACTCCAGTAATTTCCTAAGATTAGCTTTCTTAGACTCCTTTATTTTCTTCTGTTCAGCAGCATTACCCTTCGCATCTTCTTGACCAGGTACTTTGGTTACCACAATGTCTACTCTCACATTTATACTAAGGTTACCAAGCAGTTCACGTTTCTCTTTTCTTCAAGCTATGTAACCTGCAACTATCTTTGAGCCATCATAGTATCATCACTACTAACGTGAATAACCTAAACTTCACGATTTCTTTGAGCTCCTTGTAGTTCCACCTCAAACTAAACACGTTTTCGATCATGTACTTCATGGACTCATGTTCTAATACAAGGACCAACCCAATTTGTTCTGAACCCCCATGCTTTTCTACACCATTCCTATCGAAATTTTCGATGTCAAACCTAGTTATAGAACTAATCATTTTTCTTTAACCTTGCTATATCATTGTCAAGTAATTTCTTAATCAACTTTACCAACAAGTCTCATAAGTCGTGTGCAATAAACCCGTTGTTGCTAAAGAAATCTTTTTTGCAAATCAAATTAATTAGTAAAACCCTAAACCCTCGATTTTGAACAAGCAAACCCGGTCGTTAACTTGAAACCTAAGCGAACTACGATCGAAACTTGAAAAAAAAAAAAAAAAAAAAAAAAAACCACAACACGAAAATCCTCAAGCCTGATCAATTTAGTAACCCTAAATAAAACCCTTGAAGTCAAGTTTTAAATCAAAAATCGAAAAACATCGAACTTTTAGAACACCTCCAAAAGTCTACAACTTCCTACGACCCTCTTAGTTCTTCACGTGCATGCAATGTGCAATACCCCTTTTGACACCTCACATTCATGTAACAAAATTTAATGTTCACATGCATGTACAAAGAAAAACCCTTCTTTGTCGTATTATGTTTTTGAAAAACAACCGCAAAAAAAGATCAATACTAAAACCCTTCTGTTTTTCAATGAACTCCTTTCTAGCAATCGATATTGAGAACCACGCAATACCCGCTACTCTTGATATCACGTGTTGGAATAAATGGAAAACAAACCCGAATATCAAAACACGGAAGACGTACTGTCTATCACAAAGCTGCAACACCAAACACCAAACCCGCTTTGGATGAACGAACAAAGAAGAACAAGAAACTACAAATATATCGACAATCACTACAAAAAAACTTGCACTTAGGGACTACATTCTCGTCCCAAATTTGCAAACGGCGTCGTCCCAAAGCCAAAATGGTACGACATCTCGTCCCAAAGTTGTAGTCTCTATATTGTTGTCACAAAAAAATTTGGGACGACACTGTCTTTGTAAATTTGGGACGACATTTTGCTGGGCCCACAAACAATTCAACGTAGCAAAATACGAAAAGGGACGACATCAGTTTTGCAAAAAGGGACGAGATTATCGTCCCTAGCTTATTTTTATTTTTTTTTACTATTTTTAAGTAAATAAGAAAATGTTTTTAAAAATAAAAAATGGGATGACATAAAAAAATATTAGGGACGAGATTATCGTCCCTAAGTGTTTATGTTTTTTGTATTATTAAGCCGTTTGGGACGATATACGTGGCAGTCAGCAGCAGAAAGGGACGACATGGCTTCGCAATTTAGGGACGATAATGTCGTCCCTATTTTCATGCAAACCTGCATATTTTTCAGATTTTTTTCAGATTTTTTTTGGGGAAAAAATCTACCAAAACAAATATAACCTGTAATCAACCATAATCCACAATACCAATTCGACAATATGATACAATACAAAATTACTAAACGATACAATACCATTCCACAAATCCACGATACCATTCGACAAATACGATACAAATTAAACTAACAAGTCACAAACTTACTAATTAACATGTCTCAAAGTTACTAACAAATCATAAAGTTAACACAAATAATAAGATCTTAAATCCCTACGCCTACTCCTCGTCCGACTCCGCCTCCTCCTCCTCATCACTACTATCATCATTATTATCATTATTATCTTGAATGCGGCTCAGATGGGGATTATTTTGTAACATGTATTTGTTAAGGTCGGGTGGTGGTATTACATAATTAGAACTAGAACCCGGGCACGTAGTAGAGTTGGGAAAGGAGGGACGATAACAATTGTTAAAAGAATTATTAGGGTCGGGAAATGGAGCTTGGAAAGCAGGGCCGGGAAAGGGAATAGGGCCGGGAAATGGAGCAGGATTAGGTGGGGGAAAGGGAACGAGAAATGGATTACCTTGGTTGTTGTAGTGGCTAAAAAACTGCCCAATGTAAGATTCGAAGATGCCAACTCTAGAACTAGTCGCGTTAGCCTCTTCCCTAGCCAATCTAGCCTCTTGCTCAGCCACGAGAGCCCGTTGTTGCGCCTCCTGAGCTTGCTTCATCAGCAACTTTTTCTCTTGCTCCTCTCGCCTTAACACCTCCGTGATATAGACCAGTTAATGTCTGTAAATGCCAAAGTAGCTATGTATGCTAGTATTAGTATTATGGGTCGTTTATGGGTCAAATAGGATAGCAGTTAATAACAATTATTGTTAGTTATGACAGTTAAGTTAGTTAATGGCAGTTAGAGTCTAAAAGACACAATGGTTAATGTTAACTGTTTGTGTCGTTTCATATTGTATATATAGGATTGAAAGAGTCTATAAACATTATCCATTCACATCAATAAAGTCCATTGTTTACTATCATTAAATTTCTGTTACACTTTGTTCTTTGTGTTTGATTACATACCTGGGCAACAATGGCATCAGAGCAGGTTCAAGAAAGAAGTTTGAAAGGGCTGTTTGTTAGTGATTAACAACAACCAGAAATTGTTGCAGATTGGATAAAAAAGATCAGTGAGTGATCGGGACCTTTTTTTTCCCGTTTGAGAAGAACTGGAAAACAGAGTCGGTGATTTCTTGGAAGGAAATCGTTTGAAGAGGCTGCTTGTTTGTGATAAACAACAACAAGAGAAATACTGTAGAGAAGCAGATCAAGAGGATCCAGAATCTTTCGTGCGTGATTGGTGGGACGAAAAAGAAAAGAAAAGCACCAGCGGTTCCTAGTGTTTTGTTGCAGCCTTTGCAGAAAAAGTGAAGGGAACAAAAGTCAAATTTTTGGTCTTTTGATTTGGTGACTCACGTGGACAGAAAAAAGAAAAGAAAAGATACTTATTTTTCTTTTGAGATATTCTACAAAGAAGTCCAAGTGTACAGGTTTTATTTTCTTAAATACCTCTTGGTTTTATTACATTTATTAGAACAAGAATAGTTTGGAAGATTAGACTTTTGTCTATTACAATTCTCGTTGGAGAAACATTAGAGTCATTTGGAAATTATTGTGGTTAGACAAAAGATTAAGTTCGACTATTGTTGGAATTGTTGGAATCATATTGGTTTAGAAGGAATCCATATTAGAGTTTTTTTTTTTTAAGTTTTAGGAAGAAAACTTAGAAACATGTCGGATTCAAGCGGTAACAACAACAATAATGCACTTGGGGGATCATTGGCACATTTTCAATGTCCGGTTTTAAATTCTACAAATTACCCCGTTTGGGCTATTCGATTCAAAACAATTTTAGAAGCAAATGGTATATGGGAAATTATAGAACCAGGCACTAAAACTGATGTGAAGAAAAACAAAGCCGCGATGGCGTATTTATTTCAAGCATTGCCAGAGAATCTAGTGTTACAAGTTGCAAGTTATAAGACCGCAAAAGAAGTATGGGATGCACTTAAGACAAGATATGTTGGAGAAGATCGAGTACAAAAGGCACGATTGCAAACACTCAAATCGGAGTTTGAGATGTTGCAAATGAATGAGGAAGACACAATTGATGCATTTACCGCGAAGATAAATGGGATTGTGACTAGGACAGCGAATTTGGGTTCAACATTTGATCCACCAAGTCTAGTACAAAAACTTCTGAATTCCGTACCAGATAGTTTTATACAAATTGTTGCATCCATAGAGCAACACTGCGATCTAGACAAAATGACTTTAGATGATGCGATTGGAAGATTGAAGGCTTTCGAAGAGAGAATAAAGTTTAAGAAGAATAAGGAAAGTGATGATCAAAACAAGTTATTGTTGACACGTCACAACAATAACTTTATTCAAGGAAGGCGTTTTGGAAAACGTGGACAATATTTTTCAAGAGGACAAGGCAAAGGGAGATATAAAGATGAAGGACACACCTCAAATGAGTCGGTAGGAAACAACAACAAACCGCGAAGGTATGGTGATAAGTCGCAAATAAATTGCTACAAGTGTGGAAAACTTGGGCACTATGCTTATGAATGTTCAAGCAAGAAAAAGAAGGAAGATGCGGCACTATTAATAGAGAATGATGATGATGATGAACCGGCACTTCTGATGTGCCTTATTGATGAAAATTAAAAAGTTTAAAAACTTGATCGTGTGACGCAATCAAGACAAAGACCGTGTGATGCGGACAAGTAACCTGTGAAGGGTGCAATGAGGAGATTCAGTGAATAAGTCAAGTCAAGAAACACGTGTGACACGGTTTTCAATCCGTGAAGGATCAAAATTCTGTGGAAGAATTAAAGGTTATGTGAAATAACCAAGTTTGCCATGAAGGATGGTTCGTGAAGAACAAGATCAGTGACTGGTCAAAATGCAGACGGTGTGAAGCCAAGTTGTGTGAAACAAATTCGTGTGAAGCAAGTTTGTGTGAAGCAAATTCGTGTGAAGCAAGTTTGTGTCAAGCAAAGTTCGTGAGGAGCAAAAGATGGTGCGAAGTCATTAAAGATTTATTGAAGACAAAGTTTTTTGTTACAAGTCAAGAAGATTTGGATCAAGAAAAAGGCGTGATGATGATGTCTGAAGTATGAAGATTGCGTGAAGCATATCAACAAGAAGATGGATGTTGGCATTAAGAAATTAGGGAGGAGATATAGACCAGTTAATGTCTGTAATTGCCAAAGTAGCTATGTATGCTAGTATTAGTATTATGGGTCATTTATGGGTCAAATAGGATAGCAGTTAATAACAGTTATTGTTAGTTATGACAGTTAAGTTAGTTAATGGCAGTTAGAGTCTAAAAGACACAATGGTTAATGTTAACTGTTTGTGTCGTTCCATATTGTATATATAGGATTGAAAGAGTCTGTAAACATTATCCATTCACATCAATAAAGTCCATTGTTTACTATCATTAAATTTCTGTTAGACTTTGTTCTTTGTGTTTGATTACATACCTGGGCAACACGTGATGTGCTGCCGAGTAATATAATCTTGTCCAACCGGCCGATGTGTGGACCTGTGAGAAGTTTTGCCACTGCCCGACATCCTCCTGCCCCTGCACGGCATATTTTGGCGGTTGTCACTCGGATCTACTGCATCCAATATTTCTTGATCGGTCATCAACGGGATTGTACCGACTTTAACTTGATCAAAAAGGGACTTTATCTCCAGCTGTGCAAGTTCAAAAAAAAAAAAAAAAAAAAAAAAAAAAGAAAAAAAAGAAAAGTAACTTGTTCTTAATGACGCATGTTAAGAGATAAATTACTTACATAAGCTGTCTCGTTTGCACTGGTTTTAAATTTTCCCTTTCTTGAATGCCCCTTCCTCCTTGTTTCGATAAGGTCTTCATCTTTCCCTTTATTGTTAACCCTCTATACATACAATATAAAATAAATTAATAACGAGCTATATATAAACAATATATAGACCTTTAAAAATCACAAAAATTATAATGAGTCTTACATAATCGTTTCTTCCTTGTACGAACGATTGTCTCCCTTGGTGAGTTATTATCTTGTTTTTAGCTCGGTTATCTGCATTTTTGGCAGATCTTTCCATCCGTTCCGGTTCGGACCACCAGTCGACCAACATCTCCCATTCCTCTCGGCTTCTGTTAAGCCACACTTTCGGCGGCGGTGGCTGTTCCCTTGCCGCCACGGGCGTCTCATATGTATCAAAGTAAACAGACTTGATCCTGTATTTATTTTTGTGATATAGTAACCGCATCTGAAGTTTCAGTCCAAGAGATACCCTTTCCCCCACCGTATATACATTCTCCCCAACCGTCACTTAGCGACCGTCATTTAACCAAGGTGCGATGTTGAAATAGGTCTACAAATAAATATACGCATTTAAATAAACACACAATTTAAATATAACACGCATATCTAAACGGTCGATAACAATAAGAATAGAAATAAAACAAACAATTAATACCTTGAGTGCGGGAAATATATGCGCCTTAAAAGGTTCTGGAATTTGTTCCCAATCGCAATCAAGGGGAAGTGGCCCGACTTGTTCCCCGATAAGACTACTCAACGGCGGTGCATAAGTGCCTATAGGTGAAAAGGTACCTTGATCATCGTAATCAAAGCCAATCGGCAAAGGTTGATTATTATTCTCTCTAAGCGCCCTCTTTAAGGCCAGATTTTCCGTCTCACTAGTGATCATTGACCTACAAATTTAAGTTATTGAGTCATGAAAATACAAGTAAAAAAATTCAGTTTTATCAATAAAAAATATAAAATAAAAATCATAAGTTCTTACCTGCGCAATAGCCCGACATAGTAAATGAGAGCCGTCTTGGTGGATCACCACCAGCATCCCCGCCGTGTGATCTGGGAGCTACACACGCCATGTGTAAAATTACAAGTACAAGAACACACAATTTTGTGGACCAATTAATACTAATACACACATTTATATAAATATACACATTTAAACATAACATAACAATTTCATTCAAATAAAAGTTACACGTTTAAACATATAGTAACAATTTCATTCAAATTACAATTTAAGAACAATTGTCATAATCAGAATCATCGCCAGATAAAACTTCTGCAACAACAGTGGGGTTCACTTCATCATCATCAGACACGTCAACATCATCATCATCATCATCATCATCATCAAGGACATGAGCAACGACATCATCTTCATTATTAATAAAATCAGCATCTTCTTCAGCGTCATCTGGTGGGGCGTTCACTTTTGTTGATTCATCATTTACACTCAAATCCGCATACTCCAAACCAGTCAAACCAACAGATAATGCAACATCTGATGAACTGCTGACATGTATAACATCTTGATCAGAATCTACCACATCCCGATGCCAGATCTTCCGATGATGAACATCTTCGACGACCTTCCAATGTGGTGGTCGTCTAGCAGGGTCTTCAAGGTAGAAGACTTGTGTTGCTTGTGTCGCAAGAATGTATTGTTGATTTCTAAAACCATCATATCAGTCAAAATATGATGTATGCCTCGTTTAATGTAAGAACGTCTAGAGCATGCCGTAGGGTTATTAGGGTTACGGGTGTCAAACCATTTACATCGGAACAACACAACCTTGCGGTTGCCCATATAAGTGAGCTCCAGAATTTCTTCCAGTTGACCATAATACATATCTCCATCAGGCCCGGGTGTTGAAACTCCACTGCTTTGAGTGGTATGATGTATATCGCGCTCATGCACCAAAAAATTCACACCATTAACTATGCAAGAGGGGGTATGTACTTGCACTAGATGAAGGTCCACATGCCAAAGAGAGTAACTCGGGACTACAGCTTGGGTCTTTTGCCATGCTCTTTTCACGAATCTACGAAAGAGATACAAACAGATTCAGATGAGCAATAACTCTGGACTACAAGGTAATATATCTAATGTGTTTACCTTGTGATTGAACCAGGGAGGAAAACTTGTTTCCACGGTATTGTTAGGAAATTCACTGCAAAAGTTCATGATATTAGAATAAGTCATCGAAAACAAATAACTTACGAAAAAAGGGTTCTTCAAAATATAAAAAAGAAGAAACATACTCTTTGTATGCCCGGATGTCTGCGTCGATTTCAGGACTGTTGTTATGTACAAACCATACAACTGCCTGCATAACATCTGGCTTCATCCGGGTATGTACATCTCTACCCACCGGTTTGCATACTGACTGGAACACTAGGAATTTATCTGGTTGTTCAGGTTCACCGTCGTCATTTCTGTTAGGACGATTAAATCTCGTCTCGACATCCTTAAGATAACGCGAGTAAAAAGTTAATGCTTCTTCTGCAACATAACCCTCTGCTATAGAACCTTCAGGCTTGGCTTTATTTCGGACATAATTTTTTAGCTTCTTCATGTATCTTTCAAATGGATACATCCACCTACCTAGAATAGCCTCTTCGGTTAAATGTATAACCAAATGAATCATTATGTCAAAAAAATCAGGAGGAAATATTTGCTCTAAATTAATCATAACATCGATCATTTGTTTTTTTAGCTTTCTCCATGACATGTTAAAACGGATGACTCGATATAGTATCGTGATACATGATATTGTATCGTGGAACATGAAATGTTAAATGGATAAGTCAAGATGGTATCGTTATACATTAGATCGTTAAACGAATGAGTCGGGATGATATGGTTATACATGAGATATTAAACGAATGAGTCGAGATTACATGGTTATACTTGAGATGTTAAACGAATGAGTCGATATGATATGGTTATACTTGAGATGTTAAACGAATGAGTCAAGATGATATCGTTATACATGAGATGTTAAACGACGAGTCGAGATGATATCGTTATACATGAGATGTTAAACGAATGAGTTGAGATGATATGGTTATACTTGAGATGTTAAACGAATGAGTCGAGATGATATCGTTATACATGAGATGTGAAATGAATGTATAGGACCTTAGATCTATTAACGTTATCACACGATATAACCTAGGTGACTTCAATGATGCTTGAGTTTAGTGAGAGAAAACTAGAGAGATAAAGAAGGAGAACTTTTATAAATAAAACACAAACAATACACACTCAAGCACACCTTACAAATGAAGAGTAAGGTGCCTTTTATAGTTCCATACATAAGCTACATGGGCTTGGCCATGGGCTTTCTCATGGGCTTGCATCAAGTGGACTTGGATTACATTTATATTAAGGCTTACACATTACTAACTTAAACTAGCATATTCCAAAGTCCACGAGACCATTTAACTTAAACTATTATAACATCTACGACACATTACAAAGTTCATATTAAGTGAATGACCATCACTTCTACTTTAATGATGAGTGTGTAAATACTCATCATTTTTATACCCATTTAGACTAGAAAACGACAAAAAACACCCAAATAGATCAAATATTGTTGCAAATATCCTTGATTGGTGTTTTTATGTGTTTCAGGTACAAAAGGATTGAAAACAGGGCAAAAATGGACAAAACCGAGCACAAGATTGGAAAATCGTGAAAAGCCGAGGGCGGGAAAGGAATTTACGAGTTTGGACCGGGATTTTGCTCATGTTATCAAAAGTCAACCTCCAAGAATATTAAAGTATCATAAATAGTCCTTGGATATATTTTTCAGAATCGACACAATTGGTCCCTGAAATCACAAACTTGGCAAGATTGGTCCTTAAAAGTTTAAACTAATTCTAAGTCTATCCTAAAATAACCCAAACCAAAACCTAACCCAAACAAATCCCTAAGCCCAACACAAAAACACACCAGCCCATCCCATTATCCTAACCCATTTTAATAAAACGTTTTATCTTTTAGCTAAAGAACACACCAGTCAAATAAAAAAAGTCAAACCCATTTTTTTTTACCCTTTCCCTCTTCCCCATATCAGTACCCTCACCATCACTTCCCCACACCTTTCACCTTCCCCCATGTTTTTCTCTGATACACGGAACCCTCCCCCTACACTTAGCTACTTCACAAGTACTTGGTCACATGGTTCCATTCCTGCCTGGATATCCACTCACACAAATTTTGGCGCCAAAAATCCAACTGAGGGCTGTGATTAAATCAAGATGATCCTAAGGCCAAGAATTGATCAGAGTTGAAGAATAGGATATTCCCAGCATCTTAGTGTAACCCTAGTTTTAGAATAGTATAAATAGTTTCATTTGTAAGCCTTAAGGGGCAGGTTTTATTTTAGCTAAAATTAGGTATTTTTCTTTTATTAGCTTATTGTTGTTGTTTATCTTATTTTAATTTCCAGTAATGTAATTTAATTTCAGTTAATGCAAATTTAAGTTTTTCTTGTTTTTATATCTTGGTCAACCAAAGTCAAACATCACTGTTCATCTGTTTATTGTTGTGCTTAAGTGAAGATGCTGAAGGGTAAAAGATCTTCAAAGCTGGTTTTATCTAGTTCTTCAAGTTCTGATGCAGAAAGCATGGGTCTCTCTTCCAAAAAGGGGAGGATGGGTAGTTCTGAAGAGGAGGAGGAGGCTCAATTTCAATTTCATGAAGGAACTCAAATATATGATGAAGAGCCTGCTGGTGCAGGGCAAGAGCCTGTTAGTGCAAAAGAGCCTGCTGAAGCAGAGCAAGAGCCTGCTAGGATTGAGAGGCTGTTGGCTATGGATTATAGAGGTTCTGCTGACAATGTTTACAAAAGAAAGAGGGAATCACACCCTCAGGGGGGATTGTTTGTTCAAGGAAGGTTATTTATTGCTGATGAGCAATCTGCTGCTCCAAGTCAAGAACCAACACCAAAAGATAAGGGCAAGAAAATTATGGTTGAAGATGAACCTAAGCCCAAAAGGTTGAAGAAAAGAGAGCAAGTGCAGATGGCCATAGATGAGGAAGTCTCCAAAAAGCTTCATGAAGAAGAAATGCAAAAAGCTTTAGAAGCTTCAAGACTGCTTGCAGAAATGCAAGAACAAAAGGATGCTGCTCAAACTCTTCTTGACACTCAAGCTGCTCAGGAAACATTTGATGCACAGATGCAATGGATTATTGCCAATGATCCAATTGTGAGAGGTCAAGCTTCCATAATTATGGATGACAAGAATCTTAACACTGAAGAGAAAACAGCAGAGCTTGAAACTTTTATCAACAAAAAATATAGAGAAGCAGCTCTGGATGATATTTTTCAAAAGATTCAAGAAAGTCAGAAAAGAGGTTTTAAGGTGGGCTCATCTGAGAAAGATCAAGTGATTTTCATGAAGAGGTTTCTAAGAAGTCAAGCTAATTGGACTGAATATCAACTGAAGAAGAAATCTCCTGATGAAATCTACTTCCTTTATCTTAATGCCTACAAGACATGCTACTTCAAAATCCCATCTGATGCTAAACCTTCAAAGAAAAAGAATGGTGATCAAAAGAAACAAGAAGCAGAATTGGATCCAGAACAAGTAAGTAAAATGATAATTGCTTTACCAACAATTATACATGCTGATCCAATTAGGTCTAGACACCATATTATAGATTGGGAGATTCACCATGATAGATCAGGAAAGGCATGGAAGATAACCAGGGTTGGGAATCAAACTGCCATTTTCAAAAATTTTGAAAATCTGATAATGGCATGTGATAGAGCTGATTTAGAAGAGTTGTGGAATCTAGTTCAAATCAGGCTAAACACTAAGCATAAGACTGATGTTAAGGAACAAGAACTTTGGGTAGAGTTCAATAGGATGTATGATCCTGATCCACAGGATGTTCATTGGAAGTTTCCATATCATGATCCTACTACCACATGGGAATTCCTAAGTCTTAGCAGTGTGCATCATCTTTTTACACAAAGTGGGATTGAGCTCTTTATGTTGGCTGAAAAAGAGTATCCTCTGAGCTATGAAGTTCTTACAACCATGATTTCCAAGAGGTTAAGGTGTGATAAAGATGAAGAAAAGTCAGAAGTTGTTCAAAGTTTGTTGATGAACATTTTTGAACAATGTGAAAGAAAAAGGAAGAATAGAGAGTAAAGTTTTCGGAAGAGTTCCCTCAGATCCTCAAGGTATGGATTTTATTCATAAGAAACTTGTGTATTTTAAAGGAAATAACAAGTTTAGGGGAGGATTGTTGGTAATAAAATGTTCAAGTCAAAGAGCCTGCCAAATGAAGTATTAAGCCTGCTAGTTGATTTTGAAGAAGTTGAAGATAAACTAACAGTACCTTCTGGGTGAGAAGGTACTGCTAGTTAAAGAAGGTCCTGCCAAGTTGAAGGTCAAGTTGATAGATATTTATTTGTAGATATTTTAGTTGTATTATTAGTCTTTGTACAATGTAACACGTTAAGTATAAGTAGTTCAGTCTTCCATGTTGTGCAGAAGATAATACTGAGTGATTTACATTGAAAGTTGTAATTAGTAGGTTAGAAAAGTCCAAATATCTTATTATAATACACAACTTGACAACTTGTAATAAGGGGTCCTTATCCTATAAAAGGATCCTTTAGTCACCACCTTAGAAAAAAGATCTCTTCAACTAATAACTTTGAAATATCCAAAAACATAACAACCTCTCTAGTAACTTAGTTACTGATTTACAAATCCTTTTACAAACCAAAGATTCAAGGTTACTTTTGTAATTCTGGTGATAGTTTAGATCATCCGTATTATTTCATAAATAATATTGAATCGTTTTGTGTTATTCAAGCTGTGTTCATTGTTCATTATAATTCACGTTTGCATGTTTACCACCTTTTATTCCTTTAAGTGTGTTATAGTAAATTCCGCGTACTACATCACATTCATTCCTAAATATCCCAAACACATTATTAAGATCAACATCCCAAGTGTTTGTATAACCCTTCACAAAGTTTTTCTTGTTTTTATATCTTGGTCAACCAAAGTCAAACATCACTGTTCATCTGCTTATTGTTGTGCTTATTTGATTTTCCTCAGCTTATTTGCTACAGTTAGGTATAATTGCTTTTAATTTAATGGGTTGTAATAGCTGAATTCAGTTTTTGCTTTTAAAATCTTCAAAAACACAAAAAGACAGCTTATTAGTGACATCTTATTTCAAGTGCCTAATTTCCTTTGTTTTCTGCTTTTCTAAACTTAAAATAGCTTAATTAGTATTTGCCTTTTCATTTTATAGCTTATAATGTCTTTTATCAATTACAAGTTTCACAAAACAGCCCTTAAGGGGGAGTTTGGCATTAGGTTTAATATGGGTTAAAATGGGTAGAAATAGGTTTTCACTGTTCATTTGCATGTCTTGTTAGTTTCTCCTAGCTTATTGTGAGTTAGATAAGCAGTTCATAGGAAGATTTAAGCTCTTTTGAAGGCTTGTGATGATTTTGAGTTAACTAAGTTAGAATTAGAAAGCATAACTGATCCAATAAGCTGTTATAAGATCTTGATTTTTTTTATGTTGCATTTTGGAGTTTTTGAGTTCCTTTTAGTTACCTAAGGAAGATTTCAAGAGTTGAGTTCAAATCAATAGGGCTCAGTTAGAAATTTGGTCACCTCAGATGCCTAGGCTGCATCAGTTCCTTAATTTTGCATTTCCACTTTTTCAGCCCTTTTCAATCCCAGTTTTAAGCTAGTTAAAGTAGGATTAAATTTCTAATTTTTGTTTTATAAGTAGCTTGTAGGTTAGTCTTTATATGTTTCAGCTTATCTTTGACTTTAGAGCTCATTTGAGAGCTTATTTTGAGTCTGCAATAAGCCCCAGCAGGCTGCAAACTGCCCTTCATGCAGTCTGCACATTCTTACCCAGCTCATTTTTAAGCCCTTAATTAGCTCACTCTGATCTGGATCTTGGCCCACAAGTTCATTGGTAGATGAACTTTGGTTGTGTTCAGCTTATAGTAGAGTAGCTTAATGTTGTTGAGCTCAAAAAGTCACCTCAGTGAAATGCATTGAGTCTGCACTTTTGACCCTTATTGCTTTTATTTTAGCTTACCTCAGTAACTTTCTTGATTATTTTGTTGCTTAAATTGTTTTCCCTAGCTTAATTAGTTTAGATCTTATTACAGCTCAGCTTATTTCAGTTTGTAATGAGCTTTTCTCAGCTTATTCAGCCCATTGTCCACTTCCCTTAGCTTATTCCCATTTTTGTTCAACTGTCCAGCCATCATGGCTTATTTCTGAGCTTATTGTAGTTTTTAAACACAGTTGTCTTTGTTAAGTTTGCTTATGGTGGTGTGCTTATTGAGTTTCAGCAAAGAAAAAAATAAAAAAAATGTTTTTAAAAAAAGGCTGAGCCAGGGATTCGAACCCTGGTCTCTTGCCTAGCCAAGCCTCAACACCAACACCCACTACCACTAGCACCCTTGGGATTTCTCTGTTAAACATCCCTTCTTTAATTCTTTTAAGCCATTTTGTCCCTTTAGCTTATCAGCCTTAGTTAGCTTATTCCCAGCTTATCCAAATAAGCTGAGAACTCAGTTTTATTTTTCTTATAATTGTTTTGCTTTAAAGTAATTTTAGAAAAGTTTCAGAATTTTTAGAATAGTTTTAGCATTTTTTTTGTAATTTCCTTTTTAAAATAGTTTTTAATTCGTAGTAAATTAAATAATAATCAAAAAAATATAATTCTTTTTTCCAAAATTTTCTTTTGTCATTTAGGACTTAGGAAAATTAAATTTGCTTCCGTAGGGTTAATTTTGATAGATTGTCACGTTTAGATTTGTTTCCCGATTTTAATTCGCGTTTTCTTTAATTTAATTTTTGTTCTCCTAGACTCGTAACCAAAAGTGAACATCCTTATTTCAAGCATTTTAATACTAGCTTAGTGGGAATATCCAAAATGTTTGAAATCAAAATTTCGCTGATTCCGGTACTATTCTATGTGGGGTGTCAAAAGCCTGGTCACCTAAAACCAACTGGTTTGGGATGTGCCGAGAAGAAAGCCGCTACATGGAAAAGGCCCTTTTCGATCCTTAGATTTTTGAGGTTCCCGGTAAATTAATATTTGACTTAAACAAATAACAACAATAATAAATGTCGATTTTTGCGGTCAAAATTTTGAAAATAAGCACAGTCACCAAACTTGAATAAATTGTGGGAGTGAAAAGTTAAGTTTCGGCTTACATAGATTATTAGTATAAGTAGTGTTAGCATTTTATAAAAACATTTGCACATTGAGTTTAAGCTTAGTTGGGAGTATAAAAAAGAGGATGACGATTTCAATTCCCTGGAGACACCCATTTTGTGTGAATCCCGTTCCATGATACCATTTTTGGAAATCAAGCATTTTATCTATTTTTGTTCTAGTTTAAATTTCTTGCATTTAATAAAAAGTCGAAACGGGGTATGCTTGGTATTCTTTTGATCCTTTCATTACTTTATATGATCGGATTGCTAGGGACTAGCAATAGTTTAGTGTGGGGGATTGATGAGTGTGTAAATACTCATCATTTTTATACCCATTTAGACTAGAAAATGACCAAAAACACCCAAATAGATCAAATATTGTTGCAAATATCCTTGGTTGGTGTTTTTATGTGTTTCAGGTACAAAAGGATTGAAAACAGGGCAAAAATGGACAAAACCGAGCACAAGATTGGAAAATCGTGAAAAGCCGAGGGCGGGAAAGGAATTTACGAGTTTGGACCGGGATTTTGCTCATGTTATCAAAAGTCAACCTCTAAGAATATTAAAGTATCATAAATAGCCCTTGGATATATTTTTCAGAATCGGCACAATTGGTCCCTGAAATCACAGACTTGACAAGATTGGTCCCTAAAAGTTTAGACTAATTCTAAGTTTATCCTAAAATAACCCAAACCAAAACCTAACCCAAACAAATCCCTAAGCCCAACACAAAAACAAACCAGCCCATCCCATTATCCTAACCCATTTTAATAAATCGTTTTATCTTTTAGCTAAAGAACACACCAGTCAAAATAAAAAAGTCAAACCCATTTTTTTTTACCCTTTCCCTCTTCCCCATATCAGTACCCTCACCATCACTTCCCCACACCTTTCACCTTCCCCCATGTTTTTCATTGATATACGCCTCCCCCTACACTTAGCTACTTCACAAGTACTTGGTCACATGGTTCCATTCCAGCCTGGATATCCACTCACACAAATTTTGGCGCCAAAATCCAACTGAGGGCTGTGATTAAATCAAGATGATCCTAAGGCCAAGAATTGATCAGATTTGAAGAATAGGATATTCCCAGCATCTTAGTGTAACCCTAGTTTTAGAGTAGTATAAATAGTTTCATTTGTAAGCCTTAAGAGGCAGGTTTTTTTTTAGCTAAAATTAGGTATTTTTCTTTTTTAGCTTATTGTTGTTGTTTATCTTATTTTAATTTCCAGTAATGTAATTTAATTTCAGTTAATGCAAATTTAAGTTTGTTGGGAATAAAATGTTCAAGTCAAAGAGCCTGCCAAATGAAGTATTAAGCCTGCTAGTTGATTTTGAAGAAGTTGAAGATAAACTAACAGTACCTTCTGGGTGAGAAGGTACTGCTAGTTAAAGAAGGTCCTGCCAAGTTGAAGGTCAAGTTGATAGATATTTATTTGTAGATATTTTAGTTGTATTATTAGTCTTTGTACAATGTAACACGTTAAGTATAAGTAGTTCAGTCTTCCATGTTGTGCAGAAGATAATACTGAGTGATTTACATTGAAAGTTGTAATTAGTAGGTTAGAAAAGTCCAAGTATCTTATTATAATACACAACTTGACAACTTGTAATAAGGGGTCCTTATCCTATAAAAGGATCCCTTAGTCACCACCTTAGAAAAAAAAGCTCTTCAACTAATAACTTTGTAATATCCAAAACATCACAACCTCTCTAGTAACTTAGTTACTGATTCACAAATCCTTTAACAAACCAAAGATTCAAGGTTACCTTTGTAATCCTGGTGATAGTTTAGATCATCCGTATTATCTCATAAATAATATTGAATCGTTTTGTGTTATTCAAGTTGTGTTCATTGTTCATTATAACTCACGTTTGCATATTCACCACCTTTGTTCCTTTAAGTGTGCTATAGTAAATTCCGCGTACTAAAACACATTCATTCCTAAATATCCCAAACACATTATTAAGATTAACATCCCAAGTGTTTGTATAATCCTTCACAAGTGGTATCAGAGCTAGGCTGATATTTACGATTTAAAAGAACAATGGACGTTGAACACATTCAAACCAATGTGGCTGCAAAACTTCCATTACTCAAACAGAATGAGTTTGATATGTGGAGACTGAGGGTAGAGCAATACTTCCAAGTGCAAGACTATGCACTTTGGGAGATTATTGAACAAGGAAACTCATTCAAACCTACAATCACCACCTCCACAGTGAATGATGCAATAGTAACAAATATGCAAGTGAACCCAACAACCGCAGAAGAAAGAATCCAAAAGAGAAATGATCTTAAAGCCAGGAGTATGCTTCTCATGACTATTCCAAATGACCAGCTTTTGATCTTCAACAAGTACAAATGTGCTAAAACCCTTTTTCAAGCTATTGTGGCTAGATTTGGTGGAAATGATGCCACCAAGAAAACTCAGAAAACTCTCCTCAAACAACAGTTTGAAAACTTTTCAGCCACAACAAATGAGTCTTTGGACAACATGTTCAATAGACTACAAAAGCTTTCAAGTCAGTTAGCCATTCATGAAGTGATGATATCTCAAGAAGACTTAAACTCCAAATTTCTTAGGAGTTTACCCTCTGAATGGGCCATGCATGTCATTGTCTGGAAAAACAAACCAGATATTGATCAAATGAGTCTTAATGATCTTTACAGCAACTTCAAGATAGTAGAGCATGAAGTGAAGAAGTTTACTAGTTCAAGCTCAGGGAATATGGCCTTTGTGTCATCACCAAGCACCTCAAGGATAGTAGATGAAGAAAAAGATGATAGAGAAGAAGGTAATGCCAACACAAATTTTGGTACTGCCAATACTTCTAGCAGTACCAAAACAATTCTAGATGAAACAATTGGTTGTGCTTTCCTGACATCACAACACAATGGGTCCATATTGACTTTTGAAGATATTCAAGAGATCAATGATGATGATCTTGAGGACATGGACATAAAGTGGCAACTTTCACTTCTTAGCATAAGGGCTAAGAAATTACTGATGAGGACTGGAAAGAAGATTACCATAAATGGTAATGAGCCTGCTGGGTATGACAAGTCTAAAGTGGAGTGCTACAACTGCTACATGAAGGGTCACTACTCAAGAGAGTGTAGAAGACCAAAGAAGCAGGATGATAAGGGAAGAGGTTTTGAGAACAAGAACAAGGGAAGCTTTGAGAACAAAGGAAGCTTTGAGAACAAGAGCAAGGTTGTGGAAATCACTGAGCCTAAAGCTATGGTAGCTATTGATGGGCTGGGTTTTGATTGGAGCTTTATGGGTGAAGAGGAGTCAACTTCAGATGAAATGGCTTTAATGGCTTTCTTCAATCCTGAGGTACAAATTACTAAATGTTCTAATTGATGAGGCAAAAAGTGTACCGCTTTTAAGGGGTCATTTAAGCCCGAAATCGTATTTATTTGATCAAATATTGCCCTAAATCGTTCCTTTTGTCATTTTAGGTACTTTTGAGGAGAAATCTGGAAAAGGAGGCATTTTGGACGTTTTTGGAGCATTAAAGTGAAGAAAACGGCAAAGTCTCAAGAATCGGCTGAAAGTTACTCTTGACGGCGTCACAATTAACATGGGACGGCGTCATGCCTTGGCAAGAAAAGTTGGATGTGAAATTTACTCATGACGGGCCAGTGAGTTAGCATAAGAATTCTGACGGCGTCACGCTTTAACTAAATCAAGGGCGTCACGGCTTAAATCATAAGGGGACGGCGTCACGTTCATGATCCGACGGCGTCAAGCCTTGATAGGCCAGAATGGATTTTTGAAGAGCTAAAGAGCGACGGCGTCAAGAAGGTCACCCGGGAACCCTAAAAGCGGCGAGGTGACGGCGTCACAATACATAAGGTGACGCCGTCAGATCCAAAAATCTATATATAGTTTTTCTAATCTTTTGTCATTAGGGAGAGCTTAGTGTGTGGAATTTTGGGATAAAACCCTAAGACGATTTTAGCTACTTTTTCAGGGCTTTTTGCCTTGAGATCTTCCATGTTTCATTGAAAGATAAGTTATCAATCAATCATTCAATATGTCTATGTGTTGTTTGATTCTATCTTATGCTTGTCTTTTGTTTAACATGTTAGGCTAATTTTATCTTGTGTTTGCTTAGATCTAATGAAACCTAGCTATTGATTATTGGTTGTTAGTGTGTTGTTAGTTGTATTGGATGATTGTTTATCTATGTTAGGCTTAAGAAAACTGGCTAACTTCCTATTCGGTAACTTGCTTGAACGTCTTAAGAAACATGAACCAAACGCGTACTAAAGGTTTTTATGGTTGTATTTAATGCACAAGCGAATTCTAGTGATCCCATGTTAGGAGCTTCCTAGCCGGCTCGACATAGGAGTGAAGTAGGAGCTTGTAGAGTTGGGGAAGTAAGTACGCCACCCCACGAATGGTATTAAGGAATACACCCGTCATCCACGCGACTAATACACACTAATTAACCGGTAAAAGATAGTTAGGGAGTAAGGAAATCTAAGTAAACACATTTCTCTACACATAAGTTTCTCACCACATTTCATTTTTGTTATTTTATTTTATTTGCATTCGTAGTAAATTTTGGGTTAGTTGACTAGCAACTAATTCCGCCCACTCCTTCAAAACCGAGATTTTACTTGCTTTCATAAAATTATAAAAACATAAAAAAGAATCTTCCTCAACCCTTAGACCTAATTAGAGTAGCCTTTCATACCTAACGAACACTATTCCCTGTGGAGAACGATCAATCCCCCGTACTTACCACTACACTATACTACATCGGTCAGGTACACTGCCTGGTGGGGTTGTAAGCCTCTTGAGATCCCTCGAGAGGTAAAACCTGTTGTAAGGTTACAAAACCACGCAATCAAGTTTTTGGCGCTGCTGCCGGGGAATAGTTATTGTTTAGGTTGAATTTTTATTTCTATTAGGTCTACTCACTAGATTCCTTTCTAGTGAGATTTTTATTTTATTTTTCTAGGTTTTCTTTAGTCTATCTATTTTCTTCGTGTCTTTGTTCGTAACCATACCGTCCGACATCATGGAAGATGGTAATATCCTTAACCCACACAACCCACCACCACAACAACCACCACCACCTCCTAGAGCCCGTACTTTAGGAGAGTATTCCCGTCCTAGCCACCATGGCTATCGAAACACCATTGAGCTCACTCAAGGAGCCAATATCACACCCTTGCGATCCGACACCATCCGGTTGGTGCAAAGCGGATGCGCATTCCATGGACTTCGTTCTGAAGATCCTAATCAACATCTCAGGGACTTTCTTAAAATCGTTGATTCTATAGACCTTGATGTTGCCACTCGAGAGACGACCCGATTGCGTCTCTTTCAATTCTCTTTGCGGGACCAAGCTAGTCAGTGGCTAGAACGTCAACCCGCAGGATCCATCACCTCTTGGGATGATCTCACTACTCGTTTCCTTGCTCAGTTTTTCCCACCGGGGAGAACTACCAAGCTAAGGAAGGATATCTTGATGTTTGAACAACGTCGAGGCGAAACCCTCTACGGGGCATGGATTCGATTCAAGGACTTACTTCAAAAAGTCCCTCACCATGGCATAAATCTATGGCTTCAAATCCAAATCTTCTATGACCATGTTGATTACCACACCAAGCGTGCCATCGATCGAGCCGCCGGGGGCAGATTGCGCGACAAAAGCGCCGAGGAATCATGGGAGATCATTGATGAGCTTGCATCCGACGATGATGAATTGTGGCAAGTCTCCCACGACGTGCGCTTGGCAGTCAAGACATATTCATCGCCCGATACCGCCAATCAAATCACTGAGGAAAGCGTTAGTGAACTTGAGAAAAGGGTTGCATATCTTATGGAAAAGCAAAAGAGACCCTTAAGTCCACAAAAAGCAACAATTAACTCAGTCTCAAGCGTTAAGCAAATACCATTGTCCGAATCACCCCGTAGGGAAAATACTAAACCCTTCCATAAGCACGCCCCACCCAACTCACCACCTCAGGAACTTAGTCCAACATTCGAAGCTCGAATGAGAGAGTACATGTCAAAACACTCCGAACGGTTGGCAAAATTTGAGGAAGCCGTCTACAAGCAGAAGGAGGAAATGGAGGAGAAAATGGCGGAGATGATGAATCTTCTGAAAGAATACACAAATACAAAAGCCCCTGCAAAAGTGTTGGTGAGGAATGACGTTGATGTTCCTAACACTAAATTTGTCAAGGCCACCTCCGTCGTCCAAGAGGGAGGAAATGATGGAAGAGGGAAATCCATAACCATGGAAGTTAACAAAATTGACCTCATCCCACTTAATAATGGAAACACCAATGCGTACAAATGCGATTCCGACAAAGGAGAGGAGGCGCCCTCTGAGGAGCGCCAATTGGTTGAACCGCCAGTGTCACAACAAGTGAAGCATTACTTGAAGCACGAAATAAACAAGGAGACCATAAACGATTGGGTGAGAAACTATCGACGTATTCATCTACCCAACAAGAAGTCCGAGAAGGTGGAACCGGATGATAAATCTGACACATTACCCGGTGGGCAATTGTATGAATGCCTCATAGGACAAAAGTTAGTGGAAAAGAAGAAATTCTACGGGGTCTTTGAAATACCATGCAGCATTGGAAAACACAAGTATCTGGATGCGATAGCTGACCAAGGTTCCGACGTAAATTTGATGCCCTTATCCGTTTATGTTCAGTTAACCGATGAGTTGCCATCCATCACCCATACTAAACTCTCCTTTGCAAAGCATTCTTATGAGTATCCGCTAGGAATTGCAGAAGATGTGTTGGTCAACGTTGCCGGATTCCTGTATCCGGTCGACTTCATGATCATTGAGAGAAATGATATGAATATGCCAATAATCCTTGGGGCACCCTTTCTCGCTACCACTAGAGCACAAATCAATTACGAAAATAGCACCATCCAAATGAAGAAGGGGAAGAAAACAATAAACTTCCCAACGATCCCACGACATATACGAGATATTGCTCTGCAGAAGAAGATGGAGGCTAACACTAATGTAGTCCGTGGTAATGTTCGAGAGAAAATTCTTGCATGGGAGGCAAGGATTAAGAGTTATATGGAAAATGAGATTAGAGAATGTAAGGGTAGAAATAACAATTATATTGAGGCTGATGAGCAAATCAATGACCCCGTTGAATTTGCAAAAGGAGACTCAGTGCTCCTAAGGCATTCAGAAACAGAAGCACCTACTAATGAACTAAGTCCCTGGTGGTACGGACCATTCACAATTAAAGGTTTACAACAAGATGGGATAGTAAGCTTGACCAGCAAAGGAGGAGGTGAAGTGACCGCAAATGTCGAGCGATTGAGACACCACCACCATGATAACAAGGATCATATCTATCAGGGATACGTCATTATGAATGATGGAATCACGTAATGTACGTGACTTTGAGTCTAGCTACAAGACTCGTTAATAAAGAAAAGCGCTTCTTGGGAGGCAACCCAAGCTTTATCTGCTTTATTTGCTTTATGTGTTTATTTATTTGTTTGTTTGATTTTATTTGTTTCCGTATGTATGTTTAATTTTTATTCTTATTGATTCATGTTCAAAACTAAATTGTGAAAATGCTTTATTTTGTTTTTAACTTCGTCTTAACTACATATAAAGGTATTTTGCAAAAGATAAGTGTAAGGGAAATCTAAATCGGTTTATTAGAACACAAATTAACATGAATCGTAATAATAATAAATTAGCATACATATTAGTATTTGTTTGAGTCAAATGCTTGTATCGAGTCATAGTGATGTTTTGCAGGATTTCCAGGAAGTAAGGTAAAGGTTTTTCCAGAAATTTTCCGGAAACTTAAAATGAAAATTTTTGTCAGGTCATTTCTGACGGCGTCAGGGGTTATAACCTGACGGCGTCAGATTTAATTTCCAGAAATTTTTGAAAGTTTTGTTTTCATAAAAAGTTTTTATTAAATCTCCAACTTATAATCTCCAGGAATCTGCAAAATTATCAGTCCACAAGCATTATATCCTTATATATAGATTTTATCCCGCCGATGTTATGCAGGTTTTCGTGTTTGTTTTCTCAGGTTAACAGGTTATTTTGGACAAGGAAATGTTTATGGAATCAAGCTTATGGCGATGCATTAGTCATGGAGCTTCAACATTCTCTTTGGAGGAAGATTTAACCGTGTGATTTCACTATCCAACGAGCGAATCAGGGGAGTATTTGATTTCATTCTTTTACTTTATGCTTTTACATCTTGTTATTTGAACATTGGGGACAATGTTCATCTTAAGTGTAAGGGGGAGGGTAAAAGTACGATTTTAGAGAATACAATTGCGCTTGATTTTTGTTTGTTTAATAGTAGATGTGTAATAAAACTGAGAGAAATACTTGATTAGGGTAACTTTAGTGCCAAATTTAAAATTTTTTACAACATATAGGAGTGAAACTTTGATCTTAATGAGCGTCTCACGGATAGGAGTTATATGACTAGCACAAAAACCGTACCACTAAAAAATTTTCCACCCCCAAATATGTGAGGTTCGCCCCTAGAATTGGTAGGAAAAGCATTTATGCTATGATGTGTGTACCGGTAGCACTTAGATTCTAGAACTTGCGTTAGGACCATTCCAAGGTCACAAGTGAGACTACATTCGTGTAGTTAGATTTACTACATGATAAGAGGCATTAGGATTAACCCATTGTTTTACACCTGTGTTTTTGTTATAATTACATTGGCTACATTGGTCAAGTAATTCTCCCACACCCTTTGCGTTGTACTCATTTTTAGTACACGATACCCCTAGTACACCCCTCAGAGCCTATCTTTTCGTTTCGACCTTTAAGCATTTTACTTAAAGGAAGAATTTGTTACACCCCACTAAAATGTACACCCAAATCGCCTTAGCCTACCTTGTATGCACTCATCTTTAGTGCATTATTGTTACAACATTTGTTTAAACCCAAGTTAATTATCTAATTGATTACATGGTTGCTAAGTCGAGTCATATCCTTGTACATATTGTTTTGGGACGATTGGGACTCATGGGTAAAGTACTAGTGTAATGGAGTAACGGGGAAGAACATCATTTATTACCCCCATATGTGCTAAATATTTTAAAAGTACTCCAAGTGTTTCAATTATCTTAATTCGAGTCATTAGATTAGTATTTGTAAAGTTATGTAAAAATTCAAGTGTAAGGGGAATGCAATGCCCCTATGATGTATTATTTTGGATGGTAGGGCAAGAGTGTATGCAAAAAAAAAAAAAAAAAAAAAAAAAAAAAAAAAAAAAAAAAAAAATCAAGAAAAACACAAAAAAATGAGAAAATGAAAAATAGAAAAAACATACGGACTACCATCCCGTTTCATTTTATGTTTATCTTTATGTTTTTGTTATTTTGTTATTTTGTTCTAGCTTAAAATTGAGTCTAGTCTTGGCTTAGCAACATTGTATAGTACATGTAATTGATCAAGATCTTTAACTAGCCACCAGTAAAATATCCTTTATCCAACAAAACCGTGTTTTCCTTTTCCCTACACCTAACGTTATAACCCATTTAAAAGCCCTCTTTGATAGTTTATCTTAGGTGCTTACGCCTAGTGGAGGAGGTTTTCGATCCTTTCCCAAGCCTATGGTAATCTATTTGCTATGACAGGTAGTGAGAGATATTTTCCGTTTTCATTTATGAGATTTATTTTGATGACACTTGAGAGATGTGAGTATCTAAACACTACTTGTGAGGTGCTAGTATGTAATCTCCGTGCTTATTATGATTGAAGTGGAACGATTATTTACTGTAATTACTTTTATGTTTGCATTAAATGACCCCTAACTTGTATTTTGATTAGAATAAAAGCGCATTTGCTTGAGGACAAGCAAATCTCAAGTGTAAGGGTATTTGATGAGGCGAAAAGTGTACCGCTTTTAAGGGGTCATTTAAGCCCGAAATCGTATTTATTTGATCAAATATTGCCCTAAATCGTTCCTTTTGTCATTTTAGGTACTTTTGAGGAGAAATCTGGAAAAGGAGGCATTTTGGACGTTTTTGGAGCATTAAAGTGAAGAAAACGGCAAAGTCTCAAGAATCGGCTGAAAGTTACTCTTGACGGCGTCACAATTAACATGGGACGGCGTCATGCCTTGGCAAGAAAAGTTGGATGTGAAATTTACTCATGACGGGCCAGTGAGTTAGCATAAGAATTCTGACGGCGTCACGCTTTAACTAAATCAAGGGCGTCACGGCTTAAATCATAAGGGGACGGCGTCACGTTCATGATCCGACGGCGTCAAGCCTTGATAGGCCAGAATGGATTTTTGAAGAGCTAAAGAGCGACGGCGTCAAGAAGGTCACCCGGGAACCCTAAAAGCGGCGAGGTGACGGCGTCACAATGCATAAGGTGACGCCGTCAGATCCAAAAATCTATATATAGTTTTCTAATCTTTTGTCATTAGGGAGAGCTTAGTGTGTGGAATTTTGGGATAAAACCCTAAGACGATTTTAGCTACTTTTTCAGGGCTTTTTGCCTTGAGATCTTCCATGTTTCATTGAAAGATAAGTTATCAATCAATCATTCAATATGTCTATGTGTTGTTTGATTCTATCTTATGCTTGTCTTTTGTTTAACATGTTAGGCTAATTTTATCTTGTGTTTGCTTAGATCTAATGAAACCTAGCTATTGATTATTGGTTGTTAGTGTGTTGTTAGTTGTATTGGATGATTGTTTATCTATGTTAGGCTTAAGAAAACTGGCTAACTTCCTATTCGGTAACTTGCTTGAACGTCTTAAGAAACATGAACCAAACGCGTACTAAAGGTTTTTATGGTTGTATTTAATGCACAAGCGAATTCTAGTGATCCCATGTTAGGAGCTTCCTAGCCGGCTCGACATAGGAGTGAAGTAGGAGCTTGTAGAGTTGGGGAAGTAAGTACGCCACCCCACGAATGGTATTAAGGAATACACCCGTCATCCACGCGACTAATACACACTAATTAACCGGTAAAAGATAGTTAGGGAGTAAGGAAATCTAAGTAAACACATTTCTCTACACATAAGTTTCTCACCACATTTCATTTTTGTTATTTTATTTTATTTGCATTCGTAGTAAATTTTGGGTTAGTTGACTAGCAACTAATTCCGCCCACTCCTTCAAAACCGAGATTTTACTTGCTTTCATAAAATTATAAAAACATAAAAAAGAATCTTCCTCAACCCTTAGACCTAATTAGAGTAGCCTTTCATACCTAACGAACACTATTCCCTGTGGAGAACGATCAATCCCCCGTACTTACCACTACACTATACTACATCGGTCAGGTACACTGCCTGGTGGGGTTGTAAGCCTCTTGAGATCCCTCGAGAGGTAAAACCTGTTGTAAGGTTACAAAACCACGCAATCACTAATACTTGTAAAGTTTTTGAAGAATTACAAACTTTAATAAAACTTTATGATGAACTGAAAGTAGAACAAAGAAAAACTCATCAAGACCTAGTTAATCATAAGTGTGGTATGGCCAAACTTGAGAAGCAGATAATCCATTTTAGGGAAAATGAACTCACTTTTTCTGACACTAAAGCCATTCTTAATAGGGAAATATTTTTGAAAGATGCTGAAATAAACCTGTTAAGAACTGAGTTTGCTAAAGTGAAATTGGCAAAGGATAATATTCAACTAACTGTTACCACATTAGAAACTGCTTCTGACTGTACTAGAAGCATAGTTGAAAATCAAATGAACAAGAGAATCAAATATGGGATTGGATACAAGACTTGTCCACCTCCTTACAGAGGAATCCCCTGTCCCCCAGGATTAGATCTTGCAGAATCAGGTTTACATGAATTCACCAATAATCCACTAGAGAAACCTGTAGAGAAAAGTGAACCTTTTGAGAGTGCTAGTGTTGCTTCACTCTCTAACAAAAAGGTGCTCACTGATAAGAGCTCAGATGCTCCAATTATTGAAGATTGGACATCTGATGATGAGGAAAAAGAGACTGTTTCAAACAAAGGAAACAAAGTAGGACCAATCAGTCCTAAAAGTGTAGAGATTAAGACAAAGGCTAAAACTGTTCTGAAAACAGTTGAATATTGTGCTAAGTGTAATAGCAAACCTAGAGGTAGCCAGAGAAATTGGAACAATCTTAAGTCACACCAACTTGGTGATGATTTTGTTATGTACAATAAGGCCAGCTATTACTGTGGTAGTTTTAATCATACTCATGCTTATTGTAACAACTGGGTTTCTGGGAGTAAATCAAGGTCTAAAACAAATGGAACAAACCCCAGAAAAAGTTTTGTGAAGTCTAACACACCAAAAGTTAATCATACTGTTAGACCAAATAAGCCTGTTAACTCAAAACCAACTACTAAGGGTGCAAGAAATACTTTCAAACATGCACCAAGAGTTGTGAAAAGTCCCAATGAAAAGAAATCTGTGGTCACAACACAAGATTGGAGACCAAAACCAAAAGGTCCTGCTAGACCAAATGGTCCTGCTAGACAAAATGGTACTGCCAAAATTAGTACTGTCAGACCAAGGACCACAAAATGGGTTAAAAGGGAAAATGCTGTTAAGTCCTCAGCATGTTGGATATGGAGACCACTCCAATCAAAAGTTGCATCAACAGTCCTAAAGAGGTTTGATTACATTGATGCAAGAGGCAAACCCAAGTCAGTTATGGCTTGGGTACCCCAAGGAAACTAATATGTCTATATATGTGCAGGAACATTCAAATGATATTGCTGATCAAGGATATGTAGATAGTGGATGTTCAAGGCACATGACAGGCAACATGTCTTACCTCACAGACTTCAAATCATTTGATGGAGGATATGTTACCTTTGGGGGAGGAATCAAAGGAAAGATTACTGGTAAAGATACAATCAAAACCAGTAAATTAGATTTTGAAAATGTATACTTTGTGAAAGAGCTTCAGTTTAATCTCCTCAGTGTCTCACAAATGTGTGACAAAAAGAACAATGTTCTCTTTACTGACAATGAATGTATGGTTCTTTCTTCTGATTTTAAAATTCCTGATGAAAGTCAGATTCTTCTTAAAATCCCAAAAAGGAACAATATGTACAGTGTTGATTTAAAGAACATTGATCCTAAGGAGAGTTTAACTTGTCTAGTAGCAAAAGCCTCATTGGATGAATTTATGCTTTGGCATAGATGGCTTGGTCATATAAACTCTAAAACAATCAATACAATTGCAAAATATGATTTGGTTAGAGGTTTACCCAAAAAGATTTTTCAAAATGACCAAACCTGTGTTGATTGTCTTAAAGGCAAACAACATAGAACTTCTTGTAAGCCCAAGTCTCATAACTCAATTTCTCAAGCTTTGTACATGCTTCATATGGACCTTTTTAGTCCTACTAATGTGAGTAGCTTGAATGGTAAAAAATATTGTCTTGTAGTTACTGATGATTACATCAGATTTTCTTGGGTTTTCTTTTTAAGATCTAAGCATGAAACTAGTGAGATCCTTAAGTCTTATATAACTGAGGTAGAAAACCAAGCTGATAAGAAAGTGAAAGTAATCAGATGTGACAATGGGACAGAATTTAAGAATAGGGTTATGGATGAATTTTGCAAAGAAAAAGGAATAAAAAGAGAATTTAGTGTAGCTAGAACCCCACAGCAAAATGGAGTAGCAGAAAGGAAAATTAGAAAACTAATAGAGGCTGCTAGAACAATGTTAGTAGACTCTAAGTTGCCTATTTCATTTTGGGCTGAAGCTGTAGGTACTGCTTGTTATGTGCAGAACAGGGTTCTTGTGATTAAACCCCATAAAAAGACTCCTTATGAACTTTTCTTTGGTAGAACACCATCTTTAAGTTTTATGAGACCTTTTGGATGTCATGTCACTATTCTCAATACCAAAGATCATCTAGGAAAGTTTGAAGGAAAAGCTGATGAAGGCTACATGATAGGGTATTCTTTGCAAAGTTAGGCCTATAGGGTGTATAATAGTTGCACTAGGCTAGTGGAAGAAAATCTACACATAGAGTTTCAAGAGAAACTACCAAATGTTAAAGGAATTGGGCCAGATTGGATGTTTGACATTGATAGGCTTTCAGAATCTATGAATTATGTGCCTGTTACAGGTACAAATACTAATGATAATGCAGGTTTTGAAGACAATGTTGAAACACCTGAAGATCAAGATTACATCTGGATGCCAATTTGGAAAGGATTGGATTTATCTTCAAGTCATGAAGAACCTTCAAATACAGCAAATGAAGGTATTGAAGATGATCATGGAACTCAGGGTCAAGAGAATCAAGAAAGTAGTACAAACAAAAATGGTACTACTAGTTCACCAGATGGTACTGCCAGTTCACAAGTTGGTACTGTTGAACCATTAAATGTTCAATCAGATGATCTCTTACCAGAAAATGTGGAGATTGGCAATCTTCCACTTACCTATGAAGTTCCTACAACACACAACACAAGAATTCTCAAAGATCACTCCATTGATAATGTGATTGGTAGCATTGATTCTGGTGTTAGAACAAGAACTCAAGTCTCATCTTCAGACCAAGAAGGGTTTATCTCATCTGTTTATGAAGAAAAGAATCATGAAGTTGCCAACATATACCTGTTTTCATGTTTTCTCTCACAGGCTGAACCCAAAAACATTAACAAAGCCTTAGATGATCCAAGTTGGGTTGAAGCAATGCAAGAAGAGCTTCTTCAATTCAAGCTTCAGAAGGTTTGGAAACTGGTTGATTTGCCCAAAGGTCACTGGGCAATTGGAACCAAATGGGTGTTCAGGAATAAGAAAGATGAAAGGAGGATTGTGATCAGAAACAAAGCAAGATTGGTGGCCCAAGGGTATACTCAAGAAGAAGGGGTGGATTATGAAGAGGTTTTTGCTCCAGTTGCAAGACTTGAAGCAATTAGGCTATTCTTGGCCTATGCTTCTTTCATAGGCTTCACTGTTTACCAAATGGATGTTAGAGTGCCTTCTTGTATGGTACTATTGGAGAAGAAGTGTATGTTTCTCAACCTCCAGGCTTCATTGATGTAGAGTATCCAGACAGGGTTTATAGGGTTACCAAGGCTCTTTATGGTTTACACCAAGCTCCTAGGGCATGGTATGAAACATTCGCTTTCTATTTATTGGAAAATGGATTTCAAAGAGGCAAGATTGATCCAACTTTGTTCATCAAAAGAACCAAGAAAGACATCTTGCTGGTGCAAATTTATGTTGATGACATTATCTTTGGATCCACAAACCAAGAGTTGTGTGTAGAGTTTGAAAAACTTATGCATAGTAGGTTTGAAATGAGTTCCATGGGGGAACTTACTTTCTTTCTGGGTCTCCAAGTGAAACAATCAAATGAAGGCATATTTATCAGCCAAGATAAGTATGTAGCAGAGATCCTGAGGAAGTTTCAGTTTGTAGATTCTAAGGTTGCAAGTACACCAATGGATTCAGAAAAGGGGTTACTCAAAGATGCTGAGGGTGAAGATGTAGATTTGCACAATTACAGATCAATGATTGGGTCCTTGATGTACCTTACATCATCAAGACCAGATATCATGTTCTCAGTGTGTGTATGTGCAAGGTTTCAAGTACATCCCAAAGTTTCTCATCTCACAGTAGTCAAAAGGATCTTTAGATATCTCAAGGGTCAACCTAGGTTGGGTCTATGGTATCCAAGGGAATCATCTTTTGACTTGGTGGCTTATTCTGATAGTGACTATGCTGGTGCAACCCTAGACAGAAAATCCACAACTGGTGGATGTCAATTTCTTGGCTGCAGACTCATATCATGGCAATGCAAGAAGCAGACAATGGTGGCCAACTCTACAACTGAAGCAGAATATGTTGCTGGTGCAAGTTGTTGTGGGCAAGTTCTTTGGATCCAAAATCAAATGCTTGACTATGGGTACAATTTTCTTAACACCATTATTTACATTGACAATAGCAGTACTATTTGTATCATTAAAAATCCAGTTCAACATTCAAAAACAAAACACATTGAAATCAGACACCATTTCATAAGAGATTGTAATGAGAAAAGGTTAATACAAGTTGTCAAAATTGATTCTGAAAATAATTTTGCAGACCTTCTCACCAAAGCTTTTGATTTAGGTAGATTTAAATACCTGGTATCAGGTATTGGAATGATTAATCTTTGAAAAACATGTGTTTTTGTACATAAAATATAAGGTACTGGCTCTTAAACATGGTACTGCTAGTTAGTCAAAAGGTACTGTCAGTTCATAATTGGTCCTGCTAGTATAAAGTTTGCTCTGTTTTGTTCATCTTGATGGTTAAATGTTTACAATGCTATAAAACAAGTGCTTTGCACTTTGTTCTTTTGGTCTGCAACTAACAAATTTCAGGTTGATAACAAAACAAGAGATCTTCCAAACAAAGGGGGAAATAAAAGTTATTTATATCTCAGGGGAGGAAATAATAACCCAAAAAAAGGAAGAAAAACTCAATGTTATGGAAGGAGAAGACAAGAGCATACAAGATGATGATGTAGAGGTTGAAAATGATAAGAATAGATCATATATTCAGAAGGGATGAAGCATTCCTAAAGGAGAAAGTTCTATCTAGATCAAACGAAGGAAAGTTTCAATTTCAGTTCATTATGTTTGTTCATCACTTGCAAAGGCATGCTGATAGATGATTTCACTTGTTGAAACAAGCATCCAAGATACACAGCATCATTGCCTCTTATAATTCCTCCATCCAAGGAAATTGCACCATCTTTAGGTTAAATGTGGAAATGGTATTCAGTTCACCAAGTTTTACAAACTTAAGAGCTGGCTAGTCCATAAGCAAACGGCTTTTGGTAAAGACACATCAAATCCGTTGATGGTTGATAGTTTACCAAAAACTATATGGTATTTAACTAACCATACTTTACAGTAAATAGTTGACTAGTCCATAAGCAAACGGCTTTTGGTAAAGACAAATCAAATCCGTTGATAGCTGATAGTTTGCTAAAAACTATAAGGGATTTTTGCTAAAATTTCAAAGATACTGTCAAGTAAAATTTTCTTTAAAAATCAAAGGTACTGGTAGTTCAAATTTTGGTACTTGTAGAGTACAATGGTACTGCTAGATAACCATTGAGTCTGTCAGATAAAATTATAGCCGTTAGGTCTGGTAGTTAAAATTAGCCGTTGGGGTAATTCTGTAAATTACTGATGTTATATTATATTATATTTCTCATATAAAAGATCTTTTTAACCGCCTCTTCATTTACTTATTATAAATTTTCAATTGTCGGTTAAAAGTAAATCTCTCATAATATCTTTCATCAGTCCTTATCACAATTAACACTCACCTTTCATCTTCTACCAGTACCACCATCAAATCCCACCATCCTAACCAAGTTTTTCCTTAAATTTCACCATGGCTAATCTAAATTTTGTTAAACGTCACAACCAGTTAGCATTTTTGGAAAAGTCTGAGGATAATGAATCTTTTCATCAAATAGTGGACTTTCTAAATGATTCTTACATCAGGTTTGCTTTACTTTTAAATCCCACTATTTATGAATCTCAAATTTTACAATTTTGCAAAACGGCTAAAGTTAAAACTTCTGAAAATGGGGACCAAAGGATAAAAGCCAAAGTGGATGGCAAAACCTTGACTCTTACTGAGTCATCCATTAGAAGACATCTTCATTTGGATGATTCAGATGGTATTAGTCAATTGCCTGATACTGAAATTTTTGAAAATTTGGAAAGAATGGGGTATAATGTTGATTCTAATAAACTCACTTTTCTTAAAAAGCATTTTACCCCACAATGGAGATTTTTGATCCATACAATCCTTCATTGTTTAAGCCAAAAGAAAACCTCATGGGAGCAGTTTAGTGGTAACATGGCTACAGCTCTCATTTGCTTGGCAACAAACAGAAAATTCAACTTTTCAAAACATATTTTTGAAGGATTGGTTAAAAATGTGGATAGCCAAACAAAATTTTTGATGTATCCCAAATTTATTTAATGCATCATCACAAAATCAAAACATTTGTTACTTCCCCCACACTCACCTTATGAAACACCAAAACTTTCACACAAGGTGTTTTCAAATATGAAAATTGGTTTTACTGGGGAAGAAATACCACTTTTTGAGGAAATGTTACCACAACTTGCTGAAGAACCATCCCCATCATCTGAATCACCATCATCAAGTTCTTCACCTGGTTACATATCACCATCTCATCATCCATCACCAATCCCATCACCAATACCACCTGTAACAACGCCATCACCATCATATCATGCATCACCATCCCAATCACCTCAACATCAAAGTCTGGATTCTCAGACTTTGAAGGAACTAAAGGAGAAAGTGTAGCTCTTGGAAAATACTCTTCAAAGTCAGAACACAAAATTTTCTAAGATCAACACCAAGCTAGTTAAGAATGTTGGGTATGCTTAAAGTGACGATCATTATCGAGTCTACGAGTCTTGTAATATGTCATGTAATAGCTCGTTAGAATCGTAAAAATATAGTCTACTGGATAGTAGAAGTGTGCCGTCTAGTTTAGGATGAGTATTTACGTTAATGTTGAATTAGTGAAAAATGTAAAGACGGCACACTTCCCTTCCCTTATGTTATGGGAGACTATAAATTGTGTAAACCTCTCATTTGAGAGGAAGTGTTGGAAAAGTGATTCCTTAAATTCTCTCTTATTTTATCATTAGATATTTCTCTCTCTAGCTTTCTCTCTCTAGATCTAGTAGTTAATTAGTGGTTAATCTTTAGTAGCTTAATTCATAAAAGTATAAAACATCAAGTGGTATCATTCGCCTAGGGGTAATTTAGGTTGTTAGAAGGTTAGATCTAAGAAAAAATTAAGAAATCCGAATTGTTAGACTAGTTACTGTTCATCCGAGTTGTTACTGTTCTTCAGATATATATTCATCGAATTTCTTGTTCACCGAAGTTTCTTCACCTAGTTTCATTGACCGAACTTGTACGTTAATCGAACTACTGATTATTCACCGAGTTAGGTGATATAATCGAATTTCTGGGTTTATTCGAACTTCTGGGTTTGATCGAACTTAGGTTGTTTAATCGAGTTAGATTAAATTAACCGAAATTGTTGTTTTCATCGAACTATTTGATCGAACTTCAGTAAACGAACTTTCGTAACCGAACTTCAGTAACCGAACTTTCGTAACAGAACTTCAGTAACCGAACTTCAGTAACCGAACTTTCGTAACCGAAATTCCGTAACCGAACTTCAGTAACCGAACTTCAGTAACCGAACTTCAGTAACCGAAATTCAGTAACCGAACTTCAGTAACCGAACTTCAGTAACCGAACTTTAGTAACCGAACTTCAGTAACCGAACAATTTTAATCGAACAACCTGATTGAACGAGGTTAGTCGAATGAGGTTAGTCGAACGAGAATAGACGAACGAGAATAGTCGAACGAGAGTTGATCGAGCAGAATAGTCGAACAAGAGTTGATCAAGTCGAACCACTCTAGTCAAACCAATCTAATCAAGCCACTCTAGTCGAGCCATTCTGATCGAACTAACATACAACATCTACATCAGTCAAAAATCTAAATCTAATCTAATCTAAACACAAGTAACATCACCTACCAAAGATCTCAATTTTATTTCGTGTTTCAAACAAATACTTGAAGATCATTTCAGATCCAATCCACACGAAAAGATATCATCATAGATCGATTTTGTTGAAGATTAACTTCATTTATTTTCGAAATATAAAGAAAAGAACAAGAACAAATTTGTTCCATTCCTCCCTTTCATTCGGTAAATCAAAACAAGAAAAGAGAATCATACTCACATCATTCATATTCTAGATCTCAGTTCTCTCTTGTTCGTGTGTTACAATAGCTTCTCAGACCTTAAAAGATCAAAAAGAAGACACGAAAAAAGAATGTCATCACAGATCAAATTTTGAAGTATCAACTTCTTTTAATTTTTCGAACCATATCAAAGAGAGATCAAAACCAAAGTTCCAACCTTTCCTTCGGTTCAAACAAAACAAATAGAATCTCAGTTGGTTATTTCGTGGAACTCAAAGTACTAACCAAGACCATTCAAAAGATCTTTCACACGAAATAATTATCATCATAGATTATTGTTAAGACCACTACCTGAGACTCGTACATGAAGCTTGAAGCCAACACCTTTTGGTGACTGCGCCAAGAAAGGGGTCGAATTTATTTTTTTTAGTTACTGGTTTTGTGGTGTGGCTGCGTGTCTAAGTGTGTGAGTAGGGTTACTAATTTTTAGGGCAAGTGTGATATTATAAGCATTATATACCCGAAAATTAGGTAATCTTTTGGGGGCAAAAGTGGGCTTAAATTTCTCTTGGGCCGATAATCTTTAATCGATTGGACTTGGGTTTGCTATTTTAACATTGGACTGATTCTCACGGACGAATATTGTAGTTGTTTTGTTGGACGAATTTTGGATAGTTATATCAAGGGGGACGATTTTTTTTTGTGGTATAACGTTGCTTGGTTTGAGATTATTCTGGTTCGTTAGAAATCATAAACGAATCCGTACTTTTTCGACTTTCATAAATCAAGTTTGTGAGATCTATCAAGGTTCATAAGAATATTCCGAGTTTCTAGTATAAAATCCTCCGAGGTTCAACAATTGAATTCTCTGAGTTTCTAGAGTAAAATCCTCAGAATTTATTCAAGTTATTCACCGTTCAAACAAGTTACCTCAAGTAAAATCCTTTAAAGATCCTACATCCACAAGTTACCTCAAGATTAATTTTTTTTTCTCATTTCACAAGTTACTTCAACAACCGTTGTTCAACCTTGTGTGTGACACATCAACTTTACGCATTTTAGTTTGATTCTTCCGATTTCATCGCAATAATCAAGGGGGAGAGAAAATGCATCAATCAAGGTCGCAAATTAATGAACAGATGTCACCTTTCTTTAATTTTTTAGACATGCTGACCCAACAAATGGATTCGATGGAGAAGTCAATTGCTGAAAGAGTACTTCACAGAGAAGAGTTTGACAAAAGAGTGAAAGAAAAGAAGTTGCAGATTCAAGAAGAGCAAGCTAATACGGGTAAAGCATTGGAAGCTAATTTGGGTGTTACTGAAAGCAGTGGGATAGAAACAGAAAGCAGTGAGATAGAAACAGAAAGCAGTGGGATAGAATCTGAAAAGCAGGATGATTGCAGCAGTTCAATACAACCTTCTAACCAAATAGTTCCATGCGAAGCACCTTCACAATACTCTGACAATCAAATGGTTCAATACAACAGCACAGATTCCAACATGTACTCAAACGCTGATTATGATGAAGAAGAAGATGCTTTCAGATCCCTTAATGAAACATTTGGGTTGATTGCTAAAGCATTTGGAAAGTTCACCAACAAATCAAACAACCGTCTTTGTTCATCTTCAAACACAAGGAATCAGGCAGTTGTTAATGATGGCAGAGTGGAGATACTGAACAGGACTTCGGGTAGATTTGGTTCAGACAACACAGGAGGTTTTGGGTCTCAGAGGTTTCAGTCTGGAGGGCAGAGGTTTAATTCTTCAGGGTTTAATAAGAACAGCATGGGGACAGATCAGAACAGGAATCAATTAAATGTGAAAGAAAAAAGCTTCATGACAAATGCAGAGTCAGATGATGATATGGAAGATCTTGAGGCAAACGCAGATGTAATGCTCATGGCAAATATGCAGGAAATGAATATGTCCGAGACAGGCCCGGTCTACGATACTGACAGTCTTTCTCAGGTACCTGATCCACAAAGTTTACTTCATAAGATTGCTTCACCTTCCGCATCTTCATCCTCAAGTGAAAATTCTGTTCAAAATGATTCATCATTCTCATCTTCCTGAAATTAATAAGGAAACAAAGGCTTTCTTAAGACTTAAACTGTTTCATAATGAAAAAGAACTCGATGAAATTCTTCAAAATAGGAATGACACAGTCCGCCTCAACAGAAAATTAGATTCACAAAATCAAGAATTCCAACACATCATTGTTGATCTGAAGAAGAAAATCAAAGTTTTAGAAACAGGCAAAACCAAAGTTCATAAGATTGTACCAAGGATGCAAAAAGTAGACAGCGCACCTAAGAATGCATCATCAAAAACTGATCTCCAAAATAAAAAATTGTCTTCGTCTTTTCAAAACAGTCATGACCCAAAAAGTCATGACTTGAGTGAAATCGATGTTTTACGACATAAAATGTTTGAGTACGAAAAAGAAATTGAGCATTTGAAACTGAGTTACAATAATCTGTTTGATTCAATCAAAAGTTCACGAGTTCAGACACAAAACTCAAACATGAAACAAAAAGAGACTGAAGATTTGAAATCTCAATTGTCTGAATTCGCCGATAAAAAGTTTGAAAATGTTTTGCAAAAGATTGAATCAATGAAAATGAAAAAGTTTGAGTCTCTTAACCAATCAAAAGGAAAAGCTCCAATCTCAAATTTTTCATCAACAGAAGTGAGTGTTTCGAAGAAGGTTTACTCGGGTGAATCTTCAAGACCATTTTTGAAAAAGGTTTCCCAGTTTACAACCTATTCTTTGCAAAAAGGAAGGAAGTTTTCAAAGAAATCAAGTTTTTCTGAAACACTTACTTCTCAAAAGTTTTCAAATCTAAATGTCTCAAAAGATAAGACTTAAGCTTTTGAAACTCCACACTCTTGTTTTACGCCGGTAAAGCAAGTGTGGAGACCAAAACAATGTTGTTTAAAAACCCCAAAAGCTTCAAATGAAAAGAATCGAGTTTTTCAAACTCCATACTCTCGTTTTACACCGGTAAAGCAAGTATGGAGACCAAAGCAAAGTTGTTCAAAACCTTTCAAATATTCAATATCAGAAATGCTTTCGCTGCAACATAAGAATGACTCTGCTTTGAACATTCCAAATACCGGAAGGTTTCCATTTATCACAAAAACAAATCTTCAAAGAGAACCCATGAGGTTCAACTCTAGATGGAAATCTTCTTCTTCAAGTTTTAAAACTCCAAGAGAAACACCGGGTTTCTCAAACAATTTTCAAAAGAAAAAGAGTTTTAAATCACCGTTGAATCCACGAGCGTTATTTCAAAATAAAACACCAGTTTTCAGTCCGCGTTGGAATTCAACTTCTTTCAAAAGGATTGACACAGCTTACAAATGGATTTCAAAATGTGGTAAACCCGTTGGCGTCGTGCTTAAATGGGTTCCCAAGGTTGTTGTCTAATCCTAAAATCAATATGGCTTCTGAACACATCAGTTCAGGACCCGTGCTTTAAAGAAAGGAAAGTGCTTAATAAATAATTTTTTTTTCAAACACTTATCCTAAAAATCTTCAATGGCTTGTGATGCGTGGTTTTGCAACCTTACAACAGGTTTTACCTCTCGAGGGATCTCAAGAGGCTTACAACCCCACCAGGCAGTGTACCTGACCGATGTAGTATAGTGTAGTGGTAAGTACGGGGGATTGATCGTTCTCCACAGGGAATAGTGTTCGTTATGTATGAAAAATTACTCTAATAGGTCTAAGGGTGAGAGAAGATTCTTTTTATGTTTTTATATTTTTATGAAAGCAAGTAAAATCTCGGGTTTGAAAGAGTCAGCGGAATTAGTTGCTAGTCAACTAACCCAAATTACTACGAATGCAAATAAAATAAAATAACAAAAATTAAAATGTTGGTGAAAACTTATGTGGAGGGAAATGTGTTTACTTAGATTTCCTTACTCCCTAACTATCTTTTACCGGTTGATTAGTGTGTATTAGTCGCGTGGATGACGGGTGTATTCCTTAATACCATTCGTGGGGTGGCGTACGTACTTCCCCAACTCTACAAGCTCCTACTTCACTCCTATGTCGAGCCGGCTAGGAAGCTCCTAACATGGGATCACTAGAATTCGCTTGTGCATTAAATACAACCATAAAAACCTTTAGTACGCATTGGTTCATGTTTCTTAAGACGTTCAAGCAAGTTACCGAATAGGAAGTTAGCCAGTTTTCTTAAGCCTAACATAGATGAACAATCATCCAATACAACTAACAACACACTAATAACCAATAATCAATAGCTAGGTTTCATTAGATCTAAGCAAACACAAGATAAATCTAGCCTAACATGTTAAACAAAAGACAAGAATAAGAAAGAATCAAACAACACATAGACATATTGAATGATTAATTGATAACTTATCTTCAATGTAACATGGAAGATCTCAAGGCAAAAAGCCTTGAAAGAGCTGCCAAATTCGTCCTAGGGTTTTCACACACAAAGTTCCCCAATAAGTTCCACACTAATGACAAAAAATTAGAAAACTATATATAGACTTTTAGATCTGACGGCGTCACGTTATGGAGTGTGACGCCGTCACCTCGCCGCTTTTAGGGTTCTCGGATGACCTTCTTGACGCCGTCCCTCTTTAGCTCTCCAAAATCCGTTCTGGCCTATCAAGGCTTGACGCCCTCAGACTATGAACGTGACGCCGTCCCTCTTTGAATTATAACGTGACGACCTTGATCAAATTAAAGGGTGACGCCGTCAGAATTCCCGTGCAATTTTCACTGGCTTATCATGAGTAAATTTCACATCCACCACTTTTGCCAAGACATGACGCCGTCCAGGGATAATCCTGACGCCGTCAAAGGTAACTTTCAGCAAGATTTTGAGACTTTGCCGTTTTCTTCACTTTTATGCTCCAAAAACGTCCAAAATGCCTCCTTTTCCAGATTTCTTCTCAAAAGTACCTAAAATGACAAAAGGAACAATTTAGGGCAATATTTGATCAAATAAATACGATTTAGGGCTTAAATGACCCCTTAAAAGCGGTACACTTTTCGCTTCATCAAATACCCTTACACTTGAGATTTGCTTGTCCTCAAGCAAATGCGCTTTTATTCTAATCAAAATACAAGTTAGGGGTCATTTAATGCTAACATAAAAGTAATTACAACAAATAATCATTCCACTTTAATCATAATTAGCACGAAGATTACAAACTAGCACCTCACAAGTAGTGTTTAGATACTCACATCTCTCAAGTGTCATCAAAATAAATCTCATAAATGAAAACGGATAATATCTCTCACTACTTGTCATAGCAAATAGATTACCATAGGCTTGGGAAAGGATCAAAAACCTCCTCCACTAGGCGTAAGCACCTAAGATAAACTGTCAAAGAGTGCTTTTACATGGGTTATAACGTTAGGTGTAGGGAAAAGGAAAACACGATTTTGTTGGATAAGGGATATTTTACTGGTGGCGAGTTAAAGATCTTGATCAATTACATGTACTATACAATGTTGCTAAGCCAAGACTCGACTCAATCTTAAGCTAATGAAAGAAAATAACAAAAACATAAAATAAACATAAAATAAAACGGGATGGTAGTCCGTATGTTTTTTCTACTTTTCTTTTTCTCATTTTTTTGTATTTTTCTTGATTTTTTTTCCATTTTTTTTTTTTTTTTTTTTTTTTTTTTTTTTTTTTTTGCATACACTTTTGCCCTACCATCCAAAATAATACATCATAGGGGCATTGCATTCCCCTTACACTTGAACTTTTACATAACTTTACAAATAACTATTCTAATGACTCGAATTAAGATAATTGAAAACTTGGAGTACTTTTAAAATATTTAGCACATATGAGGGTAATAAATGATGTTCTTCCCCATTACTCTATTACACTAGTACTTTACCCATGAGTCCCAATCGTCCCAAAACAATATGTACAAAGATATGACTCGACTTAGCAACCATGTAATCAACTAGATAATTAACTTGGGTTTAAACAAATGTTGTCACAATAATGCACTAAAAATAAGTGCATACAAGGTAGGCTAAGGCGATTTGGGTGTACATTTAAGTGGGGTGTAAACAAATTCTTCCTTTAAGTAAAATGCTTAAAGTTAGAAACGAAAAGATAGGCTCTGAGGGGTGTACTAGGGGTATCGTGTACTAAAAATGAGTACAACGCAAAGGGTGTGGGAGAATTACTTGACCAATGTAGCCAATGTAATTATAACAAAAACACAGGTGTAAAATAATGGGTTAATCCTAATGCCTCTTATCATGTAGTAAATCTAACTACACGAATGTAGTCTCACTTGTGGCCTCGAAATGGTCCTAACGCAAGTTCTAGAATCTAAGTGCTACCGGTACACACATCATAGCAAAATGCTTTTCCTACCAATTCTAGGGGCGAACCTCACATATTTGGGGGTGGAAAATTTTTTTAGTGGTACGGTTTTTGTGCTAGTCATATAACTCCTATCCGTGAGACGCTCATTAAGATCAAAGTTTCACTCCTAAATGTTGTAAAAAATTTTAAATTTGGCACTAAAATTACCCTAACAGGTATTTATCTCAGTTTTATTACACATCTACTATTAAACAAACAAAAATCAAGCGTAAGAGCATTCTCTAATCGTACTTTTACCCCCCCTTACACTTAAGATGAACATTGTCCCCAATGTTCAAATAACAAGATGTAAAAGTAAATAAGGTAAAAGAATGAAATCGAATACTCCCCTGATTCGCTCGGTGGATAATGAAGTAACACGGTTAGATCTTCTTCCAAAGAGAATGTTGAAACTCCATGACTAATGCATCGCCAAAATCTTGATCCAAAACATTTCCTTGTCCAAAATAACCTGTTAAGCCTGAGAAAACAAACACGAAAACCTGCATAACATCGGTGGGATAAATCTATATATAAGGATATAATGCTTGTGGAATGATAATTTTGCAGATTCCTGGAGATTATAAGTTATAGATTTAATAAAAACTTTTTATGAAAACAAAATCTTCAAAAATTTTCAGAAGATTAAACCTGACGCCGTCAGGTTGTAAAGCCTGACGCCGTCAGAAATGATCTGACAGAATTCTCATGTTATGTTTCCGGAAAATTTTTGTAAAAGCCTATACCTTACTTCCTGGAAATCCTGCAAAACATCATTATGACTCGATACAAGCATTTGACTCAAACAAATACTAATATGTATGTTAATTTATTATTATTATGATTCATGTTCATTTGTGTTCTAATAAACCGATTTAGATTTCCCTTACACTTAACTTTTGCAAAATACCTTTATATGTAGTTAAGACGAAGTTAAAAACAAGATAAAGCATTTTCACAAATTACTTTTGAACATGAATCAATAATAATAAAACTTAAACACACATACGGAAACAAATAAAATCAAACAAACAAATAAATAAACACACAAAGCAAATAAAGCTTGGGTTGCCTCCCAAGAAGCGCTTGTTTTTGTTCGAGTCATGAGCCTGACTCTACCCTTATTTAATGGATAAAGGAGAGGTTTTCCCTAGACTTAGGATTAAGTGCGGGTGATAGTAGCGATACACACCAGCTCGGTAGGAGTATGCCACGTGAGGAAAGAGTGGTGGATGAATTAAATGCTCAAAGGGGTGTGCTCCTTTCATCATAACCTTACCTAGTTCACTTTGGTCAATGGGTGAATTAAAGTTTTCTCCTAAAAAGGGATCATCTTCTATCAACTTCGAGAGATTCCTAGTTGGGAATCCATCTTGACCTAATAAACCCGGTTTAAACCCATAGTGTTTCTTGTGATCTATCATGAATGGGTGATGTAAGTATGTAAGGTCATGGTTCACTCCTATATTAGCTTCCTCACTACAAGGCTTAATGTCTACTACCTTAAACTTAAGACTACCCGGACTATATGTTTTGATGGGTGGATCGGGACCTAATTTAATTCCTAAATTTTCATCCAAGGATGGAAGATTAGGTAACGGTTTTGGTTGAGGCTCCGGCTCATCAAAACTAGGAACTTCCATAGGACTAAAAGAAAGGTTGTGATCACTAAAAGCATTCAAACCTATTTCTTCTAGTTGTGTTTGGTCCAAGGGCTCTACCTCTATTGGGGTTCCTATAGTCTCTTCTACATCTTCCGGGTAAGTAAAGGGCGGTGTGTATGCCTCAGACAATGGTGGGACTTGTGGGGTACTTGGTGGGCTTGGGTTCTCTACAATATCCTCCATCACATTAAGATCACCAATGTGTTCATCTTGTATTATGGTAGGGCCTAACCATGACATGCACTTAGGTACCTCAACTCTACCCACCTCATTCCTAAACAAACCTTCCGATTGATTTATCCAAATACCAAATAGGTCTAAGCTTGCATTTTCTGGGTCACATGTTCCACTTCTTTTTTGGGCGAGAATCTCAAAGATTTCCCATGCCTCTTCATCACCATAATCCCACATTTTCCCATCTTCCATATTTTCAATCTCCTGCTGGGTTTGGCGGTCGATACGAGTGTAAAAGATTTGAAGTGGGAACAATAAGTCAAGACCATGATGAAAGACCTTTTTTAATAAGTATTTGAAACGAGTCCATGTATCGGAAAAAGATTCACCATTATGTCGACGGAACATTAAGATGTCATTTTGGAGTGGAAGGGGTAGATTATGTAGTGGATTCACGTTCTCCATAATGGTGAACGGAAGAGTCAATGGAAATTTCTTTTACGAACAAAGACACAAAGAAAAAGATAGACTAAAGAAAATCCTAGAAAAATAAAATAAAAATCTCACTAGAAAGGAATCTAGTGAGTAGACCTATAAAATAAAAATTCAACCTAAACAATAACTATTCCCCGGCAGCGGCGCCAAAAACTTGATGCGTGGTTTTGCAACCTTACAACAGGTTTTACCTCTCGAGGGATCTCAAGAGGCTTACAACCCCACCAGGCAGTGTACCTGACCGATGTAGTATAGTGTAGTGGTAAGTACGGGGGATTGATCGTTCTCCACAGGGAATAGTGTTCGTTAGGTATGAAAAATTACTCTAATAGGTCTAAGGGTGAGAGAAGATTCTTTTTATGTTTTTATATTTTTATGAAAGCAAGTAAAATCTCGGGTTTGAAAGAGTGGGCGGAATTAGTTGCTAGTCAACTAACCCAAATTACTACGAATGCAAATAAAATAAAATAACAAAAATTAAAATGTTGGTGAAAACTTATGTGGAGGGAAATGTGTTTACTTAGATTTCCTTACTCCCTAACTATCTTTTACCGGTTGATTAGTGTGTATTAGTCGCGTGGATGACGGGTGTATTCCTTAATACCATTCGTGGGGTGGCGTACGTACTTCCCCAACTCTACAAGCTCCTACTTCACTCCTATGTCGAGCCGGCTAGGAAGCTCCTAACATGGGATCACTAGAATTCGCTTGTGCATTAAATACAACCATAAAAACCTTTAGTACGCATTGGTTCATGTTTCTTAAGACGTTCAAGCAAGTTACCGAATAGGAAGTTAGCCAGTTTTCTTAAGCCTAACATAGATGAACAATCATCCAATACAACTAACAACACACTAATAACCAATAATCAATAGCTAGGTTTCATTAGATCTAAGCAAACACAAGATAAATCTAGCCTAACATGTTAAACAAAAGACAAGAATAAGATAGAATCAAACAACACATAGACATATTGAATGATTAATTGATAACTTATCTTCAATGTAACATGGAAGATCTCAAGGCAAAAAGCCTTGAAAGAGCTGCCAAATTCGTCCTAGGGTTTTCACACACAAAGTTCCCCAATAAGTTCCACATTAATGACAAAAAATTAGAAAACTATATATAGACTTTCAGATCTGACGGCGTCACGTTATGGAGTGTGACGCCGTCACCTCGCCGCTTTTAGGGTTCTCGGATGACCTTCTTGACGCCATCCCTCTTTAGCTCTCCAAAATCCGTTCTGGCCTATCAAGGCTTGACGCCCTCAGACTATGAACGTGACGCCGTCCCTCTTTGAATTATAACGTGACGACCTTGATCAAATTAAATGGTGACGCCGTCAGAATTCCCGTGCAATTTTCACTGGCTTATCATGAGTAAATTTTACATCCACCACTTTTGCCAAGACATGACGCCGTCCAGGGATAATCCTGACGCCGTCAAAGGTAACTTTCAGCAAGATTTTGAGACTTTGCCGTTTTCTTCACTTTTATGCTCCAAAAACGTCCAAAATGCCTTCTTTTCCAGATTTCTTCTCAAAAGTACCTAAAATGACAAAAGGAACGATTTAGGGCAATATTTGATCAAATAAATACGATTTAGGGCTTAAATGACCCCTTAAAAGTGGTACACTTTTCGCTTCATCAGCTTGTAAGTATTTCAGCTTACAACCCGCGCTTAACCATTACGGCTTGTGCACACATAACAGTGTACAACCCGCTCTTATTTTATCATTAGATATTTCTCTCTTTAGCTTTCTCTCTCTAGATCTAGTAGTTAATTAGTGGTTAATCTTTATTAGCTTAATTCATAAAAGCATAAAACATCAAAGAAGGTTAAGAAATTGGAGAATGAAGTGAAGATGCTGAAGGGTAAAAGATCTTCAAAGCTGGTTTTATCTAGTTCTTCAAGTTCTGATGCAGAAAGCATGGGTCTCTCTTCCAAAAAAGGGAGGATGGGTAGTTCTGAAGAGGAGGAGGAGGCTCAATTTCAATTTCATGAAGGAACTCAAATATATGATGAAGAGTCTGCTGGTGCAGGGCAAGAGCCTGTTAGTGCAAAAGAGCCTGCTGAAGCAGAGCAAGAGCCTGCTAGGATTGAGAGGCTGTTGGCTATGGATTATAGAGGTTCTGCTAACAATGTTTACAAAAGAAAGAGGGAATCACACCCTCAGGGGGGATTGTTTGTTCAAGGAAGGTTATTTATTGCTGATGAGCAATCTGCTGCTCCAAGTCAAGAACCAACACCAAAAGATAAGGGCAAGAAAATTATGGTTGAAGATGAACCTAAGCCCAAAAGGTTGAAGAAAAGAGAGCAAGTGCAGATGGCCTTAGATGAGGAAGTCTCCAAAAAGCTTCATGAAGAAGAAATGCAAAAAGCTTTAGAAGCTTCAAGACTGCTTGCAGAAATGCAAGAACAAAAGGATGCTGCTCAAACTCTTCTTGACACTCAAGCTGCTCAGGAAACATTTGATGCACAGATGCAATGGATTATTGCCAATGATCCAATTGTGAGAGGTCAAGCTTCCATAATTATGGATGACAAGAATCTTAACACTGAAGAGAAAACAGCAGAGCTTGAAACTTTTATCAACAAAAAATATAGAGAAGCAGCTCTAGATGATATTTTTCAAAAGATTCAAGAAAGTCAGAAAAGAGGTTTTAAGGTGGGCTCATCTGAGAAAGATCAAGTGATTTTCATGAAGAGGTTTCTAAGAAGTCAAGCTAATTGGACTGAATATCAACTGAAGAAGAAATCTCCTGATGAAATCTACTTCCTTTATCTTAATGCCTACAAGACATGCTACTTCAAAATCCCATCTGATGCTAAACATTCAAAGAAAAAGAATGGTGATCAAAAGAAACAAGAAGCAGAATTGGATCCAGAACAAGTAAGTAAAATGATAATTGCTTTACCAACAATTATACATGCAGATCCAATTAGGTCTAGACACCATATTATAGATTGGGAGATTCACCATGATAGATCAGGAAAGGCATGGAAGATAACCAGGGTTGGGAATCAAACTGCCATTTTCAAAAATTTTGAAAATCTGATAATGGCATGTGATAGAGCTGATTTAGAAGAGTTGTGGAATCTAGTTCAAATCAGGCTAAACACTAAGCATAAGACTGATGTTAAGGAACAAGAACTTTGGGTAGAGTTCAATAGGATGTATGATCCTGATTCACAGGATGTTCATTGGAAGTTTCCATATCATGATCCTACTACCACATGGGAATTCCTAAGTCTTAGCAGTGTGCATCATCTTTTTACACAAAGGGGATTGAGCTCTTTATGTTGGCTGAAAAAGAGTATCCTCTGAGCTATGAAGTTCTTACAACCATGATTTCCAAGAGGTTAAGGTGTGATAAAGATGAAGAAAAGTCAGAAGTTGTTCAAAGTTTGTTGATGAACATTTTTGAACAATGTGAAAGAAAAAGGAAGAATAGAGAGTAAAGTTTTTGGAAGAGTTCCCTCAGATCCTCAAGGTATGGATTTTATTCATAAGAAACTTGTGTATTTTAAAGGAAATAACAAGTTTAGGTGAGGATTGTTGGGAATAAAATGTTCAAGTCAAAGAGCCTGCCAAATGAAGTATTAAGCCTGCTAGTTGATTTTGAAGAAGTTGAAGATAAACTAACAGTACCTTCTGGGTGAGAAGGTACTGCTAGTTAAAGAAGGTCCTGCCAAGTTGAAGGTCAAGTTGATAGATATTTATTTGTAGATATTTTAGTTGTATTATTAGTCTTTGTATAATGTAACACGTTAAGTATAAGTAGTTCAGTCTTCCATGTTGTGCAGAAGATAATACTGAGTGATTTACATTGAAAGTTGTAATTAGTAGGTTAGAAAAGTCCAAATATCTTATTATAATACACAACTTGACAACTTGTAATAAGGGGTCCTTATCCTATAAAAGGATCCCTTAGTCACCACCTTAGAAAAAAGATCTCTTCAACTAATAACTTTGAAATATCCAAAAACATAACAACCTCTCTAGTAACTTAGTTACTGATTCACAAATCCTTTTACAAACCAAAGATTCAAGGTTACTTTTGTAATTCTGGTGATAGTTTAGATCATCCGTATTATTTCATAAATAATATTGAATCGTTTTGTGTTATTCAAGTTGTGTTCATTGTTCATTATAATTCACGTTTGCATGTTTACCACCTTTTGTTCCTTTAAGTGTGTTATAGTAAATTCCGCGTACTACATCACATTCATTCCTAAATATCCCAAACACATTATTAAGATCAACATCCCAAGTGTTTGTATAATCCTTCACAAAGTTTTTCTTGTTTTTATATCTTGGTCAACCAAAGTCAAACATCACTATTCATCTGCTTATTGTTGTGCTTATTTGATTTTCCTCAGCTTATTTGCTACAGTTAGGTATAATTGCTTTTAATTTAATGGGTTGTTATAGCTGAATTCAGTTTTTGCTTTTAAAATCTTCAAAAACACAAAAAGACAGCTTATTAGTGACAGCTTATTTCAAGTGCCTAATTTCCTTTGTTTTCTGCTTTTCTAAACTTAAAATAGCTTAATTAGTATTTGCCTTTTCATTTTATAGCTTATAATGTCCTTTATCAGTTACAAGTTTCACAAAACAGCCCTTAAGGGGGAGTTTGGCATTAGGTTTAATATGGGTTAAAATGGGTAGAAATAGGTTTTCACTGTTCATTTGCATGTCTTGTTAGTTTCTCCTAGCTTATTGTGAGTTAGATAAGCAGTTCATAGGAAGATTTAGGCTCTTTTGAAGGCTTGTGATGATTTTGAGTTAACTAAGTTAGAATTAGAAAGCATAACTGATCCAATAAGCTGTTATAAGATCTTGATTTTTTTTATGTTGCATTTTGGAGTTTTTGAGTTCCTTTTAGTTACCTAAGGAAGATTTCAAGAGTTGAGTTCAAATCAATAGGGCTCAGTTAGAAATTTGGTCACCTCAGATGCCTAGGCTGCATCAGTTCCTTAATTTTGCATTTCCACTTTTTCAGCCCTTTTCAATCCCAGTTTTAAGCTAGTTAAAGTAGGATTAAATTTCTAGTTTTTGTTTTATAAGTAGCTTGTAGGTTAGTCTTTATATGTTTCAGCTTATCTTTGACTTTAGAGCTCATTTGAGAGCTTATTTTGAGTCTGCAATAAGCCCCAGCAGGCTGCAAACTGCCCTTCATGCAGTCTGCACATTCTTACCCAGCTCATTTTTAAGCCCTTAATCAGCTCACTCTGATCTGGATCTTGGCCCACAAGTTCATTGGTAGATGAACTTTGGTTGTGTTCAGCTTATAGTAGAGTAGCTTAATGTTGTTGAGCTCAAAAAGTCACCTCAGTGAACTGCATTGAGTCTGCACTTTTGACCCTTATTGCTTTTATTTTAGCTTACCTCAGTAACTTTCTTGATTATTTTGTTGCTTAAATTGTTTTCCCTAGCTTAATTAGTTTAGATCTTATTACAGCTCAGCTTATTTCAGTTTGTAATGAGCTTTTCTCAGCTTATTCAGCCCATTGTCCACTTCCCTTAGCTTATTCCCATTTTTGTTCAACTGTCCAGCCATCATGGCTTATTTCTGAGCTTATTGTAGTTTTTAAACACAGTTGTCTTTGTTAAGTTTGCTTATGGTGGTGTGCTTATTGAGTTTCAGCAAAGAAAAAAATAAAAAAAATGTTTTCAAAAAAAGGCTGAGCCAGGGATTCGAACCCTGGTCTCTTGCCTAGCCAAGCCTCAACACCAACACCCACTACCACTAGCACCCTTGGGATTTCTCTGTTAAACATCCCTTCTTTAATTCTTTTAAGCCATTTTGTCCCTTTAGCTTATCAGCCTTAGTTAGCTTATTCCCAGCTTATCCAAATAAGCTGAGAACTCAGTTTTATTTTTCTTATAATTGTTTTGCTTTAAAGTAATTTTAGAAAAAGTTTCAGAATTTTTAGAATTGTTTTAGTATTTTTTTTGTAATTTTCTTTTTAAAATAGTTTTTAATTCGTAGTAAATTAAATAATAATCAAAAAAATATAATTCTTTTTTCCAAAATTTTCTTTTGTCATTTAGGACTTAGGAAAATTAAATTTGCTTCCGTAGGGTTAATTTTGATAGATTGTCACGTTTAGATTTGTTTCCCGATTTTAATTCGCGTTTTCTTTAATTTAATTTTTGTTCTCCTAGACTCGTAACCAAAAGTGAACATCATTATTTCAAGCATTTTAATACCAAACCTCAAACGATATCCTCGATTCACGCCTCGTTGGGACTACGACCCAGGTATTCACTTATCCGGTTTATTATAATCGATTGTTGCGTTAAACCGTTGCAAGTTGACTTTTCTTCGTGAGAGGTTTAGCTTGTGACGCGTTTGACGCGATATCAACCATCACTTATACTTTAATGCTAACAATCTCCCCCTAAGGGGTGGTCATTCAAATGATGCTCCACGTGATTAGGTCTTTTGTCTTCTTGGTCTTGAACTTTGTGTGTCGTCGTAGAATAGTCTTGATTCTTCGTTCCTTCATGCTTTGTGATCTTTAATTAATGACTTTTAATCGTTCTTGCCTTTGATCAACATCTTCATTGATTTGCTATGTCATCTTCTCCATCATACTCATACTTCTTGATAATACTTTGAAATTCATACTCATGTCTTCCTCACTTGATACATGGAATTGTTCTTGACTTTCTTGATTAGCTCTTGACTTTGACGTAACTCTTTGTCTTAAACTTGATCTTTTTGTCTTAAACGTTCTTCACTTGAGCTTGTTGAGGATGAACTTCATAAGTTTGAGTATGTGGAGGTGAAGATGTTGATGAAATGATGAAGGTAAACGGAATTTCCTCCAAGGGATTATCATCAGTACCTGCATAAAAATGTTAGTTGAAATCACCAATCGATCATCGTGGACTTTTCTTAAGAGAATAGACCACTACAATTGTTTTACTGATGAATGTCTTGATTCCATTCACCTTGGTCGGGCACATCAGCCGTCCTAATCCCGTTAGGGACAGTTATCAATACTATGGATAAAATCCAAGTAAAGACCCACGTCTTAAGGACTCAATTTGTTAAAGGAATCTCCTTGGCGGGATTTCCAGCACTTACAGGCTCAGACTTCGAGAGAATTAATGGCATAGTGTGAAAACCCTCTCTAATCCTTACAAAGGCTGTTCCTGAATTGGATACCCTCAAGAAGGCTTACACAGATATACCTAAGTATACCCACAATTCAGGTAAGCCGCTGAAGTATACCGAAGTATCACTCCATGACTGTAGACCGTTTGAAACATAGTAACCATCATGATAGATAAGGCAAGATCCGTAGATCTCATAAAAGACTCTTATACAACTTGTGTCCTTTTTGGCGAACACAAGTGTATGTATAGGAAAGTGTATTCTAAGAGATCTTTTGATGAATCTCATGGCTCTAGACTCGATTACGTGAGTTTTGGTTTTAGTCTTCAGAGGCATGGAGTAGAGGGCCTCCTTTTCAATATCAACACATCTCGGAGTGAGAGGCCGATAGATTATGCAAGGTTCTCTGTGAGAAATAAAACAAATATCTTTTAAGAGATACTTGAGTGGCTAGGATGGGTTGTGCAGTGCGTCACTGGGTCCATGACGTCTAGTCTTTAATATCAGCATCAATTTTGTGATTACCGATAGCAGATGTATTGACCCGGTTTCTGCCCTAAGTTTTCATGGAGGGCTATTTCTTTTCACCCTTTCTTAAACTTTTCATTTTAATTCTTCAACCCCTTCTTTCTCCTTTCATCACTTTACTCCTTTTTTCCATCATACCTAAGGACTTCTAATTCTAATCTATTGGAATTGTCCTCGGGTAGATCCCTCCGGCTCTGGCGGATCATAGGACATAAACCTAACCATAATCACCTTATTACTCTATGATTATCCTAGGTTCATTGATCACATGCCATAAAACCTTTTGTGAAAATCTCTCAAAGTGTTTATGATTATATAACATATTTTGTTAACACTTCGAGAGTTTTGCATTTTTTTGAAATACTCCCTCTTCACATATGCTCATAAGGTTACGATAGATTTACACATGTTGGGTAGATTTTGCACTTATGAATTGATCGATTTTCAGTGAACATGACCGATTCGAGACACGCTTACATCACTAGTTAGACTAGCTTGAAATTATTACCCGTCCTGGTCAAGTTCAAAGAAAGTCTCTCGAGACGGTAGACTCTAGTCAGACAAGTCCTATTCGAGACACGCTTACATCACTGGTTAGACCAGCTTGAAATTATTACCCGTCTTGGACAAGTCTTTTCGATTACAGACATTTAAGCTTCGTCAATTCGTTGGTTATATCTGAGTCGAGCTCTTTTGAGATTCAACTACGATCTTTAAACATTTTGATCACATTTTAATCACGTCTTCTCCCCCTCAAAAATAGCATATCTTGATATTTTTTTATATCAACTGATTAATAGAAAAGCTTTTGGAGAGATAGACGAATTTGTTTTTGCATGAAATTGGAACATTTTTGTTTTATACTCCTCCTTAATGAAAGGGATTTGTTCGAAAATATGCTTTCATTTGCCAATATCCATTCAAAATTATGATTAAGGATTTGGTGGGAGTTCTCTTTTTTGAAGTGCGAGTTATGTACTAAAAGTGTACATAAGTCTGTTTGTAGAAACAAGTTTTTGTTTGAAATCTTTTCGTTTGTTTATACTCGAACTTTTTGAAAAATGATTTCATCTTTGAAAATACGAGTCCTAATCTGAAATAATCAGAAGCCATCATTTAGGTCCGGGTTTCATACTGAAGTATACGAAAGCCATCGAGAAGAAAATTTTAGGAAACGACATGTTTTAGAAAACATTTTAGTAAACTCTCGCTCAAGCATCTATACATATCATTGTTGAATGACATTTCTACAAACATACAGAATATTGATTATATGAGAGACATGTCGTGAGAAGAATATTTTTGGTTTTTCTTTTATATTGTTTTTGTATTTTTGAAAATTTTCTAATGTTTTTGGATTTTTGAAAATTTCTGTTTTTGTATTTTTGTTTTTGTTGGTTTTTCAAAATTTGTATTTTGTTTTTCAAAAAAAAATTTACAGCGAAGCTTTTTGAAAGATATTTTTCAAGAAGATTCGAGAAGACGTTCTAGCTCCTGAGGAGTTAGGCTTCGCATGCCAATTCGTCGAACTAAATCGTCAAACCTATCTTTTGGAAGGGCTTTAGTAAATAGATCGCCGAGTTGGTAATCCGTCTTCACGAAAAATAATTCAACAGTACCCTCTTCTATGTGCTCTTTGATGAAGTGATAGCGGACTCTAATATGCTTGGTCTTCGAGTGTTGTACTGGATTGCACGAGATGGCTATGGCACTTTTCGAGTCACAATACAAGGGTATTTTGTCAAAAGTAAAGCCATAATCTGTGAGTTGTGTCCTCATCCATAGAACTTGGGCACAACACGCAGATAGAGACACATACTCGACTTCTGCGGTTGATAATGCAGTACAATCTTGTTTCCTTGATGAACAGCCTACTAGATTTTCACCCAAAAATTGTGCTCCTCCTGATGTACTTTTTGCTGTAACTTGGCAACCTGCGTGATCGGCATCTGAAAATGCTATTAGTTTAAACTCGGAATCCTTCGGATACGAAAGTCCTATGTTAATGGTTGTTCGTAGGTACCGAAATATCCGTTTGACCTCTTGGAGGTGAAGTTCGGTAGGCCTTTCCTGAAACCGTGCTAATAAGCAAACAACAAAATGAATGTCGGGTCGACTAGCAGTAAGGTACATGAGAGAACCAATCATGCTCCGATATTTCTTCGGATCGATGGGTTTCCCAAATAAATCAGCACCGATTTTTGGTGAAGTGACCATTGGTGTACCAACAGAATCACAATTTTCCATACCATGTTTTTTAAAATCTCAATTGTATATTTAGCTTGATTAATAAAAATACCACGAGGGGATTGGTGTATTTGTAAACCAAGAAAGAATTTAAGTTCCCCCATCATGGACATTTCAAATTTGCTTTTCATGAGATTTTCAAAATGTTTTGAATGATTTGGATTAGTGGACCCAAAGATAATGTCGTCCACGTAAATCTGAACAATCAAAATGTCATCTTTGTATTTTATTGTGAACAAGGTAGGATCAACAGTTCCTTTGGTGAAATTGTTTTTGATCAGGAAAGATGATAGTTTGTCATACCACGCTCTTGGATCTTGTTTTAAACCATAAATGGCTTTCTTTAGCTTGTAGATGTATTCTGGATGTTCCTTGTCAATGAATCCTTCTGGCTGACTCACATACACTTCTTCTTTCAGAGTTCCATTCAAGAATGCCGTCTTGATGTCCATATGATATACTGTGATGTTTTTGTGAGCTGCATAGGCTAAGAAGATCTGGACTGCTTCAAGTCTTGCTACTGGCGCGAATGATTCTTCGAAATCTATCCCTTCTTCCTGTCTGAATCCTTTAGCCACTAGACGAGCTTTGTTGCGAATTACAGTCATTTCTTCATCCTTTTTGTTCTTCTATAACCATTTGAGATCAATAACAAGTTTGTTGATTGGTCTTGAAACTAATTCCCAACTATCATGTAAACGGTATTGAAGAATTTCTTCCTGCATCCCTTCAATCCATGCGTTTTCTGCCATTGCCTCCCGAATGTTCTTTGGTTCTTTTAGGCTTATTGAGCAAATGTAAATGCACATTTCGGGGTCTATGGCAAGTTGTCTTGTCATCTGAACTGGCCTTGAAGGTTCACCAATAACTTGTTCAATTGGATGGTCTTTTGTCCATTGGAGTGTAGAAGGGTACCTTGGGTTTAATGTATGCGTGTTAGATGGTTCTTGTAACCTTGAAGATGATTCAACCGAATCTGTAGCAAACGGGTTTTCGAATACTTCTTCTTCTAACGCAGCATCGTTTTGGTTATGTGTTGTTTCTTCTTGAAGTGGTGTACTTTGGTTTCTGTAACACCCCCATTTTCACAGATAGCAGCGGAAGCTAAATCTGGGGTATTACCTCATTGATACACGGTCACAATAATAGAAAACGACTCAAAAAGAGACGTTTTTAAAAGATAAGTTATCATTCATTTATTCATCAGAGTTTTTACAGTAAAAGATAGACTTTTACAAACAGAGGTTCCTAAGATACGTTTTCAGAATACAAAGATGAATGATAACAGGTTTGGACGTCCTCATGTCCAATGTTACTCCGTGCAGTAAGGCCATAAGTGCTCAGTTACCTGGGATAACATGCTTAAAGGTCAACACAAAGGTTGAGTGAAATTCATAGGTTTAGATGGTAATAGTTTGAATACGAGTTCGTGTGGGCATCGTTGTTGCACCCAAAGATAAAGTAATATTATTGCATCTAAGCTCATGACACCCCATATTAACATGTCCAAGTCCAATGATGGCACTGCAGACCAATCAGTGACTAGACGTAAGGTTAACTTGCTAAGGTTAACCTCTTTTGTTCTCAAATATAGTGCTAATTGGTACCTGGTAGGGGCACACCAACGGGAGTTGTCAAACTCCAGATAGATCTATCCACCATATTCGCGTTCACTCGCAAGTGATTATGGTTCATGAAATTTAGGTAATAGTGGCAAAAGGTGGTACTCGTGCAATAATCAATCAGGAGAAAATACTTGTATTCAGGTTTATAGCATGTATCCCCCTCACGGGTTTATAAAAGCATTTAAAAATGAGGCTATGAACTCACCTTAGCTCAGGGAAATCTGATTGATGTCAAAAGTGACTTAGATATTAGACGGCTTACTCACGCAACCTGAGGTAGTGTATGTCAAGTCTTAGTTGGTTTGTTTATGTTTTAAAACTTTGTTTCTGAAGTAAATGTTTCTTTGGTTCACTAGATTTAGATATAACGTAACGCTGTTCGGGCTATCATAATTTAGAGGTCATGTAGTAAACGTTTGAGGAGCTAGGGCACTTTAACTCGTAAACCCAGCAAACTTGTCGAAACATATACCCAAATGAAACCCCTCACATGAAATTCCCTAGTAACGTGATATGTTGTTAAGTAAAAAAGATAGGTTTTTAATTTATATAGAAATATTTCATTTATACCTTTAATTTTTCAAAATGGCAATTTATACCCTTGATTTATAAACTTTTACAAAATTAGTCCTTTATATAATAAATATAGAGTAAATTACACCGTTCGTCCCTGTGGTTTGGGCTAAATTTCACTCTCAGTCCCTATTTTTTTTCTTGCATCGTTGGTCCCTGTGGTTTTTCAATTGCACACCAGTGGTCCCTATCTTTAACTAGCGTTATCTTTTCCGTTAGCAAGTAGCAACGTTAGTCCTTTTACTAACGGCCGTTTTAATTTTTTTTCTTCCGAAACAAGCGTTTGCAACGTTAGTCCTTTTACTAACGGCCGTTTTAATTTTTTTTTCCGAAAATATTTTTTTTATCCAATATTTTTTTTTCTGAAAAATAAAAAAGAAAGAAAAATAATTTCTAAAAAGAAAAAATATTTTTCTAAAAAATTTATTTAAAGAAAAAAATTTATAAAAAAAATTCTAATTTTTTTTTCGAAAAAAATTTCAAATTTTTTTTTTCTGAAAAATAAAATGGAAAGAAAAATAATTTCGAAAAAAAAATATTTTTCTAAAAAATTATTTCAGGAAAAAAATTTATAAAAAAAATTCTAATTTTCTAAATTTTTTTTTCTGAAAAATCTTTTTTCGAAATTTTTTTTTGAAATAAGAAAGAAATACCATATCTAACACAAACAAAAAAAAAACACCCAGATCTACCATATCTAACACACAAAAACTCCTTCATTCGATACAGTCAACACACACAAACCAATCTAAACCCTACTATGGACTGGATCTAATGGAGTTAACAAGGAGCACATCTCTTCTTTTTCTACTGCTCTCCCTTTTCCCTATTCCCTCTTCACCACACGCAAATAATATTCCTTGCCATGAACCCTATCTCCCATCACCATCAATCTAAAGATTTTAGCATTTTTCTTGTCTTTCCAAAGCCACATCGAGACCCAAACCATTCCCTGGAGGCCGAATATTATCAAGTCCAAGGAGAGTTAACCTAAAATGGTGAAACCTCATCTTTGGTAAATCGAAAGTAGGTCAAGAATTTGCCATGGATTGTTCCTTAAGAAGCTTGATTTCCAGGAGAAGCAAGTCACACCAAGAAACTCCAAACTCACTTAAATCTATATCTCAGTCGAGTATAATCAAGGAAAAGGGAGGGTGTGATAAGCTTGGAATCAAGTAGGACTTCCTGTGGTGACCTTGAATCCGACCCACCATCAAGTACTTTGTAAGGTTTAATCTTTATCCTTGTGTCTTGTTCTTGAACTCTCGGATGATATGTATAAGCCTTGTGATTTTCTTTGTTTTTGATCTAAGTCACTCGAATTTATATTGATACTGTGATTCTATTGCTTTTGAATTCATGAGTGTGTATGTCGAATTATGTTGGTGTGGTGTGACTTGAAAATGATTTTTAAAACTAATGTTGGCTCAAAACCTTGAATCTATGTCGATTGATAGCCTTGAATCGGTTAAGTTTTTCCCACAAGTGCTACTGTAAAAATATTGGATCTTTGTTCGAATGAATGTGGGTTATAAGTCAAGAACTAGATTAGCCGATTGGTCTTAAAAACATGTTACTGTGATGTTTTTGTTGCTTGAATGTGGGAAATTTGATGTAGAGATCATACTAGTCAAGGTCTTTAGTCATGAGTTATGCTCACAAGATGTTTGTGATTATGTCTAAAAAGAAAGGTCGATTTTAAAACGAATTAGTGAGTATTCATATTTCTTTCTTATTTAAAAAAAAAAAAAAAATTTCGGAAAAAGATTTTCAAAAAATAAGATTTTTCAGAAAAAAAAATTAGAATTTTTTTTTATAAATTTTTTTCTTGAAATAATTTTTTTAGAAAAATATTTTTTTTTCGAAATTATTTTTCTTTCCATTTTATTTTTCAGAAAAAAAAAATTTTGAAATTTTTTTCGAAAAAAAAATTAGTTTTTTATAAATTTTTTTCTTGAAATAATTTTTTTAGAAATATTTTTTTTAGAAATTACTTTTCTCTCTTTTTTATTTTTCAGAAAAAAAAAATTTTGGAAAAAAAAATATTTTCGGAAAAAAAAATAAAACGGCCGTTAGTAAAAGGACTAACGTTGCAAACACTTGTTTGGTTAATGGACTAACGTTGCCACTTGCTAACGGAAAAGATAACGCCAGTTAACGATAGGGACCACCAGTGTGCAATTGAAAAACCACAGGGACCAACGATGCAAGAAAAAAAATAGGGACTGAGAGTGAAATTTGGCCCAAACCACAGGGACGAACGATGTAATTTACTCATAAATATATATACACTAACCCTTTAACTTTAAAACTTTACAAAATAGGTCCTTATACTTATAGCTTTATAAAAATGACAGAAATAACCGTTATACTTATAAGTTTCCAAAAGTTAAAATATATACCCCTATGCATAGAATACGTTTCAAAACTAGTCCAAAAACCATGCAAAGTGTATTTTTAGAGTTCAAAAGGATTTTACAGCTTATGGATTATTAGAATAAGCCAAGATAAGCTGCTTTTATATGCTTATAGCTTATGGAAAGGTTTTGGTGATCAAAATATCAACTCGACATGATTTTAGGGTTTTAAAATAAAAACGCATAGGTTTTTATGATCAAGGCTTAAACAAAGGACTTATACATGATCTAATAGAGCTTATAAACAATCTAAAACCATAAGAGAGCTTATTGAACGAGTAGGATAGCTTACACGACTTAAAATGGATCGAAATGGGGGTTTAGGGTTTCTCGGCTAGAAAACGAATCGAAGAGGCTTCAAGGCTTGATTCTTGGCTTCTATTCTGATCTAGGGACTCCTATACTTCTGATAGGATTGAGTGAGAGCAAATAATTGAGGTGGTGAAGCTTTTTGGGATGGTTTCGAATGGTTAGGGGGGAAGGGTGACTCATTGCAGCTATAGGGTGACTAGGAGAGGCTATGGTAGTAGCTAGGGGTGGTGTGTGGCTGTGGTGGTGTCGCAGTAGTATTTTGGCCACAAGGAGGTGACAAGGTGGTGATGGAGGTGGTTGGTAGGTTGCTTGGTGATGACAAGGTGGTGATGGAGGTGCTAGGTTGCTAGGATAGGTCATGGTGGTGTCATGGTGGTGCTAGGGTGCTAGTTTAACTAGTTTTAAGATTTAGGGTTTAGTTTTGGATTAGGGTTTGTTTAGGGTTTAGATTAGGGTTTAGTACTAGTATTAGGGTTTAGAAAGTAATTAAGGATTAGGTTTAAGGTTTAGGAATCATGTATTAAGTGTTTGTAACTTGTGCTAAAGAAATGGTAAGGTTTAAACATAGTTTAGGCACTTAAATAACCTAATTTGGATTCTAAGCTTAAAAGACTTGTACATTGGGCTTTAAGTAGTTGTACTAGAGTTTAGGAAGGAAAATATAGCTAAGATAACTTATACATAAGCCTTGAACACTTTCAAACTAGTTTTGACTTGAAATTAGGGTTTTTGAAATAACCGTAAACGTATAAGGCTTGTTTTGGTAAAATGTTGGAAATAGTAAGTTAGATTGATAGTATATTTGATAAAATGATCTTTGAAACATAGACTTGACATATTAAGAGGTTTACATGATGTAAACATAGAGATATTTGGCATAGGTAGTTGCGTGAGCACGTCTAGTGGGCTATGTAAGTTACTTTACATAGTTGGAATGGAATGAAGCAAAAATTTTACCCATGAAAATGATCTTTATATATATCATGAGTGTGGATAACATAGATGAAATTTGTGAGCTATTACAGTCTTCCCTCCTAAAAGAGTAATCTCGTCCCGAGATTTTAGTTAGACGTAGGAGTGGTGTTTGAGAATAGGTGAGGGTATTTAGCACGAATTTGATCTTCGCGTTCCCAGGTATACTTTGGTCCTCTCTTAGAGTTCCAGCGTACCTTGACAATAGGGATACGAATTTGTTTCAGATGTTTGACCTCACGATCCATGATTTCTACGGGTTCTTCTATGAAATTGAGCTTATCGTCGAAATGAAGCTCTTTCATTGGAATGACGAGAGATTCGTCAGATAGTGTTGGGAATTAAACCAACAGTTGGTACGGTTCATTGAAAGTTAGTACGGTTGAAGATTTATTGAAGTATACATCAGCAGTTGATACTGCTGATACATTGAAGTTCGTACTGCTTATATGATAAAGACAGATCGTGCATGGATAAATATAGAAAAGATATGGTATATATCTTATTTAGGTTTTGTGATACGGTTAGATGTTTTACTTGTATAGGACTCTTTGCATTATAAAAAGAGATCCTTAGGTAGGGTTCTGAGATATCCCTTCATACGAATTATCAAGAGCTTCACGTTCATATTGTAATCGTTCGATATATATTGAAGTGATTTTTTGGTTGTTATTGTTTGTGATCTTATTTATTCTTATTGTTTTATTCAATCAATCACCAAACACAAACTCATATTCTTCTAAGTACTTGGTAGTAAATTCCGCGTGCTATCAAGTATATACTCAAAGTATCCCCAACACAACGTGTGTGTTTAGATCCGATCAAGTGGTATCAGAGCCAGGTTTCTGATACTTTGAGTTTAGAAGATTCAGAAGTATTTACTCACTAGCAACCAAGAAGATGGACATGGAGACACCTCAAACCTCAATCCTTGCTAAACTCCCCATGCTGAAACAGAATGAATACGATTTATGGCGGCTCAGAATAGAGCAATATTTCATGGTGCAAGACTATGCATTATGGGATATCATTATCAATGGTGATTCCTTCAAACCAATTCCTGTTGAAGAAACACGTGCTGATGGTTCCAAGATCACAAAGCTTAACACTGAGCCAGTTACAAACGAGGAGAGAATCAAAAAGAAGAATGATCAGAAGGCTAGGAATTTGTTACTAATGGCAATTCCTAATGATCAAGTGCTGAATTTTAGCCATTACGAGACTGCTAAAACTCTTTTTGAAGCAGTGGTGGAAAGATTTGGTGGCAATGAAGCTACCAAGAAGGCACAGAAAACCCTACTTAAGCAAAGTTATGAGAACTTCACTGCATCAAGCAATGAAACTTTGGACCATATCTTTAATAGGCTTCAAAAGATCATCAGTCAACTTACTGTGTTGAAGATTGTGATACCTTATGTTGTGGTTTGGAGCAATAAACCAGAGCTGGAGAAAATGACAATGAATGAGCTTTACAACAATCTTAAGATTGTTGAGCAGAAGGTCAAGAAGAGTGGTAGCACCAGTTCTAGTTCAGGGAATATGGCTTTTGTATCTTCTTCAAACAGTTCGAATCATGAAGATGAAGAAGCAGTTGGTACTGCTAAACCAACAGTTAGCACTGCTAGTGTAAAAACTAGTACTGCTGGCTTGACTGAAGAGACCATATATGCATTTGTGTCAGAACAGTCTGGTGGGTCTAAGATCTTTAATGAAGATCTTCTTCAAATTGCTGAAGATGATTTGGAAGCTATGGATTTAAAGTGGCAGTTGGCTTTGATAAGCATCAGGGCTAAGAAGTATTACCAAAGGACTGGGAATAAGATTACCTTCAATGGAAGAGATGTTGCTGGGTATGATAAGTCTAAGGTGGAATGCTTTAATTGTCACAAGATGGGGCACTTTGCCAGGGAATGTAGAGGTCCAAGACAACAAAGCAACCAGGGTCAAGGGTTTAAGAATCAGCAAGGGACAAGGAGAACAGTTAATGTTGAAGAGCCTTCTTCCAAGGCTATGGTAGCTGTAGATGGAGCTGGATTTGATTGGAGCTTCATGGAGGAAGAAGAGGAACCAGCTAACTTGGGTTTGATGGCTTTCTCAGACTCTGAGGTACATATACTTCAAAAATGCTCAAACTCTTGTCGTGCTTTAAAAGATTATGACAATGTTAAGAAATAGTATGATGATCGTAGAGTAGAATTTAATCAAGTAAATTCTAGTCTGACAAATCATAAAAGAGGATTAGCTGTTTTGGAAGAACAAATTGTGTTTTATAGACAGAATGAGTCAAACTTCTCTGATGAGATAGGTGTTTTAAAGAGGGATTTGCAAATAAAAGATAATAAAATGAGTGGACTTGTATATGAACTAGAGAAGCTTAAAAAGGAAAAAGAAAACATCCAGTTAAGTGTAGATACTCTTGAATATACTTCAAACGGAGTTAAGAAGATTGTAGAGAGTCAAATACTTAACAAAGCTAAATCTGGTTTAGGTTATAAGTCAGTTGCACCCCCTTTTAGAGGAATGTTTGCTCCACTAGGAATTAATTTAGCTCATACAGGTTTAGAAGAGTTTAAGGATATGGATTTTCTTGGATATGGTGTTAAGGTTAGTGAGAATCCTGTTAAATTTGTTAAGGCAGAAGATTCTTTTGTGAGTGCTAGTGATAAATCTCTTTCTGAGGAAAAGATGTCATCTGATAGGAACTCAGATGCACCAACTATTGAGGATTGGACATCTGATGATGAGGATGTAGAGGTTAAGGATAAACCTAATGATGTTAAGGTAGAAGTTAAACATGCTCCTAAATTGGTTAAGACTGAAAACATAAAACCAGTTAGGAAAAGTGTTCGATATGCTGAGATGTATAGGACTAAGAACAGATCACCAAGTTCTGAGGATAGTCATAGGAACTGGAATCACTCAAAATCTAAGAAATTGGATGATAAGTTTGCCATGATTAGAAAAGTGTGCTTTGTTTGTGGAAGTTTTGATCATATGGCTGCTTATTGTGATTCTAAACCATGGAAAAAGAGGGTTTCTGGGAATACAAGGGTGAATAGGAACAATGCTAGGGTAACTCAAAATAGTCCAACTAGATTGACAAGCCCTAATGCAAATCATAAGATGTCACCCAAAGCTGTTATGTTAAAGACTGGCATCAAAACAGTTTCAACTGCTAGTCAAAACAAGTGGTTTAATAACAAGCAAACTGGTTCAAGTGCAAAACAATTTTCAAATCATGCACAAACAGTTAAAAGGCATTTTTATGAGAATACAGCAATGACCAATCAGAAGTGGGTGCCTAAAATTAAACAAGCAGTTCCAACTGCTAGGTCAGCAGTTCCAACTGCTAGACCAGCAAATCCTACTGCTAGGCACTTAAATGTTAAGGGAAAAAGGGGCAATGTTGTCAAGGCCTCAGCACATTGGGTTAGAAATACTACCAAACCCAATGGTGCATCAAAGACCTCCAACAAGTTTTCTCATCTTGATGCACAAGGCAGATCCAAACCAGTGATGGTTTGGATCCCCAAAAGAAACTAACACCTTTATTTTATGTGCAGGAACATCCTTCAAATGGTAAAGAAGATAGAGGATATTCAGAGAGTGGATGTTCAAGGCACATGACAGGCAACATGTCATATCTTTCAGACTTTATTGCTCTGGATGGAGGACCAGTTGTCTTTGGTGGTGGTATTGGAGGAAGGATTACTGGTAAAGGGGTAATTAAAACTGGTAATCTTGATTTTGAAAATGTGTACTATGTACCAGAACTTAAGTACAATCTTTTCAGTGTATCACAAACTTGTGATAAATAGAACAAAGTTTTATTTACTGATACTGATTGTCTTATTCTTTCTCCTGATTTCAAGCTACTTGATGAAAGTCAAGTATTGCTTAAAATCCCTAGAAAGGATAATACATACAGTGTTGAGATGAATAAACTTGTTCCTAAGGTTGGACTTACTTGTCTTGTTGCAAAAGCCACATTGGAAGAATCAATGTTGTGGCACAGGAGGCTTGGTCATGTTAATTTTAAAACCATTAACAATATTGCTAAAAATGGGTTGGTAAGAGGTTTACCAAACAAAACTTTTCTCAATGACCAAACTTGTGTTTCTTGCCTTAAAGGTAAGTAACACAGAGCCTCATGTAAGCCAAAGACCCAAAACTCTATTTCTCAAGCTTTATATATGTTGCATATGGACTTGTTTGGTCCTACCTCTGTGAATAGCTTGAACTTTAAGAGATACTGTCTTGTTATCACTGATGATTATAGTAGGTTTTCTTGGGTGTTTTTTTATGAAAACTAAGGATGAAACAAGTGAAAACCTTAAGACCTTCATTGTTGAAGTAGAAAACCTAGTTGATAAGAAAGTTAAAATAATCAGATGTGACAATGGGACTGAATTCAAGAATAGGGTGATGGATGACTTTTTCAGAGAAAAAGGTATTAAAAGGGAGTTTAGTGTAGCTAGAACCCAACAGCAAAATGGTGTAGCCGAGAGAAAGAATAGGACTCTTATAGAGGCTGCTAGGACAATGTTAGCTGACTCTAAGCTACCAGTTTCATTTTGGGCTGAAGCAGTTAGCACTGCTTGTTATGTATTGAATAGGGTTTTAGTTGTGCAACCTCACAATAAGACTGCTTATGAGCTTCTTAGAGGTAGAACCCCTGCTTTAAGCTTCATGAGACCTTTTGGTTGTCATGTTACTATCCTTAATACCAAAGACCAACTAGGAAAGTTTGATGGGAAATCTGAGGAAGGTTTCTTTGTTGGTTATTCTCTGCACAGTAAGGCTTTTAGGGTGTATAATACAAGCACCAAGCAAGTAGAAGAAAATCTGCACATAGAATTTTTGGAGAATAAACCAAATGTTGCAGGTGTAGGTCCAGATTGGATCTTTGATATTGACAGTCTTTCAGATTCCATGAATTATGTGCCTGTTACAGGTACAAATACTAATCATGATGCAGGTTCAGAGGAGGAAGATGATGATTGCATTTTCATACCAGTCATGGAAGAAAGTCCAGTGAATGAGTCTTCTACAAAGAAAGATGATATTCCTTCATCAAGTGGTGTAGACAAAGAGAATGATGTTGCTGAAACCAGTGGTCAGAATGGTAAAGAAGGTGAAAATCCAACGAGCAGTACAAATGGAGTTAGTACTGCTCAGCCACAAGTTCCAATTGCTGAGCAAAATAGTGATACTGCTGGACCAAGTCAACCTCATCTTGATTCACCAATTGATACTGCTTCTCAAGTTGATGAGTTTGATTTCTTTGGAGATGGTATGCAAAACATGCCTACCAGCTATGCAGTTCCTTCTACTCCCCATACTATTGTACATAGGAATCATCCACTTACCAATATCATAGGAGATGTACAATCTGGAGTCAAGACCAGAAGGCAAATACAAGACCCAGATCATCATGGATTTCTCAGTGTGGTATATGAGGAGAAACATCATGAAGATGAGCATGAGTGTATGTTTGTATGTTTTCTATCTCAGATTGAACCCAAGAATGTGCTAAAAGCTTTAGAAGAATCAAGTTAGGTTGAAGCTATGCAAGAAGAGCTACTTCAATTCAAAATTCAGAATGTATGGGTTCTGGTTGATCTACCAAAGGGAATGAGAGTGGTTGGTACAAAGTGGGTATTCAGGAACAAGAAGGATGAGAGGGGCATTGTGATAATGAACAAAGCAAGATTGGTTGCTCAAGGCTATACTCAGGAACATGGTATAGATTATGAGGAAGTTTTTGCTCCAGTTGCTAGGATTGAAGCAATAAGATTATTTCTTGCTTATGCTTCATTTATGGGATTTATGGTCTATCAAATGGATGTGAAAAGTACCTTTCTGTATGGTACTATTGATGAGGAGGTCTATGTTTCACAACCTCCAGGTTTTATAGACCCAGAGCATCCTGACAAGGTTTATAAGGTGGTGAAAGCTTTATATGGATTGCATCAAGCTCCAAGAGCTTGGTATGAAACTCTTGCTAAATATCTTCTGAAGAATGGGTTTCATAGAGGGAAAATTGATCAAACTCTTTTTTTTAAAAAGAACAAGGGTGATATTCAACTGGTACAAGTCTATGTAGATGACATCATTTTTGGTTCTACAAAGAAACAGATGTGTAAGGAGTTTGAAAAGCTGATGAAAGACCAATTTCAGATGAGTTATATGGGAGAGCTTACCTTCTTTCTAGGTCCTCAAGTACAGCAAAATCCAGATGGTATATTTATCTCTCAGGATAAATATGTTGGTGAAATATTGAGGAAATTCCAATTCACAGATGCCAAGGTTGCTAGTACACCAGTTGACAAGGAGACACATTTGCTATTAAAGGATCACAGTGGTGAAGATGTGGATGTGCACATGTATAGATCTATGATTGGGTCTCTGATGTACCTTACATCATCTAGGCCTGACATTATGTTTGCTGTTTGTGCCTGTGCAAGATTCCAAGTAAATCCTAAGGTGTCTCATCTCACAGTAGTAAAGAGAATCTTCAGATACCTTAAAGGTCAGCCTAACTTGGGGCTATGGTATCCTAAAGAGTCTGCATTTGATCTAGAGGCATTCTCTGATTCTGATTATGCTGGTGCTAGCATGGATAGAAAATCTACAACAGGTGGTTGTCAGTTCTTAGGTCGAAGATTAATTTCTTGGCAGTGTAAGAAGCAAACTATGGTAGCCACATCTACTACTGAAGCAGAATATGTGGCAGCTGCAAGTTGTTGTGCTCAAGTTCTTTGGATTCAAAACTAGATGCTTGATTATGGGTACAATTTCTTAAACACAATTATACATATAGACAATAGCAGTACAATGTGTATCATTAAGAATCCAGTTCAACATTCAAAAACTAAACATATTGAAATTAGACATCATTTTATAAGAGACTGTGCTGAAAAGAAGTTAATAAAAATTGTTAAAATACACATTGATGACAACTTTGCTGATCTCTTAACAAAAAGTTTTGATGTAAGCAGATTTCAGTACTTGGTAATAGGTATTGGAATGCTTAATCCTTCAAAAGATTAATGTCTAAATGTTTTTGGTTTTTGTACTGCTAGTTGTGCTATTTGTATAGTTAAGACTGCTTGATAATTTTTAGTACTGCTTGTGCATTTGTTAGTCAATTGTGATACTTGTTAAAAGAGAATATTGTGTATTGTGTTTTCTTTGGTTTTGGACTAACATTTCAGGTTAAGAAAAGCTTTTTGTTTTGGATTGTGCTTTGAAAAGTATGGTGGTTTGGATTGTCAAGTGTGAATGCTTGTTACACAACAAATGGTAATTGATTCACCATGTCTAACCGACATAAGAATCAACTAGTCCAGATCAAACGGTTTTTGGTAAAGACTACTCAAATTCGCTTATGGTTGACAGTTTACCAAAAACTGGTTGGTTATCAACTCACCAAATCTAAGTGTGAAGAGTTGGCTAGTCCATAGCAAATGGCTATTGGTAAAGACATGTCAAATCCGTTCATAGCTGATAGTTTGCTAAAAACTATAAGTGGACAAAAATGTTTTCAAATCCACAATAAACTTACAACTTGATTTTATTTCTGAAAACTTTTTGCTAACAGTTTGTACTGCTGGGGTTGACAGTTTGTACTGCTGGCTTCACCAGTTCGTACTGATTATTCAAACTTAGTTCCTACTGAGTTTATGCTCTGTGATACACCTCTCTCAGAAGGTAATACATCTGGAAGTGTTGAGAGCAGTTTGAAACTTAAACAACTAAATTGATGGTAACTTGTACAAATTGTCATATTGGATGCTGAGCTTGGATGTCATATGTTCTAGTTCATCTGATGGTGAAGATTCTTCCAAACAGGGGAGGAATAAAGTTTTTTCTAGTTGCTGTTAAAGATGCTTATGAAATTCAGGGAAGGAATTAAGAGTCAGAGATAAATATAAAAAGGTGCATAACATTTATTCATTACTGAGGTGGATTCATAACATAAGAAAAACCAACAAAACCAACCGAATCCTAACATCACAAACCAATCAACTACCAACACACAAACCTAAACCAATCTAACACATAACCACTACTCAAGCTTCCTTTTGCCTTTGTCCTTGAAGTCTGGCATAGATTTGTGAACTCCTTTGCTATTGATTGAGTTCTACACTTTCCAACTAGGAAGTCCCAAAACTTGTTTCTCAGGTCTTGGAAGTGGAAGTGGTTGATGTTTTTCGGGCACTTGAACCTTACTCATTTTGCCACAACTTTCTCTATCTCTCTTGTCAATACAACTGATAGTGGAAGTGCTTGTTGATCATCATCAACAGAGGATATTAAAAGGTCATCGTCAGAAGATACTTCTTGAGCTTTTGGAGATGGGTTTCTGATAGTCAGATTAGTGTAGTTCGGTGGAAAGTAAGATCTCCATCCATCACTTTCTGAATCTGAAGAAGAATCTGATGAAATCTCAACAATGTTTGGATTGGAAGAACTCATTGGGTTTGATAGTTGTAATTTGAAGGTTGATGTGTGTAATGGTGATAGTAATGAGAATTTAAGGCTTTTTATAGAACCGATGGAGTTATTAATGTAATTAAATGCAGGGTTGGTATAAGGAAGTAAATTCTTTGGGTTGGTATTTAGAATTAATTCCTTATAGGAATAAATCTATTTATGGTAATTTTTGAGGAGTTGACCAAAAAGAGTACGATATGTGAAGAAAATTCCCAAGTGTTTCGAGATTAAAGATAAGTGTTTGAAAGAATCTACCCCATCAACATAAGCAGAAGTTTAATTCAAGAAACTTGTTGATTTGCATTGAAATCATAAGTTTAGGGGAGGATTGTTGGGAATTAAACCAACAGTTGGTACGGTTCATTGAAAGTTAGTACGGTTGAAGATTTATTGAAGTATACATCAGCAGTTGGTACTGCTGATACATTGAAGTTCGTACTGCTTATATGATAAAGACAGATCATGCATGGATAAATATAGAAAAGATATGGTATATATCTTATTTAGGTTTTGTGATACGGTTAGATGTTTTACTTGTATAGGACTCTTTGCATTATAAAAAGAGATCCTTAGGTAGGGTTTTGATATATCCCTTCATACGAATTATCAAGAGCTTCACGTTCATATTGTAATCGTTCGATATATATTGAAGTGATTGTTTGGTTGATATTGTTTGTGTTCTTATTTGTTCTTATTGTTTTATTCAATCAATCACCAAACACAAACTCATATTCTTCTAAGTACTTGGTAGTAAATTCCGCGTGCTATCAAGTATATACTCAAAGTATCCCCAACACAACGTGTGTGTTTAGATCCGGTCAGATAGGCATTTCTTTAGATTAGAAACGTGGAAAGTATTGTACACATTACTGAGCTCTTCCGGAAGCTCAATTCTGTACGCCACTGGGCCAATCCGTTCAAGGATTTTAAACGGTCTAATGTATCGTGGATTAATATTTCCTTGCTTTCCGAAATGAAAGATACCTTTCCGAGGTGATACTTTTAACATGACGCGATCTCCTACTTGGAATTCTAAAGGCTTTTCGTCTTATATTGGCATAACTTTTCTGCCGATCTCTTGCAGCTTGCAAGTGTTGAAGAATTTGAATGATTTTCTCGGTGGTTTCATGGATTATCTCTAGTCCCGTAAGTTGAACATCTCCAACTTCGGCCCAGCAGACAGGTGATCTGCACATTTGACCATTAAGTGCTTCGAATGGAGCCGCCTTAATACTGGTGTGATAATTGTTATTGTAAGAGAATTCAATCAACGGTAAGTGTCTCTCCCATCCTTTTTCGAAATCTATCACACAAGATCGAAGCATATCTTCGAGTGTTTGGATAGTTCTTTCACTTTGACCGTCGGTCTGAGGATGATATGTCGTACTCATGTCTATCTGAGTACCCAAGGCACTTTGCATTAATTGCTAGAATCTGGATGTGAAACGAGTGTCACGATCCGATATGATAGATATTGGCACTCCATGCCGGGAAACTATTTCCTTTAGGTACAACCTTGTAAGGGTTTCCATACTATCAGTTTCTCGGATAGGGATGAAATGAGCAGATTTTGTAAGACGATCGACAATGACCCAAATGGTGTCATGTCCGTTCAATGTATTAGGGAGTTTTGTAATGAAGTCCATAGTGATTCTTTCCCACTTCCATATGGGAATCTCTGGTTGTATCAGTAAGCCGGATGGCTTCTGACATTCAGCCTTCACTCTAGAGCATGTTAAACACTTGCCCACATATTCAGAAATAATTGCCTTCATGTTAGGCCACCAACAATGTTTCTTCAGATCTTGATACATCTTATCAGAACCCGGATGAATAGAGTACTTTGATTTATGGGATTCGTGCATGATCAAGTTTCTCAAGTTACCAAGATGTGGTAACTGTAACACCCCCAAATTTAATAATCGCGGAAGCATACGGGTCATGGGGTGCTACTAAAATTGGTAATCACAACACAAGGCAGTACGGAACGGAATACATACTCCGTTTAAATACATTAATTCAAGATTAATAGAGTTTACAATAGAGTTTCAAATTTAGAAAATTAAGGCCCATTAGTTTAGTTGTCCCATACAAAACAAGTCATAGTTATGTGTGCAAACACTTCGGGAAATAGGCTATGACCCTTGCCTTGCTAATACCTTGCCACAATCAGACAGATTAAGCACCTGAGAAAAACATGCTAAAAGTCAGCAAAAAGCTGGTGAGTTCATAGGTTTAAATTAAAGCAGTAAGCAATAAGTTTGGACCAATAGTTTTGTATACGAACATTACAACGCATATAATGCCATACAAAATAGTCTATCACGCTAGCACTAAGTTCATGCAACCGACGCTCGACAGTTCAGTGCGCTACAATATAGCACATAAATAATAATCAGGGGCCCATAGCGAGTGTTTAACCCAATACACTCGTAGTCCGACTTGGTATACACTCGCATTGACCCGTCTGGCCAACCGAACGGGGGAGTCACCCCAATAGATCTATTTATATCGGTCGCGCTTCTCAATGAGAACTAACGGTTCATGAAGGTGGGCATAATAGTGGGTTCAAGGGCTTAGGCTAACTACGCAATAGTTTTGAGAAAATAAACAGTATTGTGGTCCAGAAAAATGTTTTGCATGTTTCTCACCCCATAGTTGTAAAACAAGTATAAGTGAAGTGGGGCAATAAACTCACCTCAATAGAGTAAACAGTGAATGAAGTGAATCAGAGAGTGCACGACACCAACACGCGACCTAGATTAATAAGGCATGTTTTAGTTCACAGACTAAGTTTAAGACTCCACGAAATTAATTCAAAAGTTTTAAAGTGTTTACATTGTTGTTGCTTGTGTGGCAGCATTTAAGTTTAAAACAGTTTTCTAAGTATTTGTAGGTATTGGCTCTTGGAAGTGCATAAGTGTATGACAATAAAAATATCAAGGACGGATAAGATTCCGATTTGACAATAACCGAAAGACGACGTACGAAAAGTGATTACGAATAATAATAGACGTTGTCGGAATATGTGAACATTATTATTAAAGATATGTAAAAATAGTAGTTATAAGAGTATATAAATAGTTATATATTTTGAAGTGTATGAATAATTATGTGTAAGTAATGGTTTTATTTCAATGATTTGTAATTTAAAAACTAGTTTATAGAGGTTGTGTATAAAACGTTTCGTTTGTCAAATTTTAATAAAAACATGATAAGTGTATTTATTTGATAGGGGTCGGGCATGACCCGTGCATGTGTATTGATTTCTCGGGGTAACGATGTGTCACAAATATATGTGTTTATGTAATAGCCATTTTATAATTGTTATAAAACTTAAGTAGATTTTCTAAAATACCGTCTTAAGTGTTTACAAATTTTGATAAGCGATATAAGTATGTTAACTATTTACAAGTTAAATTTGGACTAGGGTTTATAAGTTGCAATTTGTATAAAAAAGTTTATAATTGTATGTACGTATAGTGTCTTGTGTTGTAATATATGTTTTCACAACTTTTTGTGATTTATGACAAAATTTTGTGATTACGTGAAAAGAAATGAGTCAAAATTGAGTTGTGAAATAAATCGAATACGAGGCTATGACGGTACACACTTTTATACAACGGTTACGATATAATTTTCATTTAGTTGTATATATATACTTGGCCAATTTAATATAAACGCACCCTTTACCACCCTTGTTGGGCTGTGGCCCAATTAAAGCCAAGGGGGGGGGTTGATGGACTGGACCGCTACTAAATAACCAACGCACCTAAATTGGGTCTGTTGGGCTTCGACATCGAAGGAACATGTACACTAATTGGGCTTGAGGTTTTTTTACTTATAAACGAACACACACAAGCCCACTGAGGACTTGTGTATTGACCTGGAAAGTATAGAAACTAATCGTTTGACGCAGAGCAGTTTTAGCACAAGTTTCATGTCGAGCTCGAGTGACGAGCTCGACACCACTCAACTTTGTGACATCTAGGACTTACGTTGTGGCTGCTGGCTGGGTTCTACACCATGGCCTCACCACACATAACAAAGCTTTACCAAGGTCTTGATCTACGACCTTGGGTGTTAGAACAAGTCGAAGTACCACTCGACATCTTTTGGTGTTTTAGGTTTAGACCGGCATAAACAACATACCCTTTGGGGTCCTTGTGGGATTCGAATCAAGGCAGCCCTATATGGGTTGTCCTTGAGCCAAGAATGGTTCAACAACTCACACCCGCAACCAAGTGATGACCCTTTTACCTAGGCTGCTAGGTAAACAGGTTTGAGGGTCGTCTCGCTAACCCAACAGGTTTGTGGAGATTGTACCGAACCAAAACCAAACCATAACACCCCCTTTATGGGTGTGGTCTTGCTGGAACTGAAAACAGCTCGACACAACCTAAGCCTACAAGTTTTAGTTTCAACGCAAACTCTTAAAAGTTTTACTGGAAATTTTCGACCACAACCAAACACACTTCACAACACGCCCTATTTCATGGTCTTATAGTTGTGACCAATTCGTGAGTATCCAAGACCAATATTCATTATCGTTACTCGAGAAAATTTAGACAGGTTCGATACTAACTGAAGAGCCACATCCTAATAGCTTCTAACCATATCACAACGATTCAAAATTGAGCCAAAACCGAACAAACACAAACTAACAAAGACCTTTCCAAATATCAGACAACACTTTGATTTTCGGTTAAGTTTTATGAACCACACATGAATAACAACAACGACAAACATAACTTTTTGTAGGTTTCAAATCAAAAAATTAAAGCAACATTCACACCACGACTTTAAAAATAAACTCGAATCAATCAACACATTCGAATAACAATTAATTTGATGAAAGTATTTATTATGAAGAAGAGGTTATACCCTTATAATAGTGACGGATAACAAGAAGGACCAAGAAACTTAACACCCCGAATCCGAAACAAGCAATTACAATCCAAATTCGAACCCTAGCAAATCCACACCTCTAATGAAATCAGTACCCTTTGAATCCTTGATCTCGATAAGACTTTGTGCGTGATTTTGAGTGTGTGGATCCACTGAGATTCGAATAGAATAAAAAGATGATACTATGGAAGGGCCTCGACCTTCTTTCGAGTCTGGAAATTGAGGAACTTCCGTTTGAAGCCTAGATCGCTCTCCATCCTCGTCACCTTATCTTATCTACAGCCGTTGACTCTTCGGGGAAGAGTTATGTGAGAGTGACATCAATTTGGGGAGAAGGGAAAGTATATGGTGCCATGGATTTTGATGGTGATGATTCATGTATCTGGGAAGTTGGAGTTGAATTCCAAAGGGAGAAGACGATAAAAATGTGTGGGTGAGTGTGTGATGGGCATGTATACCAGGGAAGTGATAAGATAAAAAAGAAAATTATATGTCTTGTTTTATTATAATGAAGTGTAGTCGGCGTATCTCGTGTCCCGTTGAGCTGGGGTGAAATCGTGGTTCCCCGATTTGCTATAACGTGCCAAATAATTTTTTTGAAGATGTCTTTATAAACTGGTATAAAAATAGGATTTATTGACTCTGAAAATAAATCATAAGGTTAAACCGTTACTAATATGGTGTCGGTACGCGTGTGGTATCATTTTTCAGGTAAAGTGAGATAACCTCTCACTCTTATTATGTTAAAGTCTGTAAATGTGAGAAAGTGGAAAATTCACTGTTTCTGATGAGATTAAATAGTTTTGTGAGTTACTGTATGTTACAGTGTGCGGGTTTGCTTCCCGTAATAATTATGTAAGCACATAAATGCTTAATCTAATAGTTAGGTAATAATAAATTAACATTTATTATTAAAATATTAGTGGGAAAATTACCGTTTGTCACAGTAACCATCTCCGATTCTTGATACAACGAATTCCATCAGGACGCACTTCAAAAGCTTTGTCCATTCCGCGTAAGTTTTCGGATTTGAGATTTTCTTCTTTGAGTGCTTCGGTTTGGGCTTCGAGGATTTGTGAGGGAAAATTAGGATGATGAGTCATAACTAATGATCTGACTCGAAGTGGTTTGATTCGTTCCTCTCAGCTCAAGGCATCTGCTACAACATCAGCTTTGCCAGGGTGATAACGAATCTCACAATCGTAGTCAGCGAGCAATTCTATCCAACGTTGTTGTCTCATGCTCAACTCTTTTTGATTAAGAATATGCTATAGGCTTTTATGATTGGTGAATACCGTACATTTTGTGCCATACAGATAGTGTATAATAACCTAAAACGTTACTTCTAAATCGTTACTGATTTGAACTTTTGGGAAACCATATAACCCTAAGTAACTAGAAGCTATCATATAAGTATTTCATGTAAAAAAAAAAAAAAAAAAAAAAAAAAACAAAAAAAAAAAAAACTATAAAGCCCACATTATACTTAAAAGAATTTCAAGGCCCATCCCTTTTCTATTTTCTATATCACGCTTTCAAAGTGGGTTTTGGGAACTGAATTTTTTCTGCACGCATTTTTTTTATAGACCGAATATCATTGCCTGGTTATCTTCAATTATGCACGACTCCTTTTTAGCTCATTCTTCCATACCCCTTCTGATAATATTATACCGATTATACAACAAATCCTCACCCACAAGATAAACCCTAGAAATCTATAATCCATTCGGCAGCTCATATTTCCTCCAAGAAATCAGAGGGTACGAAGGTTTAGAGGAGATTGGTGATCAGTTCTTGGTGTTCTAGCTTTGTTGATAATCGACTGGTGGTGTACTAGCTTCAGTGAGATCATGTGTAGGAGTTGGATTCGAAAGGTGTTGGTTTAGGTCATGGGATTTGGTTCAATCATGGTGTCATTCTTGTCCTTGTTCCGTTGGTTTAATTCGATCAAGAGGTATTCCTAAAGCATTTTTCTATTTTCCATTTGACCTATGAAGTATGTATACATATAAAAACATGGAAACCTAATCTAATATGCTCGTTATTATATAAGTACACGAATGGTTATGGATGGGTCACATGAAATCACAAAAATATTCGCCTATATGATCTGTTTGGTGTCGAGTAATTGTGGCCTGTTTTGATGTCTTTGTTCAGCCGTGGTCGACCTTAATATACTACTATTAACAAGCCCTAAAAACCTGATGTGAATGATCAAATAATGAGGTGTAATTAGAGAAACCCTAGGCAGTTTATTAACTTGAAATCTATGATTTTATGTGGAGGTTTCTGTTTTGTTTTGGCTCGGGGTGATGGTGTGACCTTGGTATGAACATATGAACATGTTAATATTATAGTTAAATGCAGGTCTTGTGTTATTTAAAGTTCACATGGGCGTTTGTATAGGTAAACATGTCATTCAATGGTCTAAAATGGAATTCTGATCTGGACAGTTTTATTATCTGAATTTGTGTGCATTATAACTTGAGTTTTATAGGTGGTTAATATTGTATTTTTGATTGTAAACCTAGTTTAAGGTCCTATTTAAGTTCTCCAATTGGTTTGGAGTGAATTGGAGTCGTATTGGTCATATTTATGAATTTATGGGATCATATGTCAAACCTGAGTTTTTGGGAACTCAAACATCAGTAGATATTTATGAATTTTCTTTTTCAACCATAAGGAACTGGGAGCTCTCCTATTACAGGAATGATATTTAGTTTATTTGGGACTTCCTGGAAATTTTATGGATTTTTATGAAGTATTGAAATGGGTATACTAAATGCAAACTTTCCGTATGTAGGTGCAGTTAAATTTCCGAATAGGTCTGGGAAAGATGATTTTTAACAGTACTTGTGATGGGTAATAAAATCTATAAATTTTTTTAAAGGTACTTAACTAATATAGGAATTACTGAGAATTAATTCAGAATTTTCTGAGTTTAGTTAACAGGCTTGAAAAATCATAAGAATGGGGTTCAGATTCACTAATATGTCCTAGTTAAGTGATATAATATGGAATGTGGATGTGTGTGTCAAGTGTGATTTTATGTGATTTAAATGGTATGATCGTGTGTGTCGAATGGACTGAATATGGTGTGTTGTATGTGTATAATAAGTGTCGACTTTAAGGGTTTAAACACAAGGGTTTTATTGGGTTAAATTGAAGACGAGTTGGATTTTTCTAAAATAAACGAAGTGAAATAATTTGCATAGGCGTATGTGTATGAGATGCATGAATATAGCTTAAACTAGGAAGTGTTGCATAATTCTATAATTTACATTTTAGACCCTGAACTTTACAATAATGACACTTTAAACCCTAAACTATTATAAATGGTAATATTAAACCCTATACTATGAAATTGGTCATATTAAGTCTTTAAGTTTACTTAATTGTCATTTATAACTTTAAAAGTTACTAATTATGGAAAGGTACTAAATCGGGAAAGTTTCTAAAAATAGAAGGAAACCCTAATATGTTAATCTACTCAACAACAAGTGATGGATCAGTAATAACTTATGAAATGGTTCTTAAATAATAAGACGATCATTAATTTGTATAGGTTCGGTGAAGAAGGAGTGATTCCCTGTTTCGGTGTACCTTCTTATTTTGTTGGTTGCTTTGCATAAGGTACAGATATTCTACCCTTTCTTAGTAAAGGTTCTGATCTCATGACTTCTCGATCCTTGACTTTGGTTTGTTTACTTTGCCATGATCCCATTTAATATAAGCCATTGCTATGATCCCTTTGATATGATTCAGTTGCTATCCATTCTATTATGATGATCTGTTTATTATCTCCTTGATTGAGATTCTGTTCAGTTGATATGCCTTTGTTGATTATGTTATGATTGCTTATTATGGATAGTTTTGTTTTGTTATGTTCTGTTGCCCGAGCTAACTAGCCATGGAGGTACCATGGCCATGTCATTGAGGCACCAATGGCATGACACTTTCTGTGGAGGTGTGATTGATCCACGGCATTCCCTTCTGTTATGATTATATGATTATGGAGCACGTGGCCATTCTGTTATATGTATGTATAGTCTCGTACTTACATATGTATTCTGTTTTGCAGGGAGCGTATGGATGCATCCTAGGCTTATATGATTTGATGTGATATGATATGACTTAGTGACTGGTTGTACGTGCCTTGTACCCCATTTCACTTCTGGGAGCTAGCTACTCCATTTGGTACTTAGAGGTCTCCCCTCTCCGTACACTTATGATATGGTATGATATGTATATGTGATTATGTGGTCTATTCGAGTGGCTCGTTTAGACAGGCTCGTGGCTATCTGTTAGGTATCTTTGGTCCGTTCGAGTGGCTCGTTTGGACGCGTTCGTTGCCGTTTTCTTATTTGACTCTTAGAGCTATTCTGACTCATGATATTTATGCATTGGATCCATTTGATTCGTATTATCTTATTTCTCTATTTCATTTGACTTATGATATTTGTTCAGATGATCTTGACCTCTCATTCTTTTGACAGATGATATTCGTTTCAGTAGGAGCTGGTTTTTCCTTTTTCTTTACATATATATGTTTGATTATTCGTTTGTTATATATATCTGTTCACTGGGCTTTTTAAGCTCAGCCGCATTTCTTTTCCTGCGGCAGGTTTTAGGTTGGAAGCTGGGTTTGAGTGAAGAGTGCATAGGAGCTCTTAGTGACTACCCTGACGATAGATCCCATTGCATTTGGATTAGACTTTGGAGCTATCTTCCATTTAGATTTGATTTAGATTTGTATCCTAGTTTGATAGTCATTATTGTTTAGACTTATTATGTCCTTAGTTTCATTTTTGAACTTCTGTAACCTTAGTAATTATAAAAGTCTTCCGCTTGCGTTTGTTCTGTTGACACCATAATGTGGCATTTTGACCCTTGTCGGGTTGGGGTGTTACAATTATGGTATCAGAGCCCAAGCTGCGACTTGTAGTACATAAGTTATGGCCTGTGAAGATTTGGACCCTTAGGTTTGCACTGTAGGAGCTTATGGAACAACCCTTGAAGTTTTGCCTTAGGTTTTCCCCTGCTAAAACTTTAGTTATGACCGGTGAGGATTGGGTAGATTATGCGATAAGGCATTGGTTAGTTATCTTTCTTCTGCACCACTCTGATTTATGCCTCTGATTTCAGCTAAGCCGTTATAAGATTATTCTTTCCAGAGATTTAGAAAATTTAGCAAGATACGCAACATAAGTTTAGAATGCTTTGAGATTTTTGTAGTAATGCCTTACAGGTTTCACTTTATGATGTGACCGCATTCTTTTGAATTTCGATCTCCGATTTGTTTATTCGTTTAGAGAATTCGTATATGTATGAATCCGATGTGTTCGACACATTCTATGGTTTCCCTTGCTTTTGCTAAGCATGTTAAGGTCCCCTCTGCACTATTAGAATCTGCTATACTCATTTCTATTCCTACGAGAAAACTTGTGATTATCCGTCATGAGTATCGGAATTATCCAGTATGTTTTGAAGATATTTGAGAATAAGTTTCGTTTTGCTAATCTGTTTCCTTTGGGAACGTTTAATTCAATGTTATGTTGAATATGGATTTGTTGACTGAGCATCGAGATGCTAACAATAGTCATATTAGATTTGTAATCTTTGGCGATTGAGAAACTCGAACTCTGTACCATGGTTCCCAACCTGGTAAATAATTATGATCACCTCTGTTTTAAAAACTCATACGTTAATCTGTCGCGGTTGTGAAAATATCTCGTTTGATGAAACTCGCCTCGCGAATTATTCGGTTGTTTGAAATTTCGTAATGTATTCCTTAATGAACAATCAAGATTTCCATCTGAGTGTGAATTTGTTTTGATCTGGTTATGAGAATTTGTTTAGTCACGACTCGAGGTAGACTGTGATTGCAATAAAGGCATGTATATATGATGCAAGTATTATGACGCCTGGCCAACGTGATAATAGTTACATCATATAACTTGAACTTATTGGGATCATAGGAGATCTTGAGTAGTGTCTGAGAGCAGTAAGTTGGTTGATTCAGAAACTCTATCTGTATAAGAGCAATGTTTTGCCTAATTCTGAAACTCCGTATCTGATGACATCAGTTTAATTTAAAGAATTGACGGACCAGCTTTTAGAAATGGTTTTATCCGTCTGAGTGTGTATCCGTGGTATACTCCAGTTGTATTCATGAAGAAGGATGATGATAGCATGAAGTTGTGTATTGATCTCGGGAAGCTAAATAGTATTGTGGTTAGAACGTTATCTGTTACCTTGAATCGACAATTTGATTAATCAACTCCAGAACGTGAAGTTTTCCCAATGATGAATTTTAGATCTGATTATTTTAAATTACGTATGAAGGAGCAAGATGTTCCTAGAATTGCCTTTCGTATTCGTAATGATCTTTATGAGTATTAGTGATGCCAATTGTATTGGCTACTACTCCGACTACTCCTATGAACTTGATAAATCGTGCCTTTCATGAATATTTGGACAAATTGTCATAGTATGACATATTGGTGTATTCAGAGACGAAGGAGAAAAACGAGGATCATTTTCGTATTTGCGTTGAAATTTCTACGTCAGAAGGAGCTTTAGGTAATATTCTCTAAGAGTAAATTTTGGTTAGGATGAAGAATGAGAGGAGAGTTTTGAGAATCTGAAAAGATATTTGTTTCTACTCAAGAAGGAGACTTAGTTATGTCCTTATTCAACATGAGAAGGTTATTGGTTATGCATCAATACAGCTAGGACCGTAGAAAGTGAACTATCTGATGCATGACTTTGGAGTGATTGGTGACAGACATGAAGAAGCTCAGGAGCAAGACGGTGGAACATGATCTATGTTAGAAGACTTGAAATAAGCGGTTTTGATTGAAGCACACAGTCCTATTTGCTCTATTCATCTTAGTTGTACTATTATGTGTAGAGACTTGCAGCAGAAATTTTGATGGAATGGTATGAAGACGGTTGTGACTACATTGGTGGTGAAGTGGTTAGCGTGTCAACAGGTTAAGATTCAACATCAGCGTACAAGTGGTTTTCTTTAGTGTTGGATGTTATTATTTTGAAGTGAGATTAAACTTTCAGGGATTTTGTAACGGGAATTCCCCGCACATTTAGGAAGGACAACACGAATTGAGTTGTAGTGGATGGTTTGACTAGGTCGGCTCACTTGGAAGATTGGCAGAGACTCCTTTCGGTAGAAGATTATTCAAGCTACATGGCATACCTGCGGTGATCGTGTCAGAGATTCGCGTTTTTACCTCACATTCCTAGGAAGAACTGCTGAAGGCTTGAGGATCCAGACTCAAGTTTAGTAATGCTTTGCACCTCCGGACTAATGGATTAGTTACCATTGAGGAAGAGAAACTTTGAAATTTTAGACCGAGAATTTTTGTGTTCCGTATGATGTCCTTGTACAGCAGTATTAGACGTTTTGGCATATAAGGAGGATTTAATCCGCGATATGTTAGTCCTTGGATTCGTTCTTATTCATATGATTATCCTACCTATCCCATTAGGCTTCTGATACATTTTGATATTCCGATATGTTCTTAGTTGATCGTCAATACGAATATGTTACCCACCTCTTTATGAAGCTCTTGATACGTTGGATGATTCGATATGTGCTTCTCTGCTCATTAGTAAGTTCCCTTAGTCCGTTCTGAATCTGAATAGAGTTGATCAAGTTTTATCGTTAAAGAATTTCCTCCGTATTTACCTCGTGTGTATATGTTCCGTGTATCCCTTCGTGAGATTACATTTGTCATCTGCTACGTATTTATTTCATATTCGTTGGATCAGATTTGTTATGATTAGTATTCTGTGGAGAGTCTGGGGCAATCCTAGTTTGTCGGGATCGAGTCATGAGAAACAAAACTATTCCGTTTGTGAAGATGCTTTTGGGAAGGACCTCTCCGAGCGTGAGGCTAGTTATTGTCATTTATCTTCGTGATTTGGAATGTCTCTGTCTAACTTTTGCGACTTCAAATTTCGAGGACGAAATTTTTCTTTTTAGAGGGGAAGAATTATAATAACCTAAAACGTTACTTCTAAATCGTTACTGATTTGAACTTTTGGGAAACCATATAACCCTAAGTAACTAGAAGCTATCATATAAGAAATTCATGTAAAAAAAAACTATAAAGCCCACATTATACTTAAAAATTTTTCAAGGCCCATCCCTTTTCTTTTTTCTATATCACGCTTTCAAAGTGGGCTTTGGGAACTAAATTTTTTCTGCACGCCTTTTTTTTTATAGACCGAATATCATTGCCTGGTTATCTTCAATTATGCATGCCTCCTTTTCAGCTCATTCTTCCATACCCTGTAGGTCCACGGTTATGGATCTAAGTAGCCTGTGTTAGACAATAGACAACTTGGATAAATCCAAATCAATCTATATGAGAAACTCTTAACCGTATATTGATTGTTAATGCGGAATCTTAACAAACAACAAGTATGAAGAACACAATTGATAACTAACTTCGTATTACTATTAAACTTTTCAATTGTCACTATTGACGTACGTACACATAAATCCGTAGGGTTCCTTTATACTATTAGGAAAAACCTAATGATACATTTGGTACTTAGAGGTCTCCCCTCTCCGTACACTTATGATATGGTATGATATGTATATGTGATTGTGTGGTCTATTCGAGTGGCTTGTTTAGACAGGCTCGTGGCTATCTGTTAGGTATCTTTGGTCCGTTCGAGAGGCTTGTTTGGACGCGTTCATTGCCGTTTTCTTATTTGACTCTTAGAGCTATTCTGACTCATGATATTTATGCATTGGATCCATTTGATTCGTATTATCTTATTTCTCCATTTCATTTGACTTATGATATTTGTTCAGATGATCTTGACCTCTCATTCTTTTGACAGATGATATTCGTTTCAGTAGGAGCTGGTTTTTCCTTTTTCTTTACATATATATGTTTGATTATTCGTTTGTTATATATATATCTGTTCACTGGGATTTTTAAGCTCAGCCGCATTTCTTTTCCTGCGGCAGGTTTTAGGTTGGAAGTTGGGTTTGAGTGAAGAGTGCATAGGAGCTCTTAGTGGACTACCCTGACGATAGATCCCTTTGCATTTGGATTAGACTTTGGAGCTATCTTCCATTTAGATTTGATTCAGATTTGTATCCTAGTTTGATAGTCATTATTATTTAGACTTATTATGTCCTTAGTTTTATTTTTGAACTTCTGTAACCTTAGTAATTATAAAAGTCTTCCGCTTGCGTTTGTTTTGTTGACACCATAATGTGGCATTTTGACCCTTGTCGGGTTGGGGTGTTACATAGTGTCTCCATAATCTAAGAGTGAACACGACTACTCCTAATTCAAGATCGTGTGTGGTATAGTTTTTCTCATGAGTCTTGAGTTGTCAAGATGCATAGGCGATAACCTTTTCTCTTTGCATCAACACAACTCCTAGACCTTGGTGAGGAGCGTCACAGTAAACAACGAAATCGTCGTTTCCTTCTGGTAATGCCAATATTGGAGCTTCACACAACCTTTTTTTTCAAGAGTTTGAAAGCTGACTCTTGGTCATTTCCCCAAATAAACCTCTTGTTTTTCTGGGTTAGTTCAGTCAAAGGTTTCACAATCTTTGAAGAACCTTCGATAATAACCAGCGAGTCCTAAGAATCGGCGTATTTTCATGGGTGTAGTAGGAGATGCCCAATTCTTAACTGCTTCGATTTTGGCGGGATCAACATGAATTCCTTGATTATCAATCATATGTCCGAGGAATTGCACGACACTAATCCAAAAATCACACTTAGAGAACTTTGCATAAAGCTTCTCTTTCTTGAGTAATTCAAGGATTATTCTCAGATGATTGGCGTGCTCTTCCTCGTTACGAGAATAGATGAGGATATCATCGATGAACACAATTACAAATTTATCCAAATATGGTTTACACACACGGTTCATGAGGTCCATGAATACCGCAGGTGCGTTAGTCAAACCAAATGGCATCACTTGAAATTCATAGTGTCCCTCACTCTCAGTTGATGATAACCAGATCGTAAGTCAATTTTCGAGTAGACTCTCGAACCTTGAAGTTGATCGAATAAGTCATCAATCCTGGGTAATGGGTAACGATTCTTTATGGTGAGTTTATTCAACCCCCGATAATCGATACACATTCTAAAAGATCCGTCTTTCTTCTTAACGAATAAGACAGGAGCTCCCCAAGGTGATGTACTTGGACGAATGAAACCTCGGTCGGCTAATTCTTGGAGTTGATCAGATAGTTCCTTCATCTCTGAAGGAGCCAATCTGTAGGGTGATCGGGCTACGGGTGCCGCTCCGAGAATCAAATTGATTTGGAATTCTACTTGACGAACAGGAGGAAGGCCAGGTAGATCTTTAGGGAAAACTTCCGGGAATTCCTTAACTACAGGGATGTCTTCTAGTCGTTTTTTGTCTGGCTTTTTCTCCACCACTTGAACTACAAAAGCTTGACAACCTCGAGATATATACCTCTTGGTTTTGATACAGGAGACGAGATTTAGTCGAGTTTTACTCCAATCTCCTTAGATGGTTAAAGTTTCACCGTTGACAGGAATATGGATGATTTTATCGTCACAAAGAATCTTAGCATGATTCTTGGACAACCAATCCATACCAATGACAACGTGGAAACTAACGAGTTTAATCGGCATGAGATCGATTTTGAAAGGTTGGTTTAACAAAGTTAGGGTACAACCCTGGATAATGGTGTTTGTACTAACTAGGTTTCCGTCGGTCATTTCTATATCTTAATAGGTATCTAAGGTAAGGGGTGGAATCTTAAGTTTAGAAGCAAGAGATATAGATATGAAGGTTTTTGAATTCACTCTAGGTGGTTTTATAAGCTTCCTCAATTCCCATAGGTTGGGCAAATGAATTCCACCAGGATAGAGCTTCTTCAGTAAGTGTACCGGTAGTAAACTTCACTTTGCAATCTTCAGTACAGTTACTACGAGAGAATACTGATTCACTTCGTTCGAACCAGCGGATTAGTCAAATAGCGCCTTCTGTACCTTTGAAATTGAAAGGTTGGCAGCTCATGAACTCTTTGTAGCTACTCTTCTTCGCTACAGGAACTTCTCTCGGCTCAGGGTTTCTATTTGCGCTAGCCATGTTAGTAGCTCAGGTTTCTAGTGCCGCAGTCACACTGTCAGCAACTAGTTGCCAGATGGCATCCTAAGTCATGGCTGGAGCAGCAGACATTGACGATCTCGTGGGTGCCATTCTATCAACATTTGACAGATAGCACGGGATAAGAAAGATATCACAAGTCGGTCATAATGAAAATTATGAAAATTCCGACATAGATATTTTATTTGATACAAGTTCTAACATTTAGAACATTGCAGGATACAATGGAAGATTTTGATACAATTTCTAACATTTAGAACATTGTAGGATATAACGGAAGATTTGGATACAAGTTCTAACATTTAGAACATTGTAGGATACAACATAAGATTTTGATACAATTTCTAACATTTAGAACATTGTAGGATACAATGGAAGAGTTTGGAAACCTAAAACTTGTAGAGATGGATATTCTAACGAGCATTGGATTCATTTCTCGGGAGCTGGTTCACCTCCTAAAGGTCTCGGCATAATCCATAATGAATTATCTAGTTCCGCGAAGATAGATTCATCGAAGGAATAGTCTGGTGGTGGTGTAGTTGGTCTAACCCGTGAAGAAGATCCTACGGAGGATCATGGACTAAACGGTGAAGAAGATCCTACAGATGATGATAGACTAAACGGTGGAGAAGGTCCTACGGATGATGATAGAGATTCAACAGAAGTTTCAGTGTCTCTAGGTAAAGTCACTTGCTTAATATCTTGATTATGAATTACAACCATGAGACCTAGGTATAAAGGTTCGGGATAACCGGGTGGTGTAAAATCCATCGAAATTCCTGAGTTTACGAAGATATAGTATATGAGAAATCTTAATACGAGACAAGGATAGACAACTATGAAACTAGGTATGGGAAAACTAATACTTCATTAGATCATAAACGACTTGCCCATTTATCTTACAAGGTGAAAATTTGACAAGTACCATTATTTATGTTACACATCCCGTAACTAGATTTGGTATAAAAGCTGTAAATACTTAAGGATTCTAGGCTAGTAAGTCCGGTAGTCTGCTAGTCTGGGGTTGTTCATTTGTTATTCTTAAGTTCATGGATTGCGTCTAGAAGACTCCTTATATCTGATCGATGACTAACTTGGATGTCCTCAATGATCATTTCAAGAGTAGAAATCCTAACACGAGCTAGAACAACTTCATCAGCATGTCCTTCTTGTTTCTTTTGTAAGTCTGCAATCTGGGTACGAGCTTCTTCTAGTTCGGTCTCTAACCTATCAAAATCTCTTTGGATGATGACTCGACCCTTTCCAAGATCATAAATCTTATCTTCTATTTCCTCGATACGCTCTAGAGATAGCTTATAAGAACTATTTCCGGTCTCGAATACGGGAGGTGTGGAAGGTGGTAGAAAACGAATTCTTTTACGAGGTGGGGAAACTACTTCCGGAACATAGAAATCTCGGGGATCAAAGAGTGGTGACGGGGGAATTGGAGATGAAGAGGGAACGATAGGAATTTCACCATTATATGCTTGCATATAACCATTATATGTTTGCATATAAGGGTCATCTAGGAACGGTTCAATAGCTAGCGAAGCTAAAAGATTCTGAGTTAATTGTTCCGAAGAATTAGAATCAGAATCAAGGGAATAGCTTAGTGAATCCGAGACAGAGTCGGAACTATTTGATGTAGAAAAGGAATTCTCATCATCGGTATCATACAATATGATAGGGTGAGTGGAAAACATGGTTCTGTAATAACCCGGTAGAAAATAATATAAGTACATACGTACTTATTTTAATAATAACTTATGTTATTATTCTATATATACTATTCGGGGAACGCAGTGGCATGGAGGACTTTCTCGAAAATAGAAAAGTAGTTATAGTTTAGGTAAAAACCTTGTTCTCTATAACCGTGGCTCTGGTACCAATCTGTAACACCCCCATTTTCACTGATAGCAGCGGAAGCTAAATCAGGGGTATTACCTCATTGATACACGGTCACAATAATAGAAAATGACTCAAAAAGAGACGTTTTTAAAAGATAAGTTATCATTCATTTATTCATCAGAGTTTTTACAGTAAACGATAGAATTTTACAAAAAGAGGTCCCAAAGATACGTTTTAAAAATACAAAGATGAATGATAAATAGTTTTGGACGTCCTCATGTCCAATGTCACTCCGTGCAGTAAGGCCATAAGTGCTCAGTTACCTGGGATAACATGCTTAAATGTCAACACAAAAGTTGAGTGAAATTCATAGGTTTAGATGGTAATAGTTTGAATAAAAGTTCATGTGGGCATCGTTGTTGCACCTAAAGATAAAGTAATATTATTGCATCTAAGCTCATAACATCGCACATTAACATGTCCAAGTCCAATGATGGAACTGCAGACCAATCAGTGACTAGACGTAAGGTTAACTTGCCAAGGTTAACCTCTTTTGTTGTCAAATATAGTGCTAATTGGTACCTGGTAGGGGCACACCAATGGGAGTTGCCAAACTCCAGATAGATCTATCCACCATATTCGCGTTCATTCACAAGTGATGGTGGTTCATGAAATTTAGGTAATAGTGGCAAAAGGTGGTACTCGTGCAATAATCAATCAGGAGAAAATACTTGTATTCAGGTTTATAGCATGTATCCCCCTCACGGGTTTATAAAGCATTTAAAAGTGAGGCTATGAACTCACCTTAGTTCAGGGAAATCTGATTGATGTCAAAAGTGACTCCGATATTAGACGGCTTACTCACGCAAGCTGAGGGAGTGTATGTCAAGTCTTAGTTGGTTTGTTTATGTTTCAAAACTTTGTTTCTGAAGTAAATGTTTCTTTGATTCAATAGATTTAGATATAATGTAACACTGTTCGGGCTATCATAATCCAGAGGTCATGTAGTAAACGTTTGAGGACCCAGGGCACTTTAACTCGTAAATCCAACAAACTCGTCGAAACGTATACCCAAATGAAACCCCTCACATGAAATTCCCTAGTAATGTGATACGTTGTTAAGTTAAAAAGATAGGTTTTTAATTTATATAGAAATATTTAATTTATACCTTTAAGTTTTCAAAATGGCAATTTATACCCTTGATTTATAAACTTTTACAAAATTAGTCCTTTATATAATAAATATATATATACTAACCCTTTAACTTTAAAACTTTACAAAATAGGTCTTTATACTTATAACTTTATAAAAATGACAGAAATAACCCTTATAATTATAAGTTTCCAAAATTTACAATATATACCCCTATGCATGGAATACGTTTCAAAACTAGTCCAAAAATCATGCAAAGTGTATTTTTAGATTTCAAAAGGGTTTTACAGCTTATTGCATATTAGAATAAGCCAAGATAAGTAGCTTTTACGAGCTTATAGCTTATGGAATGGTTTTGGTGATTAAAATATCAACTCGACATGATTTTAGGCTTTTAAAATGAAAACGCCTAGGTTTTTATGATCAAGGCTTAAACAAAGGACTTATACATGATATAATAGAGCTTATAAACAATCTAAAACCGTAAGAGAGCTTATTGAACGAGTAGGATAGCTTACACGACTTAAAATGGATCGAAATGGGGGTTTAGGGTTTCTCGGCTAGAAAACAAATCAAAGAGGCTTCAAGGCTTGTTTCTTGGCTTATATTATGATCTAGGGACTCCTATACTTCTGATAGGATTGAGTGAGAGCAAATAATTGAGTTGGTGAAGCTTTTTGGGATGGTTTCGAATGGTTAGGGGTTCTCGTGGTATTTATAGGGCTCGAAGAAGGAGTAGTGGCCAAGTTGCTTGGAGTAATGGCCAAGGGTGGAGGGGGTGGGGGTGACTCATGGCAGCTATAGGGTGACTAGGAGAGGCTATGGTAGTAGCTAGGGGTGGTGTAGAGTGGTGTGTAGCTGTGGTGTTGTCGCGGTGATATTTTGGCCACAAGGAGGTGAGAAGGTGGTGATGGAGGTGGTTGGTAGGTTGCTTGGTGATGACAAGGTGGTGATGGAGGTGCTAGGTTGCTAGGATAGGTCATGGTGGTGTCATGGTGGTGCTAGGGTGCTAGTTTAACTAGTTTTAAGATTTAGGGTTTAGTTTTGGATTAGGGTTTGTTTAGGGTTTAGATTAGGGTTTAGTACTAGGATTAGGGTTTAGAAAGTAATTAGGGATTAGGTTTAAGGTTTAGGAATTATGTATTAAGTGTTTGTAACTTGTGCTAAAGAAATGGTAAGGTTTAAACATGGTTTAGGCACTTAAATAACCTAATTTGGATTCTAAGCTTAAAAGACTTGTACATTGGGCTTTAAGTAGTTGTACTAGAGTTTAGGAAGGAAAATGTAGCTAAGATAACTTATACATAAGCCTTGAACACTTTCAAACTAGTTTTAACTTAAAATTAGGGTTTTTGAAATAACCGTAAACGTATAGAGCTTGTTTTGGTAAAATGTTGGAAATAGTAAGTTAGATTGATAGTATATTTGATAAAATCATCTTTGAAACACAGACTTGACATATTAGGAGGTTTACATGATGTAAACATAGATATATTTGGCATTGGTAGTTGCGTGAGCACGTCTAGTGGGCTATGTAAGTTATTTTACATAGTTGGAATTAATCAAAGAAAAAAATTTACCCGTGAAAATGATCTTTATATATATCATGAGTGTGGATAACATAGATGCAATTTGTGAGTTATTACAGTTTTTCTCATCAACTCTTGGTAGAACAATTTCAAATACTGGAGTTGCTGGAGTAGATGTAGATGATGTTGAGGGAGTTGGTGCATCAGCTTCGATTGTAGTGGATGCATCTTGTGGTGGTGGTTGATGGTTTTGAGCGGGTGCAGCGGAATGATGTTGTGATGCATTTATCGAAGGGCCACCATAGTATTCATCAAACATTAACTCGGAGAAATTTTCCAGTTCTTGTTCTGAAGGTTTTTCAGTGGTTGTTGATTGAGCTCCTTGAGGTACGAGTCCTGACCTAATGTGTCCAGAAGTCTGCAGGTTTGGTGCGGGCCCTAATCTATGTTGATTAGAAGCCATCGGGTTAAGCGCAGGTTCTAGAGCGAGTCTCTCAAAATCCATCTGTGAAATCTCGTTAAACTTCACATTCATCATCTCCATTATCCTTTTTGTTCTTCTATTATACACCCGGAATGCCCTAGAGTTTTCTGAGTATCCAATGAAGATTCCAATATCACCATTAGCTTTCAGCTTCCCTAGATCTTCTCTGTCATTCGTTGGATAGCACAAAGCACCAAACACGTAAAGGTAAGAGATATCAGGTTTTCGATTGTTCACTAGCTCATATGGACATTTTTGGTTTAACAGCCGGTTTTGAAGTATTTGGTTTGTCTGAAGTCGATGATTTTGCAAACTTAGTATCCACACCCTTCCCTTTTTTACTTTCTAGCTGAGCTCTCAAAAGATCATTTTGTGCTTTCATGTCCTTGTAGGCACGCTCATATGACAGTTTGTGATACTTTCATTCCTCAGTTTTTCGATCAAGTTGTTTAAAATATGACATGTTTTCTTTTTCAAGTTTTACAAGAGCATTTTCATATTTTGAAACAATTTCAGAGGTCTCAGCTCGCAGTCTTTCATCGTCTTCAACAGAATATGTTTGTAAAATGATGGACATAATATCATTGGACAGAACTGCTTCTAAGAGAGAATCATTTAAATTTTCCAAAACATTGATTTGCTCAATAGATTCATTAGCCTTCTTTATCAGGGATTTGTGGTCCTTGACAAAGTCAACTGTTTCAGTTAAAAATGCTTTTTCAAAATGAATTACTCGAGCATTAATGTTATTAATTTGAGGAGCAAATTCACTTTCAAGAATCTTTTTCAGCTGTAAATGAACCGTTGAATTCCAATTGTTCTTACTTAGTCTCATTTTAGATTCTAAAGTCGTTTGAAGTTGCTCAATTCTGGTTTTAATATCATCAAGAAATATTCTGGCAGCACTTGTGTTAAAAGTGTTGTTTGAGGACATCTGTTCCATTTTTGAAAGAGATTTGGAAACAACTAGTGGTTTAGAAACTACTTTTGAGATGCCTCGGTTTTTGGAAAACTCAGATGTTTGTTTTTGTGGAACAAAAGTAATTCCAGGAAGTTTGTTCAGTTTGTTGTAATCAATTGATTTCTAGTCTAGATTCTTTTGTTTCAATTTGGTTTGACTCTCTTCAGCAAGTTCTATCGTTTCCACATAATCAAGAACAATAGGAGGATCATGTTTGGTATATATAACATTTCCATTGTACAAAACATTCTGTTCTTTCTGAGCTTTCTTGAGATTGCAAGGAGTTTTGTTACCTAGAGCCATTTTTTGTTTTGTATGGTAAATCGGATCAGTTTGACTAGTAATCATATGAATTGTTTGACTTGAATGACCCATTTTAACCATTAAGTTTTCTAGTTTTTCGATCATGTGTTCTGACTCTATGATTTCGTCCAAAAGTTTATCTTCTTTCTTTGCAAAGTCCTTTTTCAACTCATCCCGTTCTTTTTCAAGATTGGTATAAGTTGTTTTTTGTTTTGAAAGTTAGTTTGTTAAATCAGAAATTTCTTGTTTCAAAGAATTGATGGTTTTTGTCGAACTGATTTGAAGTTCATCAAATTTGTTTTGCAATTGCCTATCTTTAACAAGTAACTTCTTATAGCCAATTTCAAATTCTGACTCGCGTTTTGTATCAATTTGAAAACTTTTTTCATTTTCCTTGTATCTCTCAAGCTCAGCGGTCAATTTCTCATTCACGTCCTTAACTTCGCGATTGACCTTTTTCACTTTCTCAATTTCAATGCTACAATTATTCAATAATGATTCAAATAGAGCACGTGTTTCCTCATCATTCTCAGCATGCTGTGAAACTGAGCCTCCACTATGATTCATATCTGGAGTTGCTGAAGGAATATTGCTACTACTCAGTGTATCCAGGTATGTATCATAAGTGGGTGCTGGAGTCTCAGAATGCTGTTGCTCATGATGAGACATATCAAATATATCATTATCGTGGCATGTATTGAAGGTGTGTCAGAATCCGTGTCATACTTAGCCTCCTGAAGATTTTACATAAAGATGTAGTTTGCATTGATATTCTCTCGATCTTCTATTTCATCCATGAGAGCCATAAAATCATTTTCCTCAACATTCAACTGAAATCCTGCATCTTCCTTCTGTGCCAACAACAACGCTTTCTGCAGATACGCTGTATCCTTCTTTCTCGGCTTAGTAGGACAGTTCCTTGCAATATGACCTACACTTTGACAATTGAAACACTTCATTGGATTACCCTGATTCACATTTCCATAATTCCCGAAAACTGGAGCTGCCACATTCCCAATCTGATTACCCACTAACTGATTTCCAACATTCTGACCCCTCTGATTTTCAACAAACTGACCCATCTGATTCCCTGCATACTAACCCAACTGATTCCTTGCATACTGTCCTGCATTCTGCATATTCTGATTACCCATGTGAAATCCAGTAGCATATCCTTGCTGATTCCCAATAACTCCAATTATTTGGCCTCCTTGACCCATATTGAAACTCGGCTGAGCAATCTGCTTATTGCAAGTGTTCGATGAAATCCTTTGATTGTTGTTTGTTGGTGTAGAATAGCGTCCTTGGAATGCCTTTGTCAAATAAGCAAATGCATGAGTCAAAGCAGCAGTAGATTCATCATTGTCAATGAACTCTGGTTGGAATTATGGATATTGTTGTTGTGGAATAATATGTTGTTGTTGTGGGTAGAATTATTGTTATGGGATGACAGTAATTTTTTGTGGAATGTATTGTTATTGCATGTAGTTGTGAGTGGAGGATGATGGTTGATGTGGTGTGTTCACTAGTAAAGGTGTTGGTGTGTTAGCAATGAGTGCGAGAGGATCATGCCTTTTAGCAAGTAATTCTTCCCTAACTTCATTTGCCTCAGCTTGGTTCTTCTTTAAGAAGTCGTACAGCTGATCATAGTTAACTTCATGCAAGTTCTTTGTCTGATAAACAATGGTGACGTATCTTCCCCATTCTGGTTGTAACTCGTTCAGAAACTTGGTGTTGTTAGCTATGTTCTTTTGTGTGAGGTTGTGTCTGGATAAGTCATTCATGATCTTACAGAACCTGTGATAGTATGATTATATTGATTCACCAGCAATGGAAGTGAACTTGTGTAGTTCCTTGAGCAATTGTGTTTCCATTTCATGCTTCCCGATGTCTGTCCTGTACATTAACCTCTTGACTCTTTCCCAGACTGCATGAGCACTGCCTTCGCTATCCACAGTTGCATAATTCATTTCAGGTAGACCAAGAACGACGAGATGAAATGCCTAATCATCAGCTGCAAATTGTTGTTTGTCTTCCTCAGTGTACTCAGCCTCAGTCTGATCTCTTTAGAATAGTTGTACAAGTGGTATCAATCGCCTAACAATGATCTATGAGTATGTTGTGTTTTCACGTTTTTTTTCTCTTCGAGTTAGGGTTTTAAATTTTTTTTTAAAAATGCGTTAAAAACGTTAAAGGTTGTGACTTTATGATAGTTTAGGTTGTATTTGGTCAGATCTAGTCGAAAACTCGGAATAAAAAACGTGTTTTGTGGTGTTTTTGGGTGATTTTTGAAGTTAAGATACGGTGTTCTTCGAGTAAGGTTTGAATTTCTTCGAGTAAGAATAAGTTCTTCGAGTTTAGTGATATAACCTTATCACACGATATAACACGATATAACCTAGGTGACTTGAATGATGCGTGAGTTTAGTGAGAGAAAACTAGAGAGATAAAGAAGGATACTTTTATAAATAAAACATATACAATACACACTCAAGCACACCTTACAAATGAAGAGTAAGGTGCCTTTTATAGTTCCATACATAAGCTACATGGGCTTGGCCATGGGTTTTCTCATGGGCTTGCATTAGGTGGACTTGGATTACATTTATATTAAGGCTTACATATTACTAACTTAAACTAGCATATTCCAAAGTCCACGAGCCCATTTAACTTAAACTATTATAACGTCTACGACACATTACAAAGTTCATATTAAGCGAATGACCATCACTTCTACTTTAATGCTAACAGAATGAGCCGGGATGATATGGTTATACTTGAGATGTTAAACGAATGAGTCGAGATGATATCGTTATAAATGAGATGTTAAATGAATGAGTCGAGATGATATCGTTATACGTGAGATGTTAAAAGAATGAGTCGGGATGATATGGTTATACATGAGATGTTAAACAAATGAGTCGAGATGATATGGTTATACTTGAGATGTTAAACGAATGAGTCGAGATGAAATCGTTATGCATTAGATGTTGAATGAATGAGCCGAGATGATATCGTTATACATGAGATGTTAAACGAACGAGTCGAGATGATATCGTTATAAATGAGATGTTAAACGAATCAGTCGAGATGATATCGTTATACATGAAATGTTAAACGAATGAGTCGAGATGATATCGTTATACATGAGATGTTAAATGAATGAGCCGGGATGATATGGTTATACTTGAGATGTTAAACGAATGAGTCGAGATGATATCGTTATACATGAGATGTTAAACGAATGAGTCAAGATGATATGGTTATACATGAGATGTTAAACGAATGAGTCGAGATGATACATTATACATGAGATGTTAAATGAATTTAGCCATGATCATAAACTGTAATTGCTATTTTGCCTGAAAATCCACTCACTTTCTGTAGGACTGATGATATGCATGATTTATGTGGTTCGGGAGGTCTAGGTTGATCAAAGTATATGAAATCCATGTTAGTTTATAGTGAGAGAAAGAGTAGAGAGAGGGTGAAGAAACACACAATGTATATTAGATTAAAGAATGAAAGAATACACAATAATTTCCCACACCCTTCATGGAGAGTCATGAGGGGTATTTATAGGCTTATTACATTACAAGTTTGCCACTTAAATAATAGTAGTCCCTGCGGGTACTACTTACTACAAATCTAGTCCAATTCACGTGTAAGACGTTATCTTTATAAAAATGCAAGGCTAACAATCTCCCTCCATGATATCGTCACACGTGAATGGTTACAATGAGACCTATAAACAAAGTAAATTACAATAATAATAAACTATGTTGACGTTGTTGAAGCACAGAGTCTCTGTAGACTAGATACTGAGGCAGACTTGAAGTTCTCTCTTCCGAATTCCAAGAACCATAATTCACTGACAATGATGAGTCTACTTGAGTTCAATTCACCCTTAAGATGATTTTGTACATAAAAATAGTCGTACTTGGTAGCTCCAATTTGACGCACAAAGGAGCGGATATACAAACGTCAGCACAAGTGCCAATTTAAAACGCGTCTCTTTTGGTTTGACAATTTAATGTCAATCATCCTTAAACCCCTCTTATAGTTTGTCAAAACTGGGTGAGCCGTTCTTACTATTGGTACAAAAACTCATCACTCAATTAAAAGTTTATGACTTTAAGTCTTAAAAAACATGTTATAAATTATAACCTTGCTAGTCTCGCCTGGGAGCAAATTACCATGCGAAGCGAACCACTATCGGCAGATAAGACTTTGCAAGATTCATAATTTACACATCAAGTTTCACCATTATTTAGTCCATTTATTTTCTATTCAAAAATTACCCTTTTTTGCTTACAACGTGTCATACAATTAAACAAAAAACAAGTAATAATAAAAATAAACAACTAAATAATGCACATAATTTAACAATTAATTTATGTAAATAAATAGCCACATGCAAACTTTATTTGATAAAACCTATTAATAATCATTCTATGTTTAATTATGCATATATTTAACTAAGACTATCACTTACAAAGGTAAGTGAGCCACATGCATCGACGTATCGATCGCGTTAGTCATAGAAAATATATACCATATTGTACATAATAGATTCATTAATATTTAATTGAGGTCTTCCCAAATTTTAGATCTATCAAAAATTACATGTGATAAAACAACTTAACAATTAATCAATTATAATCCATGACAAACATGCATGTTTCATCATGGATTAACACAAGTCACAAGATACGCAACTAAATACATAAGCATGGTACAATTAGGGTTTCAAAACAACAAAACAATTTTTTTTATAAAATTAGGGCATCGCCCCGCCCCCCTAAAAAAATTAGGGTTTTGATTTTTAAACCCTAAAAATCGACTAACATACAAACACAATCCAAGATTCGTTTTTTATGTGTTTCGGTAATTAATTACATGTTAAACGGCTCGTGATGCCACTGTTGGATTTTAATAACATGACTAGTTCATAAATTAAACACATAACATCAAAGAGAGCAAGCGGAAGCAAAGGATCAATAACACATAATTAGTTAACCGAATAATAAAGTAAACGTACTTTTGATTCTAGCTAAACAAGAATCAACTTCAAGTATTCTTCAATCAAGATCAAGAACCCTAATTAGGGTTTATAAGTGGATTAAAGAATTACCCCTTACCATTTTGTAATTCAATCCAAGATATTAACTATAGTGAGTTAATACCACGTTCTTGTACACACGTACTATTAGCGATTCGATGTGAATGCTAGTTCTTGAATCACAAATAAAGCACAAAACAAACAAGGTTTAGCTTTTTATAAAATAATAGGGTCAAACCCTTTTTATTTTCTACTGTCGATCAGTCGATGTATATAATAAAGAGGGTGTATCGATTTGAATATTTAACAAATCGTTGGGCATATTCACTTCAAAAGCAAAATCCCTTACGCCATGTATGTATATAAAAGTATATAAAGAATCTTTATATAATATATTCGGTTTCATCATATGAAAGCCGAATCGTCAAATCCATCGAGAATGAGACCAAAGGTTGTGTTTATATAGCATTTAACCTATTCCAACAAGTCATGCTAGCACCTCCTTAAGTTCCAAAACTTGACACTTAACCCCCTCCTTTTTTCTTGTTTCGACCGATATTAACCAACACCCTATGGGTTTGGTTTTCATACTAATAAGTCCCTCATGTATTAGTTACTTTATTTGTGATTTAATAATTAAATATAACTATTTATATATTAATTATTTAACATCGATTCTCCTATGTAGAGTGTGCAATCCCGTAATCTCAAGTTTGATCATAACACACAGCTACTAAATTATGTCCACAAAACTAACAGAGTGGAGTTTGTGCTTTGGCAGCACCAAAAGTTAAAAAGCAATACAATTTTTTCGCCACGTCATATAACAAAGAGTAAATTGCAAAAATCGTCCCTGTGGTTTTCTCAGATTGCAAAAAACGTCCCTGTGGTTGGCTAATTGCAGGCGGCCTCCCTGTGGAAGAAAGTTTTCATCATTTTGGTCCCTCGTTTTAACTGGCGTTAAATGAATTCCGTTAGAAGTTACATGTTTAGCCCTTGTGGCCCATGACCATTGCAGCGTCCATCCTTTTTTTGTCCATTTTTACGCGTTTTCGTCCATTTTCGCGTGTTTTCGTCCGTTTTTTTACGATTTACTCCGATTTTTTATGTTATCATTTATTTTTTGACGTTTTCTTTTGTTTTTTTTACGTTTTCGTCAGTTTTTTATGTTTTCGTCTGTTTCTTTACGTTTTCGTCCGTATTTTTTTGTTTTCGTCCATTTTTTTACGTTTTCGTCTGTTTTTTAAGTTTTCGTCCATTTTTACGTTTTCGTCCGTTTTTTACGTTTTCGTCCGTTTTTTCACGATTTCATCCATTTTTTTTTACGTTTTCGTCAGTTACTTTACTTTTTGCTCCGTATTTTTACGTTTTTGTCCTTTTTTTTACGTTTTAGTCTGGTTTTTTACGGAGTAAAACGTAAAAAAAAAGACGAAAACATAAGAAAACACACTCAAACGTAAAAAAAATAGACGAAAACGAAGCAACAACAAAAAGCGTAAGAAAACAAACGAAAGCGTAAGAAAACGAACGAAACGTAAAAAAAGGAATGAAATCGTAAAAAAATGAACGAAAACGTAAAAAAATGGACGAAAACTTAAGAAACCATAAATAAACGTAAAATAACAGACAAAAACTTAAAAAATGGACGAAAACGTAAAAATAACAGATGAAAACGTAAATAAACAGGCGAAATCATCAAAAAAACAAACGAAAACGTAAAAAACGAAGTAAATCGTAAAAAACAGACGAAAACGTTAAAAAATTGACGAAAACACGCGAAAACGGACGAAAACGCGTAAAAATGGATGAAAACGTAAAAACATATGAAAAAGGGATGGACGCTGCAATGGTCATGTACCAAAAGGGCTAAGCGCGTAACTTCTAACGGAATTCATTTAACGCCAGTTAAAATCAGGGACCAAAATGATGAAAAGTTTCCTCCACAGGGAGGCCGCCTGCAATTAGCCAACCACAGGGACGTTTTATAAAATAATAGGGTCAAACCCTTTTTATTTTCTACTATCGATCAGTCGATGTATATAATAAAGAGGATGTAACGATTTGAATATTTAACAAATCGTTGGGCATATTCACTTCAAAAGCAAAATCCCTTACGCCATGTATGTATAAAAAAAGTATATAAAGAATCTTTATATAATATATTCGGTTTCATCGTACAAAAGCCGAATCGTCAAATCCATCGAGAATGAGACCAAAGGTTGTGTTTATATAGCATTTAACCTTGTCCAACAAGTCATGCTAGCACCTCCTTAAGTTCCAAAACTCGACACTTAACCCCCTCCTTTTTCCTTGTTTCGACCGATATTAACCAACACCCTATGGGTTTTGTCTTCATACTAATAAGTCCCTCATGTATTAGTTACTTTATTTGTGATTTAATAATTAAATATAACTATTTATATATTAATTATTTAACATCGATTCTCATATGTAAAGTGTGCAATCCCGTAATCTCGAGTTTGATCATAACACACAACTACTAAATTATGTCCATAAAACTAATTAACATAGTCCACTTTGTGCTTTGGCAGCACCAAAAGTTAAAAAGCAATACAATTTTTAGGCCACGTCATATAACAAATATTCAATATAAAGGCATCAATCACAAATGTCAACTGCATAGTTTTATATCCTAAAAAGTAGTATATGTATTTGATCACTAGTCAAATGTCTATGTTATGCCCCTAGTCATGTCAAATTTGATTTTTTGAACAAAACAGGTACATATGCTTGTTAATCATCTTCTAATAAAACATTACAAAAGTCATCTCATCAAAATTATGAGTAATTGAGTTTTCACCTAAAGGGTATATGGTGGTTCGAGTTTAATATTTCAATGGACAATATTGATTATTTCGATGACCAGTGTAGACACTCAGATATTTCTGGATCCAAAGACGATACTCCAGTGACTTCTAGCAAGCTTTTAGACGCAGATTTATATTTTCGAGGTGCTCTATTACTTTTGAGTTTTGACGTTGTGTACTTATGTTGTTGTGGTGTTTGTTCAAGTCCGATGTACATTTTTGCTTTGGGGTTTTGCTGCCTATGGTGTTTCCGGTGCATTATTATTTTAAGGGATTATGTAATGGGAGGCCACCTAACTAATAAACTTTTTAATTTTAGGCCACTCATTTATTAAGAATAACTTATAGGCTACCCATTTTATCTATTTGTTTTCGTTTATACCAATTTTTGATAAATTTTTCTTGAAAATCTTTGAAACAACAAGAATAAGGCTAAATATAAAATATTAAAACAACACAAATAATTATTAAAATGTAAAATATCAATTTTAGCCATTATTTAAGTGCAATTTTATATAGTCAAAAGTGATTTATGACAATTTAACTAAATGGGTGGTCCATAAGTTAATTTAAATAAATGAGATGCCTAAAAGTAAAAAGTTTAATAGTTGAGCGACCTACGATACATATGGTGTGTTTGTTAAAAGTAGCAGTGAGCAGTAGCCACAGCTCACAACTCACAACTTCTTAAAAAAACATTAGAAAAATAAGCATTCCTAAAAAATAGCAAAGCTCACCGCTCCTCTGCCAAACAACTATTAAAAACCAAAATGCTCTTCGTTCACCACTCAAAAAAGCTCTACACCCGTCCGTGCCAAACATACCCATTATTTTAGCTTCCCACATCTTTCATTATATTTTCGGTTGGGGGCTTTTTATTTCTCTATAATGGAGATGGCATTGTACTCAATAATCCACGCAAAATCTTTGTCTAGCGTAGTTTTGTGGGTAATTAATTAATCTATATTACTTATATTTTTGTAGTATATGCTGATAATTAATGAATTAATGAAGTCTGGTTAAATTTTCTGGTATCCTAAATAAAGTGTTTCGCTACCTATATTTCTATGAGTTATAGTTAAGCATTAATTTCATATTTATAGAATTAATATACTTAATAAATCAAAATATGTTTCAAGTTTCTGCATATGTACGTACGCCTAACGTCATATATACACGTAGAAGCATTATGTGACATCTACCAAAGGATTGAAATTCTCTCAAGTTGGTTTCAACATGATATGTCATAATTACAAAAAGCATGGTTGGTTCCAAATAAGGTTAATATTCTGGTGTGGAGGGCCATTTGTGACAGGTTAGCCACTAGAGAAAGTGGAATCTAATACTATCTGGAGTTATGGTTTTCAATGGTGGCGATTTTGTTTGCCTGAGCATTTTTGTGGGTGTTCATTGTTAAACATTATTGATTTCGTTCAGAATTTAAGTCAAAGGAAAAAAACTATGTTTAAGCTCTATTAAGATGTTTTGAAGCCGTCTTGTTCAATTCTCATCTGTTTGGATAATGTCGAATAGTCGAAATCGCGAGGTGCTCATGTATAAGTCTCAATCTAACATCGAAATTTTCAAAGAGATTCAACAATTATCCTACAATTAGATTGGTGGTAGATGCAAAAAATTGTCTATTAACTAGAATGATTGGATTAAAGATCCTATAATTGCTTGTATACACTTTACGAGTTAGGCTCTTTTTATCCAGCTTCTTGCTAGTTTTCTCCTTTATTTTAATAATAATTTCGGTAAAAAAAAAAAAAAAAAAAAACATGGTTGGTGTCATATCTTATTATGTTGATCATGTGAGGTGTTTGGTAGAATCGTTTTCTTTTATTTGGATTTCCAACAGCTGTGGAAGTGTTCGTTGCCCGTACAAATGTCTAGAAACACCCCTTTGCTAGGCGATTTTGGTGAAAAATTTCCTAACCCTAATTCGATTTTCTTCCTTCCTGATTCTCTTCTAATCGTTTAACAAATTGTTATTGGGTTTTGATCCTACACCTGTGTTTGATCTTGACCTAATTCGAGTCTTGTTATTTGGTTAGTGAGATCGCTAGGGTTTTAAGTTCTGGTAATTAGGGTTTCATGTGCAATCGCTTTACGGTTTTCCTGAATCATTATTAACGATCATGTGCTTTCAATTTTCATTGTGTTAGTATCGTTACTTGGGCTACATCAATTACTTTAAGGTTAAGTTAGGGTTTTATCATGTGAAAACTTGGTCCTGTTCGTTCATAAACCCTAATTCGCTTCAGGGTGTATGCGTTTCTTTGAAGTGATAATCGTTTTGGTGCTTCTTGATTGCGTTTTTGTGCATGGTTTGAGATGAAGAGTGGGTTCTTGGAGTCTGGAGGGGGTGGAAAAAAGCAGAAAAAGAAACATGGTAATAGTTCTGATGGGAATCTGGTGGATATCCATGGTCAATCGCTAAAACCTAGAAGAGTTACTCACGTTGAACAAGCTTCTAATACTGATGTTACACACTTAAATGTTGCTAGTGATCAGTTAAAGGTTGATATGGTAAATGTTAATGCTTGTGAGGTTTTGCATGGTGTGGAGGCTAAAAAGAGTGTGCATGGTGTAGCTGTTAATGATGATATGAGTGGTCAAAATAATGCTACTAATTTGTCGACTATTGGGTACACCATTGGTTCGGCCGGAAGTCATGACAATTTAGTCTCACTAAATTCTGGTCCGAGCGAACAGGTTATTACCTCTAATGAAACGATTTGTGAGCCTGTGAAAATTGTTTTTCCTTTAGATCCATCGACTATCTCAGGTTGTAACAGTTTTGAGGCTGCCATGCATAGTGTTGCCAAAAACACTAGTTCTCCACATGATAATGTGGGTATACCACCCAAGCTGCCAAGTTACGTACTGAGCCACATATGGAAGTCACCACCGAGCCGAATGCTAAGGTTGTTAATCATCAAAGTAGTGCTAAGGAACCAGTCTCCTATGTAAGTGCAACAATGCCTAAAGCTCGAAAATCCAAGGCTAATTTTCGAGATTTGGAAACTGAAAATACATACGACGGTGTGGAGCTTTCAATCCGAATCAAGGTGGTCGAAGATTAATAATCGGTTTGGACACACGTTTTATGGATACTTCATTGGTAAACGGTTTGCATTCCAAGTCGTGGAGTATTATGTTTGGACTGCATGGGCAAAGTTCGGGATTAACAAGGTGATAATGAACTCCAAGGGATTTTTCTTTTTCAAATTTGATACTAAAAAAGGACTCGAAGATGTTCTTGAAGAGGGACCATGGATGATTCATAACATTATATTCCAATTATCCTTAAAACTTGGACGATGAACACCAATCTATTAAAGGAGGATCTTACCCACGTCCCAGTGTCGGTTAAGCTTCATCATATTCCTATGGCATCGTTTTCGGAAGATGGCCTTAGCCTTATTGTGACAAAGCTAGGTAACCCAATAATGCTAGACTCATTTATTACCATGATGTGCATGGAATCTTGGGGAAGATGTAGTTTTGCTCGTTGCTTGATTGAAGTTAGGGCTAATGATGTGCTAAAGGAGAATATTACGATGGCTATACCATTGCTTCAAGGTTCAGGATTCACCAAAGAAACGGTGTGGGTTGAATACGAGTGGAAATCACCTCAGCGTGACGTATGTAAGTTATTTGGCCGCACTATTGATTAATGCCCCAAGCATGGTTGATCCGGATAATACGGATAGTGATGATGAAGTGTTAGAGGTTTACGATGAAACTGCCACTTTTATGGCTTCTACGAGCTCAAATGTTAACAAAGCTTCTAAAAGTGGCAGTGGAGGGGAACATAAAAGCTTGTATGAACAATTGATGGAAGATTGTTAGAAAAGTTACTTAACTTTAAGGGTTGTTTGGTAATTTATGTGACTTGTCGTACAAGTTTTGTTAAAATTTGGAAACAATTATATGACGATTAGTTTAGTCTATAAACAGATATTGATAGCTTTATAATTCTTTATACCTTTTGAATCAGAAGTTGGTACCTTTGAATTAGAATTTGTGTTTGGTACTTTTGAATTTGGTTTTGTATTTGGTTTGATAATTTGAATAAAGTCTCCGCTACGTTTGTCGACTTTGTTTGTTTGTTTTGTCTGTGAATTACCTACGAGTGGTATCAGAGTTGGTTTGTTTAGCCATGAAGAAAAAGAGGAAAAAAAATGTTCGTTTGTTTTGTTCCTCGTATATGTGGTCGATCGACAAGTAATAGGTTTACTGACTTTTTGAATTTTGGGATAACCATATTTTTTATATAAAGTTCGATCGGTTTTGTTTTAATTTTTTATTCATTTGTTCGTACAAATTTTGGTGGAGCCACATTGGGTAGGGCTGTAAACGAACCGGACGAACACGAACGGGGCCTTGTTCATGTTCGTTCATTTAATTTTAACCGGAAAAATAAACGAACACGAACTCTTAAACGGATGAATTTTCTTGTTCATGTTCGTTTATTAAGGAAATGAGTTGTTCATGTTCGTTCATTAAGACACTAAACGAACGTTAAACGGACATAAACGATCGAACATAAGTGAACATAGACAAAAAAACATAAACTTTATTGAATTATGCATCTAATATTGTTTTATAAGTGTTGTTTTGTTTAAACAAACTAATTTTAAAATTATACAATTAAAAGATATGATATACGAACATAAATAAGTAAATGAACATATAACGAACGTTAACGAACGCATAATCGGACATTCACAAACATAAATAAACGGACGTGACTTTTGTTCATGTTCGTTCATTTAACTAAAGGATCATAAAATATTGTTCATGTTCGTTCATTTAATAAATAAACGAACATAAACGAACTTTTTGCCGAACGGTTCATGAAATGTTCACTGAACGTTCAGTTCATTTACAACCCTAATATTGGGTCATTAAGAGGTGGGCCACAAGATTTTTATTAGTTTGGTTTTACGAATAGTCTATTAGAAAATTAGTTTTTTTTTTTTTTTAACCATGATTTCCGACATTTTGGCCGACGAATCCAACGGAGTTTGAACCTACCACCACACAAACTCAAACAAGGTAAAGCCCTCCCTTTTCAGGAGGTTGGCGTGGCCACTTAAGGTGTTTTGTACCTAGTAGGAATTGAACTTGAAACCTCACACATTATAGAGTGATAGTCACAAGCCCGTTTACCACTAGACCGCCTTTAAGTGGTTATTAGAGAATTAGTTTGTGCGGATTTTTTTTTTTTTTTTTTTTTTTTTTTTTTTTTTTTTTTTTTTTTTTTTGAAAAATTGGTATTGGAATTTGGACCGTAATCGTTATTATATAAGTGAGTCATTAAAATTATTATTCGTATCATGTTTGGAGCGTTTGAATTATTAGAGCTCATTCGTCAAGTTATTTATTAGCTAGAATTTGTTTGATAAGGATAATAAGTTTCAAGTTGGACCGTAATAATTATTAAATAAGTGGGTCATTAGAATTTGAATTTGAAGATCGACTTGGTGTTTGAAGACTTGGTTATAATTGGGTCGTTTGGAATTTGTTCGGTCATTTGAAGTAGGCTGCCCGAATTTGATTGTCTTTGTTGAAGATCGTTTGAGCCGATTTGTTTGTTTGGTTGGTTAACCGTTTGAATTTGTGGGTTAACGTTTAATTGTTCGTTTTGAAGTTATCAGCGTTTGTTTTGGATCGAATTTGTTTTGGATTGCTTTTGGGAATTGATCGTTTGATTTGAATTTGGCTAGTATCGATAGCGTTTGGATCTTTAAATTTGATTTGAAGCAGGTGGAGGAGTTTAAGTCACGGTAGAGATTGTTAGAAAAGTAACTTAAACTTTAAGGGTTGTTTGATAAATTTGATAATTTGTGTGACTTGTCGTACAAGTTTGGTTAGAATTTGGAAACAATTATATGACGGTTAATTTAGCCTATAAATAGGGATTGATAACTTTAGAATTTACCATTTGAATCAGAAGTTGGTACCTTTGAATTAAAATTTGGTACATTTTGAATTAGAATTTGTGTTTGGTACTTTTGAATTTACTTTTGTATTTGGTTTGATAAAAATAGAATAAAGCTTCCGCTACGTTTGTCGACTTTGTTTGTTTGTTTCGTCTTTGAATTACCTATAAAGATTATTATGAAGATCCGTACGATGATGATGAATTTGTTGTTCCTGGTTTGACTAATGCTCAAATATAGTTTCCTAATGCTTTTTATATTTGTCTTCGTGGTCAACTTAAATAGCGTCTGTAATTGGGTCTCATAAATGTGACATATCATTCTTATGATAGGTTAGGTTTGAAGCACAATTGGTGCATTTGTTTCGCCTAGTTTTGGACTGAGATGTGAGATTCTTCCACATTCGTTGTACTTAATTTTTTTTTTTTTTTTTTTTTTTTTTTTTTTTTTTTTTTTGAGTAATAAATTTACCATAGAAAAATCCCTTTACCCAAAAAGATGTGGAGAAACAAATTTATTAATTCAAACTTTTTGTGGGATTTATCATTTATGTTGTTTCTATGAGTTCATTGGGGTAGGGGTGTTCATGGATCGGGTAATATCTGCAGTAACCGAAAACCGAAACCGAACCGAACCGAAAATAACCGAACCGAATTGGTAAAAACCGAACCGAACCGAACATTTTAATCGGTTTATGGTTCGGTTATGGGTTTAGCATATTGACAACCGAACCGAACCGAAAACCGAATTATAATTAATATTTAATATTTTTTATATATTAATTAAAAAAATATAACTTGACTAACCCTAGGTCCTATGATGTTAGGGTATTTTGTGTTCAATAGATGTTAAAACTTGTCTAGGTATGTCGTTTTGCATATATTTTGGCATACCGTCATGGGGTCATGTGCTATGATTAGTTATTTTTTAGGAAAGTTTATGTATCTGGATGATGTATGTTCTATTCTCTAGGTTTAATCATTTGACATACATATCAATATGTGTATGCAAGACTGTTATGGTTCAATATTAGAGCAAATATAAATGTTGTTCAATATTCAAGTACAAAATTTCGGTTTTCGGTTTTGACCCATAACCGAACCGAACTTCGGTTCGGTTCTCGGTTCGGTTCGGTCACAAATATTTTCGGTTCGGTTCGGTTTTCGGTTATGACCCAAAAATTTTTTTTAACCGAACAACCCGAACCGAATAAACCAATTAACCGAGAACCGAACCGATGAACACCCCTACATTGGGGTCGGTGTTTATGGGCTATGTCTTTTTGTAATTTTGTTTCTCTTACTTCCTCCCCTTTTTCTTGTGTAATAATGGATACATAAACTCTGAATTTTTTAACGCAATAAGTACTCGAAAATGGTAAACACTAAGAATGCAACAGTAATACATCTCGGTCATGGTCGAGCAGAGACCGAACCTAAGAAGTACCGAACAATTGAAAAATTCTCATCTGTCTTAAAAGTGAATATGTTACACTTACTAGAAAAAGTACATAGAATTAACATTTAGGCCAAAACACGCCTCTTCAACTTTGCACAATTAACTGCTATGATGACATAGATCCAGTCTTTGCATTGGCTTAAGAAACTGATATATGCATATCTCCATGAAGTACTAACAACCAAAGTGCCACATAATCCCCAAAACCCAAATGCTAATCCGATCAGAAGACTAATGAAAAAACCACGAGTTATCAGCTTATCTTGGTCTTCAACATCGTCGTTTTGTACTGTAGTTCGTGGATTTTGAGGCAGTAAATCTCCTGGGCATGGAATAGAGAGGGGAAGTCCACATAGAGAAGGGTTCCCAATGTAGGATGAATTATCAAAACTCTGTAACTGAGTGCTAGTTGGTATCCTCCCTGACAAGTTGTTGTTAGAAAGATCCAAGACCCCGAGATTCGTCAACAATGCAAGGCTTGACGGAATGCCCCCAGTCAGATGGTTTCTCGACATATCAATGAAATCCAGCTTTCTTAATCTTCCAATATCATGTGGTATTTTCCAGGTTAAGTTGTTCCTTGAAAGATTTAAGGCAACAAGTCCCAAAAGATTGGTAATTTCGCCTGGTATTTCTCCGTTGAACCTATTGCTAGACAGATCAAGGCTAGTTACGAGACCCAAGGTGTTACTGTACTCACGTTTCATCCCTTTCCATTCCAAAATAGCTTTGAACACATATCTAAAGAGAGGAACTGGAAGCATTGGTACCCTGTTCATCCCAACGTTGTTTGTTACCATTAACGTAAGGGTTTTTATCTCTGTAATGGCTTTCAAGGAGTTGAGGCACTTGGGTATGGTTCCAGAGATATTGTTGGAGGAGATATCTAATATCTGCAAATTAGAAAGCCGACATAAGCTTGGAGGCAAGGTACCATGGAACGCATTAGAGGATAAGCTAAGAAAGCGCAATTCTGACAGGTTTCTCCCGATCCAAGCAGGTATGCGACCTGAAAGTTTATTTCCTCCGAGATCAAGAAATTGTAGTGAGGACCAATTTGTTAAGGAGAAATGCAGCTCTCCGTTCAAGTTGTTGCTACTCATACTTAACATATAAAGGGATAGGGATCTCATTGATTTGGGTATTCTACCCTCAAAACTATTATTTTTAAGATTAAGATACATGAGGTTCGTGAAGTTCATCCAAAAATCGGGAATCTCACCAAAAAATTGGTTGTTTGAAAGATCAATATTGAATGTTTCTGTGAGATTCTGTAAGAAGGAGATAGATCCCGAAAAGATGTTGTTGTTCAGAACTAAAGCTTGGGTGTCGGAAGGAAACAAAGATGCTGGTCCTGAAAAGTTATTGGAGCTAAAATCAAAGTAAGGCCGATACCCATACATCGAATCTGGCAAAGTGCCGTGAATTTGATTAGATGAGAGATTTAGGTAACGAAGATTTGGCATTAACTGCTTCCAAAACCAATCAGGGACAAAGTCGTTGATTTTAGCATCAGAAATGTCAAGCATGGAGAAGTTGTTAGAGTTTGTGTATAAATATTAATATATGTATGTCCGGTTTCGAAACCGAGGCTCGGGATTGCACACAATAACGTGAGAGTTTCAATGATGAATAATTAAATATATTTCATATATTTATTTATTCATTTCACCAATAAAACACTTAACGACGGTTAGTACTTAACGGGGTTTTAACTAACGACCGTTAAAAGACTAAATGTGAAAAAAGGAAGAGAAGGATCTAGAATGCCCACCTTGGGCCAAAGTCGGCTGGAAAACCCCTAGGGGTTTATGGTGTCGATTTTAAGAGGCTTGGTGAACAAGTTATGGGTGCCTATAAATACAATCCCATTGTATTCATTAATCCCTAATATTGAATCCCAAACCTAGCCAAACTTCTCTTCTTTTCTCCCCTCTAGCTTGAACCGATCGGCCTATTTCTAATCCCACTAGGGATTGCCGATTCTTAGTATAAGCTACAAAGTGTTTGGTTATTGGTGATCAAGAACCTAGCTTTTCTCATTGAAACGCTATCATTACGTGTGTACAGGAACGAGTGACAAGCTTACTTTAGCTTGTGATCTTGGAGTTAGATCGATCCACATATAATCCCTATTAGGGTTTATATAACTTGTTCTTGTTTAAGAGATTCCTTGTTCTTGCTAGGAATCAATAAGGTACGTGTCTATTTAATTTAATTAATTACTTGTTCTTGTAGATCTTTCCGCTGCGTGTTCTTGATGATTATATGTGTTTATGATTTTATATATAGTTCACATATTCCAACAGTGGCATCATGAGCCTCGTTTAAAAACTTGTGATTAATTACTTAAACCTAAAATTGCTAATTGATTAGATACATGCAATTAAATTTTTAGGGTTTTGTTTTAAAAACCCCAATTGGTTCCAAGTGGGTCGACACCCACATGGTTGATTTAGGGTTTTATGGTTAATTTGTAAATCTGATAGAAACCCTAGGATTGCATGAAATTTTTAGGGATTAATTAGTAAGTACCTTATGTGATGTTACTAATTAATTAGATACGTACATGGTATATTGACCTAATAATATGGACTACATGATTATGTGATCAATATGGGATCCATGACAAATCTTGCATATTTGTCATGGTATGTTTTGTATGTTGTATTGAATTATTTGCTACATGATTTAAATAAATCTTAAATTGGGGAAGACCTCAATATATATTAATTAATAAGTTATGTGCAATGTGGTATCTAACTAACTAAAACTTACGCGGCCAAGTTATTTGGCGTCTGTGGACCATTGGGCACATTAAGATCGAAAACCAATGGGAGTTTTGTTAGTTACATACATTTAAAATTACACATAGAATTAATATTAGGATTTATTGAAAAAAGGTTTGCATGTGGCTATATGATATCGTGGATGATCATATATTTGTTATTATGTGTTTATTTATTTTTTTTGTAATTACTTGATCTTTTGTGTTTAATATTATGATGGATTGTAAACTACAAAAGAGGGTAATTTTTCAAAATAAAAATAAATAAGACTAATAACTATGAAACCTTTGTAGTAATTTTATTTATTGCCAAGTCTTATGTGCCGACAGTGGTTCGCTTCGCACGGTAATTTGCTCCCAGGCGAGACTAGCAATAATAAATTTACTACATTAATTGTTTTAGCAAGAAAATCATATTTTTTTAGTTGATTGATTGCGACTGTACTATGTGGTCGAAGCGGCGGACCTAAAATTGGCAAACTAAAAAGTGGGTTCTAGTTGGTACGCATTAAATTGTGACCTTAGAGGGGCACGGTTTTAACCAGCTTCGGCGGCTGTCGTCCCTACGCCCGCCTGTGCGTCAATTTTAGACTTACCAAGTACACCACGATAAATACGAAGCATCTTAAGGCAATGTTGTAATTTGTTCAACGCCTCAATTAAAAGATTTGATGATTTGAGCTACGAATAAGTAAACGGTTTTTTTTTTTGAAAACATATATGATACAAAGATGAATGCATGACATCTTTGTACATATTTTTTGTGATTTTACACATCAAAATTTATTACCCTTTAAATTTAAGTTAAATGCCACCCAACTACAAAAAGAAACACCTAAGGTTTCATCCTACATCACTAGCAGCCAAAGCTGAATGTTGATGTTCAAAGGATGGTCATCTAAGGGTAAATTGAGTACTTTATTGCTAGCAGCCAAAGCTGAATGCAATAAACTGACGTCAATTTACTGTTTCTTGAGTTGGTTAACTTAATTGGGCACTTTCATTACTAGCAGCCAAAGCTGATGTAATGGGACGGCGCCAAGGCATAAAGATTTGGGGATGAAAACATGCTTACATTTTGCAACCGAGGTTGGCAATATAATGTAAGTCCCAAGATTTCTAGGAATTGTAATTTGACATTGGCAATTGGGTGATCCCGTACCTTATTGAGCTCTTTCATTGCTAGCAGCCAAAGCTGATGTAATGAAACGACGTCAATTAGGATCCTGGTTTTCAGTGAAAATTAAATGGTTATTTTAACCAATGGGTGTTTAATTTTCTTGAAATGTTTATTATCGAAAATACTAAAATTGAATTTTGAAAAATTCTTTTAATGTATTTAATGCAACAATAAAACCGTAAACGTAGGGTTTTACTTTAGTGGAAAGTTGATCTGCACCTGTAGGGGTCTTTGGATAGAGTCAACTTGACTAAACGAATAAACCCAGTCTACTTTCCGTGTGAAGAGTAAGACTTAATCCTATTCCTTTCATGAATGAGAAAGGTATAATAGGAAAATTGGAATTGTCTAAATTCTAAGGAATAACTCATGGTGAATTTCTTAAGAAATTGCAAGTTAGGAGTTATTAAATTAAGAAGCTAGACTAATTACCGCATAATTGGTGAAAGGAAAACTAGAATGTTTGATCTAGTTGTTATGCTTTAACCATTTAAAGGTGCTACATTCCATGATGGGGATGACAGACCTAACTAAGGAAGAAATTGCATACCCAATTCTTTCAAGTTAATTGCATTGATGGATATTCCATCATTCACAAAGTAGAATACATTCTTTGAAGTACCTTAGTAGCTATTACGTAAGGGATTACTCAAAGGTGTAGGAAAGTAAACAGCATAATATTTGCTTTTACTGGTAATGCAACACTTACAATGTTGTCAAAGCCAGTGGGAGCATTGTGTTGTAATTACTGAATAATGAGTTCATGCAGTGATCTTAAATTCAGTGGGAGCTACAAGTCTTGGTATCCTAATATCCCGCCAGTAACTCAGATTATCTCTAGAATTTCTTGAGATGATTACTTTCCAAATATAGACACTTGTGGTATTAAGGATAGTCGCGTACGTTTCCTTACTAGACGAGGTGATTCTATATCTACTTATATCTATGTCACAATCATATTGATCAAATAAGCAAACTATTGACGTGTTGTTTATCTGATACGTGATGTTGTTCCATGCACAAGTGGGAGAAATCTGTATTGTGTGCAAGCAACAACATAAAGAAATATGATTTATAGGGTTCTCTTGACTGTAAGGTAAGAGATCAATGTTCTAATGTGTTTTATACACATTCTAATTTATGGAACACTTGAAGTTAATATCTACTTTCATTACTAGATATTAATGACAAGGTAAATTACATACTTTCATCATTATCAGCCTCGGCTGATGAAATGAAACTATGTTAATTTACAAGTTTCTAAAGTTAGATAATTATTAGAACAAATGTCAATATGATAATAAGACTACTTCTAATGAGAATATTTATGTATTGTTGTAATGACATAAAATAAATGAAGTAATCTTATACTACTTCATATTTAAATGTTTATGTATTATTGGAATGACATAAATATATGAAGTAAATAAATTAACTTGAAATACTATTGAAACCTAGTCGTGGTGTTCATAATTACTTTAGTTATACATGTTTATATTGAAGATATAAATATGAAGTCTTTGATTGCTATAAGACTTATAACAAAGTAAGACGTTATCTTGTTATGTTTTTAACTAAGACATATATAAGGAGTCATTGAATTGATTAATGACTAATAACGTAAAATACAATTATAACAGTTTATGTCTTTTTGGTAAGACATAGAAATAAAGTGACTTGGGCCAAAAAGGCACTTATGTTATAAAGTATGCAATTAGCTTGGAAAATCTATTTTATCATTAAGTTGATTTAGTTGGTAAATAGGTAAGCCAAAACGATATATATTTATCTTATATATTGTAAGTATGAACTTACAATATTAATCCTAATGAAATACATAGTGTTTATGGTATGTTCAGTTAGGAAAATCAAACTCTTGATACATTGTTTGATTTGAGATAACTATATCCTCTAATCTTCCTAAAGATATCAAGGTTAGAAAATTGAGTATGAATTGGATATACTCAAATTAAGACTCCAACCTAGAAGATTAATAAGACACCATTTAACATGGAATGTGTTGAATCACATTAAGTCTTAAAATTGAAGTTCAGAATTTGTTGAACTACTTGTTGGGTAGGTTATTAACAAATTAAGATTAAGAACTGTCAATAAGTATTTGTAAAAGTCCCAAAAGAGAATAAGTTTTGTGTTGCTCTACTTGCTAAGCATTTATAGGTAATCTATAAATTGCAAAAGGCAAGTGGGAGTTTTATCTTCATAAGATAAAATTACAAGATACGTGATCTTCTAAAATACACTAGCAAGATCATTATAAGGATTTAACATGTTAGTGTTAAATCTCAAAGATGATGGAATTCTTATTCATAGATCCGCAAGGATATCTCAAATATTTGTAGAATATGTTGAGAATTATGAGTTACAGGATTGTGATATGCCTGTTAATAAATTGCAAATGTTATTTGGCAAATTACTCATACTATGAATAATTAGATGCAGTCCAAAAGGATAACTAGTTTGGAAACGTAGTTGATCTTAAACTCTATAGTAATACTATAAAATGGAAATAAATTTCTGTAAAGGAAATGAAAATCCTAGAGATTTAAAATTCTTGTGTAGAAATCATAATGGACAAATTTGTATACACATTTAATGTGTGAAAAGATTATCAATCACACTTAAGCAATTAAAGGTGATTGAGATTCTTTCTAAGCACATTAAATGTTCAAAGATTATGATTATCATTCTTAGTTTCATTTGTATGAAATTAACAATGGAATATCAATACTCCTTCTTAGATAATTACTTGTGCGAGGACGAAAAGTAATTGAAAGGAGTGTTTGAATTCAAATAATCTGTAGTAGTATACATAATGCAAATCATTTATGGATTAATGCATGCATCTAAAAGATATACTTATTTTTAGCTATTAAATCTAGTTGTGATTTATAGTTAAAATAAGATATTTCTTAATATTCCTGAAAGCTAGTGGGAGTAATGTATTTATTTTCTTGTTTCATATATGTTGAATAACATATGGGAAGTAATATTCCATTGACGTTAACATTAAATGTTAAGTCTTAGTTAGGAATGAAACTTCACATAGAAAATAAAACCTTGAAATATATGTTTATTTGATCATAAACATAAGCGGTAAATAACTGATTCTAAAAGAACATGATATTCTATTAGAAGATCTAGATAGAAACATATCTTTGAAAAGATATGACATGAACAAAATCTGAGTTTAACACAAGGATTTTTCATGTACATCATGTTGCTTGTTGTATCATGCTTGGATGCAAGATGATTGACAACATTAGTATCTGATTGAAAAATTATTAGATAGCTAAGTGTAATGGATATGGTTTAGAATTTACATCCTCAGCCTGGATTTGCTCCGAAATTCTAAATATGAACCATATGGCAAGTTATTGCTTGATTGATATAGTGGTCAAATCTTGAAGGATTTGAAGATATCAAACATTACACGATGAATGTAAAAGTTTACGGAACTTTTAAAAGAGCATATTGTTGTTTGATACAATGATGCTAGTAAGATTGAGATGACACTCAATACTAGTCATGGTGGGAGCTCATCCTTATTAGGAGACCATGTATACTAGTTATGCTCATTATGAGCATAGTTGCATTATACATAAAGAATTAGAATACTTTAACTACAAGGTTTGGTAGTTTAATTGTCATAAATTCGTGCATGAAGATGTCACGCATTTTATGAAGTATGTGGCAATATCTAGATAGATGAATGCACACATACAAGAATTTCATTATTGAAATAAGTATTCTCAAAATTCCGATAGATCAAATTAATTGATTTATGCCTTGTCAACAAGTATGGTGGTCATGACTTGTGGCATATTCATTAATGGGAATTATCATGCTTGATCTGGTTAGTATTTGGATAAGGGATGTTAAGCAATATTATTTTAATGAAATAAAGTGTGGATAACGTTTATTCTCATTTATAATATTGTATCCTATATTTGTATGTTTAAATCCGTGAATAACTTATGTTATTCTAAATTGTCCGTTGTCAATTAATAATATGGGAATATTATTGAACTAAGGCAAATGTGAGGATTGGTAGAATGGACTGTAGGTTGAGACACCAATGTCACATGATATTCAATATTGGATAAATTGAATATAGGACTTATCCCAACCACATGATTATACTTTATGGATCGTCGTCATCAAGTATATCATGAATATTTATCCTCAGACTTGAGATGACAGATAATTGCCGAGGATGTAGCTTATTTTCTGTAAGGTGGTCTAACGCTAACCGTAAAAGGTAGTTATAAGGGCTATTTTCGGAAATGATGCGAAGTTCGAGGGTTATGCTCGCAGTCAATAAAGGATTTGTTCCTTCAACTTTGTGTTGAAGTTTAATACTGCTCGGCCACTCGTAGGATTGACAAGATGTTTGCGTGGCCACGCCCAAAGTCTATCTGGAAGACGTTCAGATGTTTTGGTAATCTTGTTCAATTATGTATAAACGAGAAACTATTGTTAATTATGGAATGACCAAGATCCATATCCATATTAACGCGGTATTAGTAACAAAAGGATAAGTATGATGATTAAATTCATCACGTGGTTTTTTCCAGGAGAACCACAACTCGGATCAAGCTGGGGGCATTGGGAAGGTAAAGCTAGGCTGACCCATGTCATTACTATATTAATGTTTATCCAAGTGGGAGCTGTTAGAGTTTGTGTATAAATATTAATATATGTATGTCCGGTTTCGAACCCGAGGCTCGGGATTGCACACAATAACGTGAGAGTTTCAATGATGAATAATTAAATATATTTCATATATTTATTTATTCATTTCACCAATAAAACACTTAACGACGGTTAGTACTTAACGGGGTTTTAACTAACGACCGTTAAAGGACTAAATGTGAAAAAAGGAAGAGAAGGATCTAGAATGCCCACCTTGGGCCAAAGTCGGCTGGAAAACCCCTAGGGGTTTATGGTGTCGATTTTAAGAGGCTTGGTGAACAAGTTATGGGTGCCTATAAATACAATCCCATTGTATTCATTAATCCCTAATCTTGAATCCCAAACCTAGCCAAACTTCTCTTCTTTTCTCCCCTCTAGCTTGAACCGATCGGCCTATTTCTAATCCCACTAGGGATTGCCGATTCTTAGTATAAGCTACAAAGTGTTTGGTTATTGGTGATCAAGAATCTAGCTTTTCTCATTGAAACGCTATCATTACGTGTGTACAGGAACGAGTGACAAGCTTACTTTAGCTTGTGATCTTGGAGTTAGATCGATCCACATATAATCCCTATTAGGGTTTATATAACTTGTTCTTGTTCAAGAGATTCCTTGTTCTTGCTAGGAATCAATAAGATACGTGTTTATTTAATTTAATTAATTACTTGTTCTTGTAGATCTTTCCGCTGCGTGTTCTTGATGATTATATGTGTTTATGATTTTATATATAGTTCACATATTCCAACAGAAGTTCTTCTGAGTTCGTAACCATGTTGGAAAAGAAGGACCCAGCTTGCAAGATGACAATGACATGACATCAAATGAAAAAGCTGGAGACCAGTCGGTATCAATTTTGAGAACAAAGGAGTTATATGACAGATCAAGGTAAACAAGATTCGAAAGATTTGTTAGGTGAGTTTCAGATATTGTACCGTGTAAATGATTTGTAGATACCCCCAAGGATTGTAGCTCAGAAAGTGGCATGATCCTTTCAGCTAGTGTCCCTTCGAAACGATTTCTCTCTAAATATAGCTCCCTCAATGATGAAAGAGCTGAGAGATCCGGGAGCAATCCACTCATCTGGTTATCCGCCAAATTAAGAATAAACAGATTTGATGTTTGCTCAAATTTTTCGGGGAAGGATCCCTTAATCTCATTGTCATTAATATGTAGTTCTCTTAATGCTGTGAATGATGTAAAATCAGGCAAGGAACCACTTATCTTATTTGAAATCAATTTCAAAACTTGGATCGACTTCTTTGCAGGTGCCAAGATTTCGAATAAGTTCGGAAGATCTACTTTGAGATTGTTTACATCAAGATGCAGAGAACGCAAGTTACTGCAGTTCCCAAACGATCTCGGGATACCCCTGTAAGCCCATTATCGGTCAAATATAAGTTTTGTAGGGATCTTAATTCACTAAAAGCTTTTGGAAAAGTACCAAGCAACATGTTGTGGGAGAGGTCGATATTGGTAAGACTCTCACTGGAGTTAAATAACCAAGGGTAAATCGAAGCGGAAGGAAGATAGTTTTCAGAAATGTCCAGAGTAGAAAGAGACTTTGTGAAATTAGTAGTTGGAAGTAACGAACTAGCAAGCATTTTCCGAAGAAAACAATTACCCAGCTGCAGTACAGAAAGCAAAGGAAATCGAGTGATCACATCGAATAACATATTATTAGACTCACTGAGGTCTATGTTAGTAAGACTTAGGTGCTCGAGTAAAGTAAGTTGGTAGAGCCACTCTGTATTTTTCAAATTCGAGATAGAATTTGAGAGATCTAGAGTTTGTAAGTAAGAAAGATTCCCCAGTTGAGGGGGAACTTTGGACACCTCCAAATAGATGTTGGAAAGGTTGAGGTAGCGAAGGTTTCTGAGGGAACCGATGAATTTTGGAATCAGGGTGAATCTATTATAACTGAGGTCCAAATGTTTCAAGTGTTTCAATTCAAGCAGTGAAGAGTCGATTGCACCACTGAGGCCAACTGCTGTGTAAAGGTCGTGAGACCAATATCCATGAAGATCAAGTGTTACGACATGATTTGATCTGTTGCTGCACCCAACACCTCTCCATAAGCAGCAATCCTGCGAGCTTCTACTCCATGAAGACAATACGCCATAATCATCTACGAACCCATTTTTAAATTGGAGGAGTGCAATTCGTTCCCTCTCATGGCAGCGTGTTTGAGCAGCCTCTCTTCTGGTTATGACTGAAAGAAGTATGACACAGTATATGAAAAGGATAAGTAAAGACATCGGAAAACACTGCAATATTGGCCTTCGGATTATCCAGCAATATATGATTTGATGATATCTATTAAGATAGGAAAAAGCTTAATGCTAGTATCTATATTCAAACTCATATTTAAATCACGAACACAACATGTACGTTAGACCTATTCAAAGAGTCAACTCCTCACATTATTAAAAATATTCTACCGTATAGAGTCTAATTAGAATTTTAGAAAGGGTCAATATCTGTGTTTTCTAAAGTGCACGCGTGACGAGTGACACTGAGCGGCTGCTAGCCAGTGGCGAATAATATCCTCCAAAAGTGAGGCAAAAAATTATTAGAACTTTGACCACATAATAATAAGAAGAAAAAAAAAATGACAATTTTGAATTACATTAGTTTGATGCATAATCTGTGACCAATGAAGATGCTATCTGAGGAAGTGAGTATCAGGAGCAATAAGAAAGTGCAGACTCTTTCAAAAGTCACTTGTATTAGTATATTCAAATAGTTGAACTTGTAAGTTGATAGAAAGTGAAAGAGAAATTTATTAATACCTTGATTAACTTGGAAACGATTAGTTTAATGCCACGCGAAATATAGTAACAGTTCTTGAAGAATCAGTCAACAGCAACGCAAATGAACAAGTCAAGTATTGTAATAATAGAGATTTCTGCATTGGCACAACAGTGTTGTTACTAAAAAGAAAGCACTACATATAGCTTGTTCGACTAATCGTTTCGATCTTTTGGATAAAAATACAAATACCTTACTATAGCAACGAAAATTGATGAAACTTCCACCATCTGTCATGCTTTGCCTGTCCTATGTACTTCAGATAAAATATAACAACTCAATATGAAGGCAAGCTGTTAACTATTTGTGGTAAATTATGACACACACACACACACACACACCACAAAAAAAAAAAAAAAAAAAAGCTAGCGGCGAACTAAACAACTTTTATATATCTACCAAATGAAAACCATACTAACTCATGGATTGACGAGCACCGCTTTACCTTGTGTATTTGATCACTAATTGTTATGAAATATGGGCTCACTACAACATTGACTGCTTTCGGAGGGGACTTTTTTCCCCTTTCGGCGTAACCAAGTATTATTTGAGTTCGCTTTATTCAACCATACTTTACAAACAACAAATCATTCTTACAAAATTACATTATTAAATATTGTAAATAGAACTTGAAAAGTTGAACAGGGAGAATGAAAGACTCATGGTTCTTTGGGTTTCTTCACAGTAATACCTTGCGGGTTATTAGCAGGGAATTTATCAAAAGATTGCCATGGTCATTATAGGGCAATTAATTGCTAAACCATTGTAGACAGATCTGCCTTCAAATTAAATATACTATGAAACCGGAAGGAAAAAACAAAGGATGTATTTCCATTTTAAGCCCAAAAAACGCCTCTTCAACCTGCCATAATTCACTGCTACCATGACATAGATCCAATCTTTGACATGGTTTATGAAACTAAAATATGCATATCTACATGATTTACTGAGAATCAAAGTGCCATACACTCCCCAAAATCCAAATGCTAATCCGATAAAAAGACTAATGAAAAAACCACGAGTTATCAGCTTATCTTGATCTCCATCATCATCGGTATGTACTGCAGTTGGTGGGTTCTGAGATACCGTATCTCCTGGGCATGGATTAGAAAGGGGAAACCCACATAGTGAAGGATTTCCGATGAAGGATGAATTGTCAAAACTCTGTAACTGAGTGCTAGTTGGTATCCTCCCTGACAAGTTGTTGTATGAAAGGTCCAACCCACCGAGATTGGTCAACTGTGAAAGGCTTGCCGGGATGCCACCAGCCAGATGATTCCTCGACAGATCGAGAAAATCCAACCATCTTAATTTTCCAATATCTTGAGGAATTTGCATTGTTAAATTGTTTCTAGAAAGATTCAAGGCAACAAGACCCAAAAGATTGGTGATTTCACCTGGTATTTCTCCATTGAAATTATTGCTAGAAAAATCAAGGACAGTTACTAGACCTAAGGTTCTACGGTACTCAGATACCCTTTTTTTTTTTGGTGCAAGGTAAATTATATTAACTTCCCAACCAAAGTACATAAGAATAGAAAGTAAAAGGCTTGGACAGACCCAACCTTTAACAACAGAAACATTCAGAAAGAACTAATAACAGGAAACACAACTGCTATAGAACCTTAACATAACAAACTACCAAACTTAACTTTTCCAATTCACCTTTATGAACTATGCACCATAAACCATCTAGCTACATTTCCATCCTACTCTCTTGCCATGAATACTCAACCAACATCCACAGTAAACATAGCAAGTAAAGTTAATGGCTTCACTAGGAACCCAAACCTCTCCACTGAAGGGCTCTGCCAATTATACTACATTTCCATTTCTTAGAATGGCTTCATATAATTGGGAACACTCTCTTCCAGTGAGTACCATCCATTCCTCCTGTGGGAGTGCAAAGAGTGGACCATGAAGTGTCATCTTTCACCACTCTCAATTCCACCCTGCTCACACCCCCCTCCAAGACCATATACCCTTCACAATGAGAGCCCTACTTTATGGTACATCTTATCTAGTTAGACCTCCTTTTTCATCCAAAATAGATACTAGTTTCCTCCCAAGGCCAAACTAGAAGAGCTATTAGGATTAGAAAGGTACAGTCATACTAGAATAGACTCCAAGGTACAAGGTACTTACTCATTGTTATGGCCTGAAAACAATGATCTTTAAAGACAAAGATCATTTTATGAAATAATGAGTACAACAGATTCTTTGTGAACAACATAAACAGGAAGCATTCACTCTATCCTTTGCATACTTGAATTTTTGATCACTCAATGATATCAAGCTTGCAGTTCCATATAACAGCAACTTTGTTCACAGCCTGAGATTTCTTAACCTTTAAATTCATCAGTTTGAGCTTAACATTGTCACATATCAGCCTGCAAATAGTTTGCCAGTCTCTTTCCTCATTTCTGAAGACTCTAAAGTTTCTTTCTTGCCAAATGGTATAAATTGTGGCTCCAAGAGACAATCTTCTGATAATACTCCAAATGCTGCTGTTGCATGGCATTCTTGACAGCTTATCAACAATACTGTTCCATTCATTATCATGAATTTGAATATCCATCATTAATAGAATAGATGTCCAAATCTTATGAGAATAGGAGCACTGAAAGAATAAGTGATTGTGAGATTCCTCATTGCATTTGCATAGACTGCATACCATCATGTCATAAGAACCCCACTTTTTTAATCTGTCCTGTGTGAGAAGTTTGTTTTGAATAGCCATCCATAGAATGAAACTGTGTTTTGGAATGCATTGTGAGAACCATATCAAAGGACCCCAAATGACAGCTTCATCATTATGTCTCATAGCATTATGAACATTTTTGACACAAAACTTTATGGATTGCCCATTTTCATCAATCCAGTTGATCTTGTCCTGTTCTGATGGTTGAATATTGGGAACATTGAGATGAGCCAAAAAAGGGAAATCAATAGCCCATTCATTAGGCCATTGCCATTCACCATTATGGATCATATCAGCAACACTACAAGTTTTTTCTAGTCTAGCATTGTAAAGATCTCTGAAAGTGAGGTTGTTGATGAGAGGACCAAGACCACTCCAATTATCCAACCACATAAAAGTATCTCTTCCATTCCCAATCTTATATTTAACATAACCAATAATGTGATCTCTAATGTCTAATAAGTTCTTCCATCCCCAACTGTCAGCAGTGTCTTTATGTACAGTCCATATGCTTGTGTTCTTTAACTTCACAGTATTAACCCACTTGACCCAGAGAGTTTCTTTATTAGAGGCTATGTTCCAAATATGTTTGACCAACAAAGCTTTATTCCAGGAGTATAAATCTTTAAGACCAAGCCCACCATGACATTTAGGCCTACAAATGGACTTCCAGGCGACTTTAGCACTTCCTTTGGAGGTATCACTTTGACTCCACAGGAAGTTCTTAAGCACTTTATTGATGTCATTGATTGTCTCTTTAGGTAAAAGAAAAACACTGCACCAATACACTTGAATTGATTCAAGAATGGATGCAATAAGCATTAACTTTCCAGCATAAGACAGAAATCTGTTTTTCCAATGAGAAACCTTGCTTCTAATCTTATCAATTAGGCTTTTGCAGTCATTAATTCCCAGTCTCTTAGCAATTAAAGGAACTCCAAGGTATCTTACTGGAAGCTTTCCTTTTTGAAAAGGGAGAATATTAAGAATTTCTTGTTGATCATCATCATTTACACTGCCAAAAAACACAGTGCTCTTGTTGATATTAGGAACCAGACCTGAACAAGAACCAAATTCATCTAGAGAACTTTTAATGAGACTGACAGAATTAGAATCACCATGGCAAAAAATTAAGAGATCATCAGCAAAACATATGTGAGTGATTCCTAGGTCTTTGCATCCAAAATGATAAGTGAAATCAGGATTGTTCCTCACATTTCTATCCATAATTAGGCTGAAAGATTCCATAACCAGAGTGAAGAGATAGGGTGACAAAGGGTCACCTTGTCTTAAACCTCTGCCTCCTTTAAAGAAACCACAACTTTTGATGACGTATAGTCTACACCCGGGTCACGAACCCGATTAGTAAACAATACTAATAATTAAGCCCACCACGTATGGGCCGCAACTGGACTACCAGTTATGCGGCTTGGGCCGACAAGGCCCAAGCCAAAGTTATTTCCGGATAGGATATCGAGTATCTCCTAAATAAAGGGGATATATACTAAATATCCGATGTCGGCTAACACGCCGAGGAGTAGGGAACACGAAACCTACTAGGGTTTCATGCATATATAAAGGGCACCCAAGCCCTCGGTAAAGGTACGATCTACTGAAAACCCTAACTCTTCGCTGAAACCCCAAATTCGATTACTTACTCTCACGCCGGAGGATAATCGGGGGAGACAATCCCTCGATAAGCCTAACGGTGTTTGTTCTTTTTCTTAGTGCGCAGGTTCCATCAAGCATTAAGATCTAATTGGTACGAGAATAGAAGCCCTCACAAGGAACGCCCAACTTTTGTATCAACAAGTGGCGCCATCCGTGGGACCCTACACTAAGAGTTTTACCAAGAACTAGAATGACGAAACACGGAAGTCACAAGAGTCCGCATGGGAAGAAAGCGCATGATGACCCACTAGGGAAGAAGCATCAAACCGATGCGCCCCCTAAGCAGGCCCCTGGGACAACCAGCACGCCTAGAAGCTTAGGAGCGTATTCAGATCTGGTCTTTCCTACAATGGAATCACTTACCAAAACTACCCCCGCTGTTACAACAAGTACTAGCGCGGTAGAACTGGAGCGCACTCCTCTTAACATGCCAGAGGTGAACTTCACTGAACCTCCCAATGCGCCTATCCGAAACAAGGATCCTGCCTTGGAAACAGACTCCATCGCGCTAGAGGGAGTCACTTCCGAATTGGCGCCAAGCGACTTTGTATCTCAAAAATACGAAGCCTTGACTGCGCTCATGCGAGAGGAGGCAAAGAAGAGGTCAAGCCAAAGTCTGCACGGCAGACTCAACTTCGACCCTGAGCACGAAGTATCCCCACCGCGCTACCAAAAGGAAAGACGCGAAAAGGATAGCCGCAAACAACCAGTGTTTGCCAGGATTGGAAGGAAGGTTGTGGACGATGAAGCAGCCGACCTTCAACATCTGGAAGAGCCTGAAGAGGGAGAGCGGCGCGCCAATGTCCACGCTAGGCTTGGCAGTCGCAGGATCCAAGATAGGCTTGGGCGACGATGCTCCCCAAGTGAAAGCCCCTCAAGCTCTGACTCTGAGGATAGTCGGCGCAAGCGCCGCAGAGGAGCAAGCTCAGACTCTGATGATAGTCGACGCAAGCGTCACAAAAGAGTTCGCTCATCTTCAAGAGATTCCTCGGACAGCGAGACTGGACACTGGAAATCAAGAGGAAAATACCGCGACCAGGAAGACGAAGACATGTCTCTTCCCTGGCGTCGCCAAAAGGTTGATGCGTTCACTAGGCGCATCAGCGATTTTTCGGAGAATAAGAAAAGGCGCATGCCTACTAACGTCAAAACATATGATGGGACAGGTGATCCTGACGATCACCTAAAAATTTTCGAATCAGCAGCCACTATCGAAAATTGGCCACAACCTGTATGGTGCCATATGTTCAACTCTACGTTAGTAGGGAATGCGCGCAACTGGTTTAGCAAGCTTCCACGTAGAAGCATTGATGGGTTTGAAGAGTTGCGCAAGGCGTTTCGCTTAAACTTTACTCAAAGGAAGAAGTGCGCTAAAAACCCTGTCGAACTCGCTAGGGTCAAGCAACGACAAGGTGAATCCACAAGCGTTTTCATGGAACGCTTTAAGGATGAATGCATGAAAGTCAAGGCGTGCCCAGAGATACTAAAAATATCGGGTTTTATGAATGCAATCAATAACCCGGATTTGATAAAAAAGTTAAAAGATAAGGTCCCTTTAACTTTCGACGAACTCATGAAGCGCACGAGGTCTTTCGTCCAAGGAGAAGAAGCCGCTGCGGATAGCAAGAAAGGCTATTCGAACCATAGACCACAAGAAGAGTCAAGGAGACAATCCAATGACCATAGCGGCAATCGTAATAGGAGTTATCGCACTCAAGGCGGTGGAAGGGGAAACGACAAGTACACCCCGTTAACAAAAACTCCAAAGGAAATATTCGCAACGGAAGGGGCGAACTTCCCGAAACCACCACCAATGCGCACCCCAGAGGATCGGCGCACAGGGAATGGTTACTGCGAATACCATGGACAGAAAGGCCACACAACCAACGAGTGCGTCCAACTGCGCCAATTGATTGACAAATTGGTAAAGGAAGGAAAGATGGACCACCTCGTAAAAAACATCAGAGAAGGGAAAGACAAACCGAAACCAGGGGCCAAGAAAGAGACATCAAAAGAAAAGGCAGATATCATCTACATGATACAGCCATGGCAGCGCGCGACAAGACAGAAGGTCAGTCAACGGTTTTCTAAAGGAAATGAAATTTCTTTCCCCTCCCTGACTTCGAACAACGCAGTAGTGGATCCACTTACCATTGAAATACATACGGGGGGTCACGACATCCGTCGCATGTATGTAGATGGAGGTGCATCCGCAGACATCATATATGAACACTGCTTCAAGAAGCTGCGACCTGAGATACAGAGTCAATTGATCCCAGCCACAACATCGCTCACTGGCTTCACAGGGGAGAAGATATGGCCTATGGGGCAATTACGTCTATTTGTAGAAGTGGGTGACAAACCACACTCTACAGTCACCTGGATGAACTTCATGGTAATCAGATCCCCCTCTCCGTACAACGGCATTATTGGGAGACCTGGTATATCATCTATCCGCGTCGTGCCATCCACAGCGCATGGAATGCTCAAGTTCCCAGTAGAAGGAGGTATTGTCACTCTTTACAATACCACTATACCACCCAAAGAATGCAACGCAGTGACAAATGACGTAGGCGATGTTCCAGAACAGCGCGCAACCAAAGTCCCAAACCTAAAGGTCGCCATTCACCCTGACTACCTGGATCAACAGGTATCTATTGGCGGGTCTCTGACTGACAAAGGCAAATCAGCTATATGCGCACTCCTGCAAAATAACTTAGATATTTTTGCATGGGAACCAAAGCATATGACAGGAGTACCACGCTCCATCACGGAACACAAACTGCAAATCCGACAAGGATATCCTCCAATACGACAAAAAAAGCGCGGACAAGCTCCAGACCGCGCAAAAGCCATCCTGGAAGAAGTACATAAACTAGTAGACGCAGGCATCATGCGGGAAGTCTACTACCATGACTGGCTCTCAAACCCAGTAATGGTAAAGAAAAGCGATGGCAGTTGGAGAATGTGCGTAGACTTTACGGACCTCAACAAAGCGTGTCCACAGGACTGCTACCCGCTACCGGAGATAGACTGGAAGATCGAATCTCTGTGTGGATATCCCTTCAAATGCTTCCTGGACGCATACAAGGGGTACCACCAAATTCAAATGGCGGAGGAAGACGAAGAAAAAACGGCCTTCCACACAAGTCAAGGGGTCTACTACTACACAAAGATGCCCTTCGGCCTAAAGAACGCAGGAGCAACATACCAACGATTGGTAGACACCGCGTTCGAGAAGCAAGTAGGCCGCAACTTGGAAGTATACGTCGATGATCTCGTCATCAAAAGCCATACGGAAGAAGAACTAGTGCGCGACATGGAGGAAACATTCAAAACACTGAGGAGAATCAACATGAAATTGAACCCCAAGAAGTGTACATTTGGCGCAACAGAAGGCATGTTCCTCGGGTATTTGATAGAACCCGATGGGATCAAGCCTTGCCCAGAAAAGACCCAAGCAGTCATCGACCTTCCCTCACCGCGCACACTGAAGGAGGTTCAGTCACTAAACGGCAAGCTAGCCGGACTGAACCGATTCTTATCTAAATCAGCGGACAAGTCACTTCCCTTATTCAAAACACTCAAGAAGTGCACAAAAAAGGGAGACTTCAGGTGGACCGCGGAAGCAGAAGAAGCCTTCCAACAGCTCAAACAACACATAGCAGCGCTCCCAAAGCTTGTCGCGCCCCGACCAGGGGAAGAGCTGATCATGTACCTATCTGCGACCCAGGGAGCAGTCAGCGCAGTGTTACTGACAGACAGGAACTCTGTCCAAACACCCATCTATTTTGTTAGTAAGGCGCTCAAGAAGACGGAGATTAACTACACGGCAATGGAGAAGTTGGTCCTAGCCTTAGTATTTGCAGCAAAAAGATTGCGCAGGTATTTCCAGGCGCACCCAATAGCTGTTATCACAGACCAACCCATCAAACAAGTTATCTCAAGACCCGACGCATCGGGACGCCTACAAAAATGGAGTGTGTTACTGGGCGAGCATAACATATCGTACAGACCGCGCACTGCAATCAAAGGGCAGATATTGGCCGACTTCATCATTGAGAGGCCAGATACTGACACTACACCTGCGACAAGCAAGGAGGAACTTCAAGAACCATGGATTCTATTCACTGATGGATCCTCATGCGTAGATGGATCAGGAGGTGGTCTTATTCTCACCAACCCAGAAGGAGCTGAATTCACATATGCCCTGCGCTTTGAATTCACAGCCACGAACAACGAGGCAGAATACGAAGCACTCCTGGCTGGGTTACGTATCGCAATTCAAATGGGTGCACGCAACCTAGAAGCGAACGTCGATTCACGGCTAGTTGCTAACCACGTGTTAGGCGAGTATGTAGCAAAGGAGGAACACATGATCCAATACCTCAAAAAAACCAAATCTCTAATCCAGAACTTCGATAGGTTTACCATCAAGCAAGTTCCCAGGGGTGAAAACAGGAAAGCAGATGCGCTGAGCAAGATCGCATCCACCAGTTTTGCACATTTATCAAAACAAGTATTGGTGGAAACCTTGAAAAATAAGTCAATCGAAGAGATGGAAATATCCACAGTGATAGAAGAAGAAGACCCTACGTGGATGACACCAATCATTGAATTTATTAGCAAGGGCATACTTCCCCAAGAACAGAAGGAAGCTCGAAGAATCCGGCGCACAGCGCAGCGATTCGAGCTTAGAGATAACGTCTTATATAGACGATCATTCCTACAACCATGGCTTAGGTGCGTTGGACATCTCCAGGCAGACTATGTACTTCGAGAAATCCACGCAGGCTCATGCAGCATGCATTCAGGACCACGGTCCATTGTAGCGCGCGCCCTAAGGTCTGGATACTATTGGCCAACTATGCACCGTGACGCGCGAGATTTGGTACTGAAGTGCAGTGATTGCCAAGTTCACAGACCCATTCCGCGCCGACCACAGCATGAACTAACGCCTATCACATCGCCATGGCCATTCTACAAATGGGGTATCGACATCGCTGGACCTTTCCCTATTGCCGCAGGTGGATTGAAATTCCTCATTGTGGCAATAGACTACTTTACTAAGTGGATCGAAGCAAAGGCAGTAGCAACCATAACAGGTAACCAGATAAAACGATTCGTGTGGGACAACATAGTATGTCGCTTTGGATTACCTGGTGAAATTATCTCAGATAACGGAAAACAATTCCGTGATAACCCGTTCAAAGATTGGTGCGAACAGCTGAACATCACGCAACACTTTGCATCAGTAACTCATCCACAAACCAATGGTCTGGTTGAACGCGCAAATAGAAGCCTAGGTGAAGGAATCAAAGCGCGCCTGGACAGACACAAAGGAAGATGGGTAGAAGAACTATCACATGTTCTCTGGGCGCACCGAACAACCATCAAGGTTAGTAACGGGGACACTCCCTTCTCTTTGGTCTATGGGACAGAAGCTGTAATACCAGCTGAAATCGGAATGCCAACCATCCGTACTACGGAAGTTAACGCGGCAACCAACGATGATGAGCGGCGCATAGACTTAGATCTATTGGAAGAGCGACGTGAACGCGCAGCAATACGCGAAGAGAAAGCCAAGTCAAGAATGAAAGGATACTATGATGCCAAAGTACGCAGCACTTCATTCAGACCGGGTGACTTCGTATACCGCGAAAACGACTCAAGCCGCGCAGAAGACACTGGTAAGCTAGGACCAAAGTGGGAAGGACCTTACGAGGTCATAGAAGCACTTGGCAATGGAGCGTACAAGTTACGCGACAAGGACGGACATGAGCTACAGCGAACATGGAACGTCCGCAACCTTAAACGGTGCTATCTTTAAAGCAGGCTACGGCCCAGCATGGACACTCACGCACTTTAGAAAGTGCCCCCAATAAAGATCCATGTAATTTTATTTTTTTTAAAAGTATTATCTAGATAAGTATTCTCTTTTAAAAACTTGCAAGTATTAATAAAACGTTATGGTTTCTAGCTAACTCCATAACACATTTAACTTTATTGTTTGCATCTTTAATTATCATGTTTCAATATTGTTATCATTCTGCCTACATGGCGTGCATGCACACACTAAGACCCACGATGGCAGAAAGGATGAGTAAACCTAATAAACAACTCGTTGAGTAAGAGGGTTGCAAACCCATCAACTTTGGATCACGAATCCTTGTTAAACACCTTGCGCTCAAGACGTTGGCGCAAGTTCCTTACGCAACCCACGATGGATGCGCACTAGGGCACACTGTGCGCGTTTAACAACTCAGGAAATCAAGACTCTTGAATCCTCAAAGTATAATACGACAAGTAAACTTATAAAAATACATAGATGACTATGATTCCCTTCTTTACATTAAGTTGGAATAATTCAAAACACGACTACGGTCCTTATTTAAGGAAATTCATACATAATGATTCTTCTTTTCTAAGTACGCTTAGACAATTAACGATATCTTCACGCAAGGATACATAAGAACTACAAGTTCAAAAGCATAAGTATTTGGAAGTTGTAAAAACACTAAGTACAAAAGCAACCTTTTATTTATAGAACACGTTTCTACAAAAAGACTTGTACAAAAAAGCTAAATACTATATGTACGCCTTAGCTGGCTGGAGCCCCCACTCAAAGCCGTTTCCTTCGCATCCTCGAGTCGCTTCAACAACTCTGCATCATTAAGGGAAACAGTGGCCACAGAGACAGGCACACCATCGGATCTAGGCTGATGCGCAGCGCCTATGCCGCACAGAATGGCTTTCCCTTTCACGCCCTTCTTTCTTGCGACTCTGGAAACATGAGCATTTAGAGACCTTTGCAAAGGAATCTCTTTCTCAATACGGAAAGGATTCAGAATATCACGAGGCTGAGCAAAAATGGGTACCTTCAACTGCGCTACATCAGGCTTCAAGTAGAAGTCCAATTGCTGATCCGCACCATCCTGCAGATGCCTGGGAAGAGTGAGCCCCGCCATGATCACGCTGATAGGCTGATCCTGATCACGCTCCAATTGAGCGATATGCGGAAGCTCAAGCTTTTTTAGCTCTTCCATGGCAGCAACAAGCTCAGCACGGGCATTCGCCTTGTACCCAGGGACCTCGGCAAGTGGCACAGTCAACAACTTGGCCTCGTCAAGCCTGTTTGCGGCCAAAGTCTCACCATGCGCAATAGCGCACTCCACAACCTTTCCGAAGGACGTGGTGACCTCGGGATGCTCCAAAGTACACATGGCAGCCAAGCGAAGACCATGACTGATCAACCACCTACGAAATAACACAAGTGTTAATAAGAAAGAGGGTCTCAATATATACAAGTTATAAAGAAGTAAAGCAGCATGTACCTGCGCTCAGCCACGGATTGAACCAGATGGGGGTATAGCTCCTCATCATACTCGATGCTGAGCTTGCGGAGCTTCTCCTCCTGCATCTTCAGCGCAAGCTCCACTCGGCTACGGAACTCTTCAATATTGGCAAAGTGCTTGCTCCTATTCTGTTGCAAGTACTTCAGCGCCCATAAAGAATTTCTCTTCTGAAGGTCCGCAGCAGCACGCTCCTGCTCCAGCTCAGCCATCACCAAGATCTTCCCCTCCCCCAACCTTTGCGCAGACGCTTCTGCGCGCTCCAGTTTAGCCTTGGAGCTCAGCTGCTCAGCTTTAGAGCTTGCTAATTCAGCCTGCACAGACGCTAATTGCGCCTGCAGTCTGGAAACCTCCTCAGATTTGTGCACCCTTACTTGCGCCAACAACTCTGACTGGCGCACAGCGATGGAGGCCAGCTCCTCCATCGAAGAGTCAAACGGACTTGACTCCTCTCCAATATCCCTCGGTGAACGCGCCCCGTCCAGAGCATGACTCACCTCGGGTGGCGCATCCCCATCTAGGGAAGAAGCGTCCTCCACAGGCTGTTCACTGCACGAAAGATCAAGAGGCAAGGTTAGCGCACAGTCAAGCATACACAAAATCCTAAGGAATTGCTAAAAAATACTTACATAGGGGGAGGAGTTGAGAACACGTCCCTCTCAGTCTCAGTCTCAGCCGTGGACGCACCTCCACCAGACTTCTCAGCATCCACACTGAGGACACGAAGGAACAAAGTTAGAACAAAATATAACTTGACAAAAGTTTATAACTAATAACTAAGGTACTTACTTCATCTGCACCTCAGTAAAAGACGAGCTTCCCCCAGCCTCAGTTCGCGGCCTCTTGGAAGGACCTTCACCATCACCACCAAGCGCTCTCTTGCGCGTCAGTGGGGAGCTCTCCTCCATGTCACTATCGGTCTCCTCTAAATGGATCAGCATCTTGGGGGGAGGAGTCTGCGCAGTGTCAGGACCCTGCTGCACAGGAGGAGCCACCTCCTGTAACGGCTCAGCTACCACCACATCAGGGGAGCCTTCAGGATCTGGGATAACCAAATCCACGACGCGCCCTGCCGTCGCCTGCAGAATAGTCTGCTCACCCTCCCCCAGAGGGCGCACTCCCACCGCCACGGAACGCGGATTCTCCAGGCGCACAACCGAAAAAAGATCCATCTCTGCGCATAAAATAGACAAAAAGAAGCAAGTTACATAAAGTATGGAAGACGAAGAAACGCTTACACTAATAACGACAGTAAGGCGACAGAAGGAGCACCCACCCGTGCCATCCGCATTCAAGAATGTGGGAACTTCTGTCTCATGCTCAAAATAGTTGCGACTGATGCCCATGTGCACCAGGAACGCTTCCGGATATGGTTTGATCGGAAGGCGGTTCTCATCTATTATCGCCGCATGATCCATGTTATACCACGTCTCAGGGGGGCGCTCATCCTTGGGCAGAGTGGCACGGGTGTAGAATTGAAAATTGGAGGGGAAGACGGCGTCATCAACCCAAAAGAATTTTTCCCTCCAATCCTTGAGCTTATCTACCTTATTCACATAACATTGTAACTTTCCTACGCGCTTAGAGAAGGTAACCCACCCATTTGACCATGTTGCGTGATAAAACGCGCGAAATAATTGGAGGGTCGGGTGGATCGCTAACAAGCGACAGTTAACCTCAAAATTGGCAATCTTCCCAGCGCCAATACAATGCAACTGGGAGATGTGGAGCTCGTAATAATGGAGTATATCACTCAACAACACGGAAATAGGTACGCGCTGATTCGCCCACTCGAAAAAGCGCGTATATAGCCCCACCTTCCCTACGGGGAAATCCGCGATGGTGTCATTCGGCCCTGGTACCTCTGGGCGCAGGCCCATAGGGATAAAGTAATCCGAGGTAAACTGAATCAGTTCATCCTCGGTTATGTTAGAATGAAAATCATGAAGTTGCGCTACCATTTTGTGATTCAGAATATGTGCGCACGCGCTATTACCTTTGAATTATCGTTCTCGAAAGCGGATTTGAAGATGTAAAAATGGTGGAATTGTGATTTTTTAACTGTGGACAACACAGTGAATGGAGGCGGAAGTTTATATAGTTTCCCCATCCACCACAAATGATTGACACGTGTATCCCACTATCTCAAATCGTGTGGATAGGATATATGACGGTACAAGACAAGTGGGCAACCTCTCCACTTCCCAAGGTACCCAAATTGCACTTTTTTGGACTAGATACATAATACGTATTTTTTTTAGGCGGTATATTTTTGAAACCTTCCCGCGTACGTGTGGGGAATAATTTCGACACGACTTTAGTCTAGCATCCGCAGGTTTTACCCTGCGCACACTAGACTGGGGGGACATGATGACGTATAGTCTACACCCGGGTCACGAACCCGATTAGTAAACAATACTAATAATTAAGCCCACCACGTATGGGCCGCAACTGGACTACCAGTTATGCGGCTTGGGCCGACAAGGCCCAAGCCCAAAGTTATTTCTGGATAGGATATCGAGTATCTCCTAAATAAAGGGGATATATACTAAATATCCGATGTCGGCTAACACGCCGAGGAGTAGGGAACACGAAACCTACTAGGGTTTCATGCATATATAAAGGGCACCCAAGCCCTCGGTAAAGGTACGATCTACTGAAAACCCTAACTCTTCGCTGAAACCCCAAATTCGATTACTTACTCTCACGCCGGAGGATAATCGGGGGAGACAATCCCTCGATAAGCCTAACGGTGTTTGTTCTTTTTCTTAGTGCGCAGGTTCCATCAAGCATTAAGATCTAATTGGTACGAGAATAGAAGCCCTCACAAGGAACGCCCAACTTTTGTATCAACAACTTTCACCATTAATATTGATTGAGAAGTTAACAGTCCTGATACACTTCATAATCCAGCCAATCATTACCTCATGAAAACCAAAATTGATGAGAAGCTGCTCCAAAAAATCCCAATTAACAGTATCAAAAGCCTTTTGAAGATCAATCTTGAAAGCTACTCTTTTTGGACCACCTTTTCTATCATAACCTCTCATTAACTCCTGAGCAAGAAGAATGTTATCCTGTATTTGCCTTCCTGGTATAAAAGCACTTTGACTTTGATTAATCAGCTTTTCCAAACACCCCTTTATTCTGCTAGTCAAAATTTTGCTTATACACTTGTAGGTAACATTGCAGCATGAGATTGGCCTAAAATCAGAAACCTTTAAAGGAGTTTGAAGCTTAGGAATAAGTGAAATAATGGTTGAATTGAGTTCTCCTAATAGCTTTCCAGTGGAGAAAAACTCTTTAATGGCTTTACATACATTATCACCCACAATTGGCCATGCTTTTTTGAAAAATCTAGCAGAGAAACCATCAGGACCAAGAGCCTTGTTGTCACCTATACTGAACATAGCATCCCTGATTTCTTTGTTAGTCACTTCTCTAATCATGAAGTTAGCTTTCTCAGCAGACAATTTCCTTAGGAAGAGAGAATCAGGGTCATTTAAAGCCACCACAGGAACACTAGTGCCAAGAAATTTCTTAAAATGTTCAACAAATTGATTTGCAACTTGATCACCCTCATGTCTCACACCATTCTCATCATGAATAGAGCTAATTCTGTTCCTTAGAGATCTTCCTTTGAGAACTTTGTGGAAAAAAGAGTTGTTTTTATCACCATAATTGAGCCATTTAACTTTGGATTTTTGATATAATAACTTTTCCTCATCATTAACAGCAACCATATAGTCTTTCAAGATAGAACTTTCATCTTCTCTAAGCTTTTTGTTGTGAGGATCCAAATCAATGGCAGCTTGAATCTCTTTGACTTTCACTTTTAAAACTTTGACTTTTTCCACCAAGTTACCATTCTTCCAGTTGAGGCTGTTGAGAGGGTGTTTTAGAGCTTTCAATCTTTTTACCATAGCAAACATAGAGAAACCATCAACATTCATTTTCCAAGTATCTGCCACTACTTCCAGGAATTCATCTTTATCAGTCAAATAATTGGCAAACTTGAAGGACTTTTTCTTCCTTTTAAGACTGTTTGGGAGAACAAGAATAGCAGGGGAGTGATCAGAAATGAAGTAGGGCAAAAAGATAACATGTGCTTGTGGATAATGGCTAATGAAATCTTCATTCCCCATGACTCTATCAAGCTTCTTGAGGATACCAGAGAAATCACCCTGTTTGACTTTAAGAAGGTTTTTGGTCCAAGTAAAATGAAGACCAGAGGAGCACAAATCTTCAACCTCCATTTGATTAACACACTCTTTAAATTCAAGTATGTCAAGAGATATGTTGGAACTTCCAGCAGAATGTTCATTGATGGCTAAAGTCACATTCATATCACCACCAATCATCCATGGATGGCCATTAGTAATCTGCTTATGCCTGTTAAGCTCTTTCCAAAGAACTCTTCTTTCAACACCACCATTAGCAGCATATATGAAAGTTACAAAACTTATAAATTGGTTATCAGCAGTTTCAATTAAACATAACATGGCTTGTTTGGAGCAGTTAAGGCTAACAATGTTGATGTTTGCATCATTCCAACTAACAATTATTCTGCATCCTTTATTACTATGATCCATGTTTGAGAACCATTTCCAGTTACCAAACACTTTTCCACAGACTTTATCCAACTGCATTCTTTTCAGATGAGTCTCTAATGTGACACAAATGCTCAATCTTTCATCTCTAATAAGATTTGCAACTTCATCTTGCTTAGAAGTAGAACTCATTCCTCTAACATTCCAAATACCAATATTTAAATCCATACTTAAAGGTTAAAAAAGACTGTCATAAGATTCAACAGTCATGTAACACCTCTTTATCCATACCCCTAACATCACCCATATTCATTATATTTGCCATACCATCATTCATTTTCTGCACCTCTTCGACAACCTCATTAAACTCATTATTGCATCTTAATTCCCATTGCTCCTTGAAATACAAATACATCTCAGGGGTCCACCTAGGTTCTTCCTCCAGTCTAGGTTGCCTATGATTATTCACATATTTGTCAACAATTTCTTTATCACTCAAAACTTATTCATCAAGAACTTCATTATCCCCTATATCACAAAAGACTGCATACTTATTAGCACTTTTTTTCAGTTCATCCATTGTTTCTTTACTAGCTTTCCACATTCTACTAGGACTTATTGTGTTGTGTTCAGAAACTTTCCCTTTATCAGCCCCCTTATCATCATTCTGTTTTGCTTTCTTTTGCCAAACATGCTCTTTACCCCTAGTCTGCACAGGTCCTTTCTTATGCCCCATTCCAGTTGTATCTTTCTTATTCCTATTCACCCTAGCAAACTCCTCATTTTCATTGACCACTTTATCATTTACCACATTATCCTTTCCACTATCACCATTCACCTCACATTCAGTATTCTTATCTTTTAGTATAGTACATTTATTATCACAGTGACCAAATACTTTGCAATGATCACATCTAGGTGGCTTCCAAGTGTATTCAACATTGACAAACTTAGTCCAACTAGTTCCCAAATCTTTTCCCTTATACACTATCTCAATTTTATTTTTAAGCTCTTTATCAGCCTTAACCTCAACTAATACTCTAGCATATCCAATGCTACCAGTCCCCATATGACACATCCTAGCAGTGGTTCTATCCATCATGATTGGTTTTCCTAGACTACTAGTTATTGCACTTACACCCTTGACTGTCCAGGCTTCTAATGGCACATTGTACAGTTTGACCCATACAGGCAAAACCTCAGGCTCAGTGTTAACAATGTTAATACTTGGGTTCCACATTTGTACAACTAGTGGTCTATTATTTACAAGCCATATTCCATTTTCCAAAACTTGGTTAACACCTTCAATATTTCTGAACTTAAAGTATAAACCATTATGAGCAACTATATCTTTCAATCCAAATCTCCCCCACATTCTGCTTAAATTGTACTTAAGCTCAGAGTATGTCATCTTAGTACCTACAAACTGGCCACACAGAGTGAGATTCCACTTAGCACTACCTTCATTTACCATTTCATCATCAAATAAAACCACATCTCTACCATCCTCAATAGCTGTTGGAATTAGACTTAGTTTTTTCTCAAAATCATCAGTCAAGTCATTCCAATTCTTCTTATTGTTCCAAATTCTAGCCTCATTCTTATTATTCACATTAGCATCAAACTTCACATTATTCACCTCACCACTATGATCATTAGCTTTCATAAGGCTAGGTTCACTCATTTCAACAGAATTGACATTCAATTGCTTATTAGCCTCACTTAGTGTAGGAAAAACCTCATGCTCTGTTAGCATTTATTTTATAAATGCAAAAGTGATGGTCATTAGTGTTTACAACTTAAGTGTGTCATGTAATATGTAGTTAAAAAGTGGGCTAGTAGTATTAGTTTTCTATAGTCCAAATGTATAAGTGTAGTACATTTACTAAGCCCACTACATGGTCCATTTGTTATAGCCCATTCAAAGCCCATGAATGTGGCTGTGTTTCATATATTAACGCCACACACACACTCTTATCAGTGTGTCTCATTTGTATGAAAGAGTGTGTGTGTGTGTGAAACCTTGTCTTTGTTTATTTCTTTTAACTAAAGCTAATAAACATTTGACTGAAATTAACCCAAGATCCATGCTACTCTTTCTTGTTCTTAATATGTATATGTGAGTCATCATCTTGTTCTAGTTTGTGTTTGTATGTTAAAGTGTGCTCGGTGTTCATTCCTAGTGAAGATCGAGGTGTTACAAGTGGTATACATGAGCCAATCTTCAAGGTAGAAGGTTTGTATGTTTGGTTTGTTTCAAAAAAATTACCCACTGGTGTGACCACGTGTTGATTTTTTCTTGAAATCATATAGCAAAATACATTTGCAAGGTTGTGTTTGTTAAGGTGTTAACTACTTGGGTTGTGATTTAGTGAGTATTTCTCAGTTGGTTTTTGGGAAATATCTGCACTTTTGTTTGGTGTTCATAAGTTTCTTGGATCGAAATATATTAAGGAAGAATTCACTTTTGTGTTTTTTTTTTATTATTATATTTAGAATATCCTTGATATTATTGGTTCAAGTGGGAAAGTTTGTCAGGAATATTGCTAGTTGGTGAAAAAGTGGTCAGACATATCTCTTGAAATAAGGATTCACGTGGGCTTGGTACTCAAAAGTCAACAAAAGTGGCAAAAAGTTGAAATTTCTCGCAATTGCCAAGTCTCTCGGAATTACTTCTCCTCTCGGAATTAGTGCTTCTCGCAATTGCTGCTCCTATCGAAATTACTACTGCTTTGTCGCAATTAGTGCTTCTCGCAATTGCTGCTGAGTATCGCAATTCCTACTGCCATCGCAATTCAACCAGACTCTCGCAATTCATCATTTATCGCAATTGCAGGATAGTCTCGCAATTCAAGCAGTTTTATCGCAATTCAAGGATAGTCTCGCAATTCATTGCTGCTTTCGCAATTCAGAGATTTTCTCGCAATTGTAACCCGCAATTCAAGTTGAATCTCGCAATTGGAGCTATTTTATCGAAATTGGACTCGCAATTCACATTTTGGACCCGCAATTGGTGCAATTTTTGGAATTGGCAACTTTAGTCCTTGTACTTTCAGCTGCCTTAAGATATCTTTCGGATTTGACACTTTTGGCCCTCGCAATTGTGATTAAAAGACTTCAAAGTTAGATAACTTTTAAGGATTTGATTCGAACGTAATTTCGTCAACTCGAAAGTGAACTCGGTATTTTTACTCTTGTATAAGAGTGTAAAATACTTCGACAAACGGTTATCTACCCTTTTGTATAAAAGTGGTAGATTTTATATAAATCACGAATTTATATAAATAAGATATTTTTCTATCTAAATTATATTTTGCCATAATTTGTATAAATTTTGGTCAAATTGTAATTTCTCTAGAAAGTGTCGTGTTTATCTAAATTGTAATTTACATAACTTTTTGTCGAAATTGTAATCTTTTGACTTTGTCTTAATTATACTTGAATCAAGTTTCGTAACGTTATTTAATTTGTTACAACATCAACGATCATCAACAACAAACCAAAGCATCACATCATCAACCAAGATCAAGTTCAACCTTCAACGAAAACAACTTCTATTTTGTTGAATCGATCCTCAATCCACTTTATCATACAATAATTTCAAGATGACTACACAACAAGACATTCATGCCGCAGGTTCAGAAAACCGACCTCCAATGTTAGAAAAAGGTGGTTACCTTCCATGGACGAGTCGTATGCTTCGATATATGAGATCCAAACCTAATGGACAAGGTATACTCTTGGTCAACTCAGTCAAGAAAGGTCCATTCCAGCCTGGTGAGATTGAAGAAACAGCTGGAAACCCCCTAATGCAGAACCTCCCGTCGATCCAACGTACCGACCCAAAGAGGAATCGGATTACACTGAAGCAGATTGGAAGCAAATTGAAGCTGATCACCTAGCAATGCATCTAATTCAACTCGGTCTACCACAAGAAATATTTTGTGCTGTCGATAGCTGTGAAACTGCCAAAGAAATGTGGGATCGAGTTAGACGTCTTTGTCATGGTACAGAAATTGGCATTCAAGAAATGGAAAACAAGCTTCTGACTGAATGGGAGAAGTTCACAGCAACACCAGCTGAACAGATTGAATCTTACTACACACGGTTTTGTACTCTAATGAATGAGTTGATCAGAAACAATTTGGCACCTAAGCAAATTGTTCAAAACATCAAGTTCATCAACAACCTTCCAGAAGAATGGGGACGATATGTTACTATTGTCAACCAAACTAAGAATCTTCATGATGTGAACTACGATCAACTCTATGACTTTCTCAAACAAAACCAAAAAGAAGCAAATGAAGTCAGAACAGAGAAACAAGCTAAACAACAAGATCCTCTTGCACTCATAGTCCAAACACCTACACCTGCAACAGTCAGTGCACAACCATCATCATCATCATCCACTCAGCAATTCATGCAACAACAGTATATTCCACAAACACCATTCTACCCACAACAACAACATGTAATCCCACAACAACAATACCCACAACACCCAGATCAAGACGATCAGGATGAGTCAACTGCTGCTTTGACTCAAGCTTTTGCTTACCTATCAAAAGCATTCCAAGGACGTTACTCCACACCCACCAACAATAATCAACGAATCTCATCGAACACTCGCAACAAGCAGATTGCACAGCCGAGTTTCAACATGGGACAGCAAGGACAGATGGTTGGGGGATATGGGAATCAGCAGGGATATGCTACAAGATTTCAGATGGGTAATCAGAATGCAGGGCAGTATGTTGGTAATCAGATGGGTCAGTTTGCAGGGAATCAGATGGGTAATGCAGTTGGTAATCAAAGGGTACAGAATGCTGGGAATCAGTTTGGGAATGTTGCTCAGGGAGCTGGGAATAGAAATCAGGGAAATATGATGAAGTGCTTCAACTGTCAGGGTATTGGACACATGGCTAGGAACTGTCCAGACAAGCCGAATAAGAGGGATCCAGCTTACTTGCAGAAAGCATTAATGTTGGCAAACAAGGAAACGGCTGGACTTCAGTTGAGTGCAGAAGAGAATGACTTCATGGCCATTATGGATGCTTCAGAAGATCAAGAGGACATCGATGCAAACTGCATTTTTATGGCAAATCTCCAGGAGGCAAAGTACGACACAGACTCAGAAGCACCTCCTGCTTTTGACACTAATGCGGTTTCTGAGGTACAACCATATGCTACATGTCACAATAATGAAATATTTGATGTTTCACCTCAAAATGAACAGTATCCTGAGACTCCTAATCTCATTTATGATACATACATGGACGAACCAAGTTGTAGTAATACTAATTTGGAAACTCCAGATATGGATCCTAATGAAGAATTCGAGTCACAACATACTGATAATGATGAGGAAACACGTGCTATGTTTGAATCATTATTGCAAAATTGTAGTGTTGAAATAGAAAAGGTCAAAAAGGTCAATCGCGATGTTAAGGCCGCGAATGAAAAATTGACCACTGAGCTTGAGAGGTATAAGGTGAATGAAAGAGCTTATGATTTTCATAACAAAAAACAGTCGGAACTTGAGGTTAGCTTAAAAGAGTCCGAGTTAAGAGAAAAACGTTTACAAATCAAATTTAACACTCTAGATGTTAATTTGAACAATCAAATCAAATCTCTAAACAAGGAAATTTCTGAACTAACCAACCAACTTTCAAAACAAAAATCAACCTATTCCAATCTTGAAAAAGAAAAGAAGGAGTTGAATGAAAGGTTTTTAAAACGTGAAAAGGATCTTCTTAAAGAGATAAATGACAAAAAGGAAACCATTGCAAAGTTGGATAATTTGCTTGTAAAAACGGGTCATTCTGCACAAACAGTTAACTTGTTAATAAATGATCCAAACCCGATTTTACATACAATAAAGAAAGTGGCTATCGGTTATGAAAACCCTTGTAATCTCAAGAAAGCTCAGAGTGTACAGAATGTGTTATATGATGGTAGTGTGCTTAATGATAAACATGATCCGATTGAAATTTATGATTCGGATGAAACGATTGAGCGTACTGAAAAGAGACGAGTCAAATTGAGACAAATGAAACCAGAAATTAAACCAATTGATTATAACAAGCTTAATAAAGATTCTGGTGTTCATCTTGTTAAACAGGAGTCAAAATTGTTTTTTCAAAGACCAGTGGTCTTCACAAAACAAAAAGAAGTTTCAAAACATCTGCCTAACATCGAACAAATGGCATCTAAAAACACTTATGATTCAAGTGCAGCTAGACTATATTTGGTTGATCTTAAGCAGAGAATTGAAAAACTTCAACGTATTGTGGCTTCCAAAATTAACAATAACAAGTTTGAATGGTTTCCGGGTGTTCAGGATGAACTGAAAAAGATTTTTGAAAAGGAAATTAATCCACATGTTGCTGCAATCTATGCGGTTGTTCAAAATGTGGAAAATAATCTTTTGAAAGAGTCAGCAGAATTTGTTAAGGACCACAAATCCTTAGTGAAGGAAGCAAATGAATACTTGGAACACATAAAAGTTTTGGAACATCAAAATGACTCTCTCTCTTTCGAAGCTCTATCGACCGATATCATGTCTATTATTTTTCAAACATATTCTGTTGAGGATGATGAACGACTTCGAGCTGAGACTTCCGAAATTGTTATAAAATATGAAAAGGCACTTGCCAAGATTGAAAAACAAAATGTTACATATTTTAAACAACTTGATACGAAAAAGGAAGAATGCAAGTATGACAAACTGTCGTATGAGCGTTCTTACAAACAGTTGAAAGATCAAATTGATTTTTTGAAGTCTCAGCTTGCAAGTCAAAAAAGGCAGGGTGAGGAAACTACGGGTATTGCACCATTAACCCCTTTGCCTAATGAGAAACAAAAAGAGAAAGCTGTTGTCAAGAACACTAATGTAATAGCGCCTGGCCTTTATAGGATTAGTCCCACTACTGCATCTACCTCTAAACCTACAACATCTAGGGCGTTAGACAAAAGTAAGAACGATAATCCAAATGAATCTAGGAATGCTACAACATCTCAGGACAACATCATAAATTCTAATGAGTGTGCCTTACCTTCTACAGGATTAGAAAGCACCACTAGGAGCAAGCGAAAGTCTAGGAGCACTATCAAGAAATCTAGAGTATCGCCTGTCTCTGAAAGTGAATGCAAGGAAGTAGAAGAACACCCTAGGAATTTAAAGCTCTCAAATAAGGAACAAATATCATCTGGATGTAATGAACAGACCAGTGTTTTGAATGCATGTAATGAATCTGTTTGTTTAATGCAAGAAAAATCTTTGTCTGAAAATGCTTGTGATGATATTGTTTCTGATTGTGTGAATGATAAGCCTGAACAGAAAGATGGTCCTACACGAACTAGTGCTAAGACTAGATACCTTAACAGTCTCATTGCTGTATCTAGGACCATATCTAGTACTCTATTGCCTAGGGACTATCTTAAGCTGTGTGCATGGAAACCAACTGGTAGAAAGTTTACACGTAAGAATGGCAAACAAAAAGTTGTTCCCTTAGAACAAAATTAAACCATCTTTGTGTATGTGGTTCATGTGTTACCTCTAACCCATGGAACCAAATGAAATACGGTTTCCAAATGCAAGTATTTTCTGTTCTTGGCAGGTTATCGAGATATGTCTTTGGATCGTAGACTCGGGTTGCTCCAAGCACATGACTGGGAATCTGAAGCTGCTGATCAACTTTGTATGGCAGTTCATGGGGACTGTAAGGTTTGGGAATGATCATGTTGCAGCTATTATGGGTTATGGTGATCTTCAGTTTGGGAATTACTTAATCACACGAGTCTACTATGTCGAAGGGTTGGGACACAATCTGTTCTCTGTCGGACAGTTTTGTGACGCAGATTTAGAGGTTGCTTTTAGGAGAAACACTTGCTTTGTTAGAAATTTGGTGGGGAATGATCTCTTAATTGGGAATCGTGGCACCAATCTCTATGCAATTGACATAAACCAAATGGCCTCTTCATCTCCGATTTGTCTCATGACCAGGGCAGGTGAAACAAAATCCTGGTTATGGCATAGACGTTTGTCCCATCTGAACTTTGACACGATCAACAAGCTTGCCAAAGACAACATCGTCTCCGGTCTTCCAAAATTCAAGTACACCAAAGAACACCTATGTCCATCATGTGAGCAAGGAAAGAGCAAAAGAGCAACATATAAACCTAAACCCGTACCTAGTTCGGTTGATAGGTTGCATCTGTTGCACATGGACTTATGTGGCCCGATGAGAGTTCAAAGCATAAATGGGAAGAAGTATATTCTTGTAATTGTTGACGACTATTCAAGATATACATGGGTGAAGTTTTTGAGATCAAAAGATGAAGCACCAAGCACCATCATTACCTTTCTGAAGCGGATTCAAGTTCTACTTCAAGCTCCAGTTAGGATAGTAAGAACGGATAATGGCACGGAATTCGTTAATCAGGAGTTAAGAACATTCTTTGAAGAAACTGGTATTACTCACCAGACATCAGCTGTTAGAACTCCACAGCAGAATGGGGTAGTTGAAAGAAGGAATCGAACCCTTGTTGAAGCTGCTCGCACTATGCTGATTTATTCTAGTGCACCTTTATTCCTATGGGCTGATGCTGTTTCTACTGCTTGTTTTACTCAAAACCGATCCCTAATCCATCCAAGATTCAATAAAACCCCATACGAACTTGTCAACAACAGAAAACCGGACATTTCTTATCTTCATGTTTTTGGCGCTTTATGCTATCCAACAAATGACAGGGAAGATCTAGGAAAGTTGAAGGCTAAGGGTGATATTGGAATCTTCATTGGTTATTCTGAAAACTCGAGGGCATTCAGGGTGTATAACAGGAGAACGAAAAAGATAATGGAGACGATGAATGTGAAGTTTGATGAAATTTCACAAATGGCTTCTGAGAGACTCGCTCTAGAACCCGCGCTTAACCCGATGACTTCCGGACATATCAGTTCGGGACTCGCACCTCAAGGAGCTCAATCAATTCATTCAGAACAACCCACAGCTCAAGAAATGGATAATTTCTTCGAGTTCATGTACGATGAATACTATGGTGGCGCTTCGAAAAATGCATCTAACCAACATTCCGCTGCATCCACTCAACAACCACCACCACCACCATCAAATCCAGATGCATCCACAACATTTGAAGCTGGCGCACCACCTCCCTCACCATCAACATCATCTACATTTACTCCTGCAACTCCATTCATTGAAATTGTTCTACCAAGAATTGATGAGCAAGAACAAAATAATGCTGTGTTAGACGAAGAAGTCTTTGAAAACCCGTTTGGAACGGAATCTGGTGAATCATCTTCCAGATTACATGAACCGACTAACACGCAGTTATTCAGTCCAAGGTACCCTTCAACTCTACAGTGGACAAAAGACCATCCGATTGAACAAGTTATTGGTGAACCCTCAAGACCAATTCAGACGAGAAAACAACTTCATACCGATTTCGACATGTGCATCTATGTCTGCTCAGTCAGTCTCATAGAACCTAAGAACATTCGGGAAGCAATGGCAGATAATGCCTGGATTGAAGCGATGCAGGAAGAACTTCTTCAATTTCAAATCCATGACACCTGGGATTTAGTTCCAAGACCAATTGACAAACTAGTCATTGATCTTAAGTGGTTATGGAAAAAACAAAAAGGATGAAGAAATGACTGTGATTCGCAACAAGGCTCGTCTGGTGGCAAAGGGATACAGACAGGAAGAAGGAATAGATTTTGAAGAGTCATTCGCACCGGTTGCAAGGCTTGAAGCTGTCAGGATTTTCTTAGCTTATGCCGCTCACAAGAACATCACGGTTTATCAGATGGACATCAAGACAGCGTTCTTGAATGGAACTCTGAAGGAAGAAGTGTATGTGAGTCAACCAGACGGTTTCGTTGACAAAGATCATCCGGAATACGTCTACAGGCTAAAGAAGGCAATCTATGGTTTGAAACAAGCCCCACGGGCGTGGTATGACGAGTTATCATCTTTCTTGTTGTCAAATAATTTCACCAAAGGAACAATTGATCCAACCCTGTTTACAAGAAAATACAAAAATGACATTTTGATTGTTCAGATTTATGTGGACGACATAATTTTTGGGTCCACTAATCCGACACATTCAAAACATTTTGAAAATCTCATGAAAAGTAAATTCGAAATGTCCATGATGGGAGAATTAAAATTCTTTTTGGGTTTACAAATTCATCAATCCCCGCGTGGAATTTTTCTAAATCAAGCTAAATACACAATTGAGATTTTGAAAAAACATGGTATGGAAAATTGTGACTCTGTTGGTACTCCTATGGTCATTTCACCAAAAATTGGCGCTGACCTATATGGGAAACCCATGGATCCGAAGAAATATCGGAGCATGATTGGTTCTCTCATGTACTTAACTGCAAGCCGACCAGATATACATTTTGCTGTGTGTTTATTAGCACGGTTTCAGGCAAGGCCTACCGAACTTCACCTCCAAGAGGTTAAACGGATCTTTAGATACCTACGAAGAACCATTAACATGGGACTTTGGTATCCAAAGGATTCGGAGTTTACACTAATTGCCTTTTCAGATGCCGATCATGCTGGATGCCAAGTAACAGCGAAAAGTACATCAGGCGGAGCGCAATTTCTTGGAGAAAAGCTAGTAGGTTGGTCGTCAAGAAAACAAGATTGCACTGCTTTATCAACAGCAGAAGCCGAGTATGTGTCTCTATCTGCGTGTTGTGCTCAAGTCCTTTGGATGAGAACTCAACTCACAGATTATGGTTTCTCTTTCAACCGCATACCTTTGTATTGCGATTCAAAAAGTGCCATAGCCATCTCGTGCAACCCAGTGCAACACTCGAAGACCAAGCATATTAGAGTCCGCTACCACTTCATAAAAGAGCACGTTGAAGAGGGTACTGTTGAATTGTTTTTCGTTAAGACTGAATACCAACTCGCTGATCTATTTACTAAAGCCCTCCCAAAAGAGCGGTTTGAAAACTTAGTTCGTCGAATTGGCATGCGAAGCCTAACTCCCGAAGAGTTAGAAAGTCTTCTCGAATCTTATTGATTTACTTCATAAAGCTTCGAATATAAATATTTTTGTAAATATATATTTGTTAATATCTATACTGTAAATACAGAAAATTTCAAAAAGACCATAAAAATTATAAAACATCAAAAACCAAAAATATTCTTCTCACGACATGTCTCTCGTCTAATCAATATTCTGTACGTACTTAGAAATGTCATTCAACAATGATACGGGTATTTACAGATGCTTGAGCGAGAGTTATTTTTTTATGTTTTTCTAAAACATGTCGTTTCTCAAATTTCTTCATTAAGGCTTTCGTGCATTTCAGTACGAAACCCGCGCTACATTGAATGACTTCTGATTATTTCCGATCAGGACTCGCAATGTTAATGGCGAAAAGCTAAAACTCGTGAGCACTTAATCAAAATTGTTTCAAAAGATTTTTCAAAGTCTTTTTTATAAATTTTGTGCTCACAACAACTCCCTCGAAGACCCCTAAATGCTTTTAAACTCAAAAGTTTAACCATTTGCTCTAATAAAGGGGGAGTATAAAAAGAAAATGTTCCATTTTTCATGCTAAAATCAGTCCGTCTCTCCACAAAAAGTTTCATTTTAATCAACTGTTTTCAAAAATACCACTTCATGCTATTTTTGAGGGGGAGATTAAGTGTTTATATATGGGGGAGAGGATGTGATTAAAATGTGATCTAAAAGAAGTTTTATCGTTTGAATCTCAAAACGAGTTCTTCAAAAAGACTCAGCATGAACCCTCGAATTGACGAAACTAAATGTCCGTTCTCGAAAAGACATGTCCTGGACGGGTAATAATTTCAAGCTGGTTTTCCAGTGATGTAAGCGTGTCTCGCAAAGGACTTGTCTGAGTAGAATGTACCAATTCGAGAGATGATCATTGAATATGACTGGGACGGGTAATAACTTCAAGCTAGTCTAACTAGTGATGTAAGCGTGTCTCGCGAAGGTCGTGTTCATTGAAAGTCGATCATTTCAAATGTGCGAACTCTACCCAACATGTGCAATTTATTACAAAAATGCATGAGCACATGTGAAGGGGGAGTGTTTCATAAATTCAAAACTCTCGATGTGTTAACAAAATGTGTTTTCTTATAAACACGTTGAGAGATTTTCACAAGGTTTAATGGCATGTGACAAATAATCTAGGATAATCATGGAGTAATAAGGTGATTATGGTTAGGTTATGTCCAATGATCCGCCAGAACCGGAGGGATCTACACAAGGACTATTCCAATAGCTTAGAATTAGAAGTCCTTAGGAAAGATTGAAAAAAGGAGTATAATGAGAAAGGAGAAAGAAGGGGTTGAAGAATGAAAAAGAAAAGTTTGTGTAAGGGTGAAAAGAAATAGCCCTCCATGAAAACTTAGGTCAGAAACCGGGTCAATACATCTGCTATCGGTACTCACCAAGGTGATACTGGTATTGAAGACAAGACGTCATGGACCCAGTGACGCAATGCACCACCCCTCCTATCCACTCAGATATCTCTTAAAAGATATTTGTTTCATTTCTCACGGAGAACACTACATAATCTATCGACCTCTCACTCCGAGATGTGTTGATATTGAAAAGGTGGCACTCTGCTCCATGCCTCCGACGACTAAAACCAAAACGCACATTATTGAGTCTAGAGACATGAGATTCATCAAAAGATCTCTTAGGAACACTTCCTATGCAATACACTTGTGTTCACTCAAAAGAATACAAGTTGTATGAGTCTTAATGAGATCTAAAAGATCTTGCCTCACGACATGATGGCCGAAGGACGATTTATTGCTAACTGTTTTATGCAGGTACCGACGGAAGTCCACCCACCATCATCATCTACTAATGACGAAGCATCTGGAATGAAGGAGTAGATCAAGGCAAGAACGACCAAGAGACGATTCTTTGAAGATCACAGCGCATGAAGGAACATTGAATGAAGACTATTTTTGCATTGACACACTAAGCTCAAGTCGTTGAAGACAGAAGAACAATCACGGGATCATCATTTGAATGACCATCCCTTAGGGGGAGATTGTTAGCATTTATTTTATAAATGCAAAAGTGATGGTCATTAGTGTTTACAACTTAAGTGTGTCATGTAATATGTAGTTAAAAAGTGGGCTAGTAGTATTAGTTTTCTATAGTCCAAATGTATAAGTGTAGTACATTTACTAAGCCCACTACATGGTCCATTTGTTATAGCCCATTCAAAGCCCATGAATGTGGCTGTGTTTCATATATTAACGCCACACACACACTCTTATCAGTGTGTCTCATTTGTATGAAAGAGTGTGTGTGTGTGTGAAACCTTGTCTTTGTTTATTTCTTTTAACTAAAGCTAATAAACATTTGACTGAAATTAACCCAAGATCCATGCTACTCTTTCTTGTTCTTAATATGTATATGTGAGTCATCATCTTGTTCTAGTTTGTGTTTGTATGTTAAAGTGTGCTCGGTGTTCATTCCAAGTGAAGATCGAGGTGTTACATGCTCCATAACACTATAGTCAGCCTTATCATTCAACTTGTTCCCAGTCTTATTTCCACTATTATTATCCTCACAACTCAATTCCTCATTCTCTTCCCTAACTTCCTCATGTGATTCAGTGTTATTTGCCCTAATTTCATCATTATTAGTATCATTAGTTTTCTTTTTGAGTTTTTGACTTGCTGTATTAACTACATGATCACTAAGCCATATCGGAGCCCTAGTTTGCCTCGTAGATCTTTTATTTTTCTTATTCGACATTGAAGAACAATAAAGCTCTAAATCAAGACTAATAGAACTAAAATTAATACAAAACCGATCTACACTATCATCAGAATCTACTTATTCGACATGAAATTGATAGAAAGCAAAAAAGGACAATTTAGGGGTTTTCACTAAACTCAACAAAATTCTAATTAAAACTAACCATTGTATACGGAATGAGAAGACGAATCGAATGGTGTAATTAGAATAGAATTTTGTTAATGATTTTGCTATGAAATGAAGCTTTTAGTGATGTTAATGGTGGTGAAATTGGGCGGGGAAATTCTGGTCGTATTTATATCTAGAAGTTATTTACTTTACATATTTTACTCAGATACCCTTCCTTTCCATTGCAACAAAGCTTTAAACACATAAATAAATGAACTTATAACAAGCCTAGTACGTGTCAATCCTGCGGTGCTGGTCACAATTAAACTTTTGGTTTTTCTCTCCGTCATAGCTGTAAGATTGCTCACGCACAGAGGCACGGTTCCAGAGATATTGTTGACAGAGATGTCCAAGATCTGCATCTTGGAAAGCAGGCAGAAGCTTTCAGGCATGGTGCCATGGAACCCATTGGATGTTAAGCTTAGAACCTTCAAATTGGATAGGCTTAACCCAATCCAAGCAGGTATAGGACCCGAGAGGTTATTTTCCCCGAGATCAAGAAGCTGAACTCTGGTACAATTCTGTAAGGAGGATGGCAACACTCCGGTCAGCCTATTGCTTCGCATACTCAACAACTGAAGAGACATTAGGCTTCCCATAGATGTAGGAATTCTTCCAGTAAAATTATTATTTTCAAGATCCAGATAAGACAAACGAGTGAAGTTCATCCAAAAATCAGGAATCTCTCCTGATAATTGGTTATATGAAAGATCGAGTCTACCAATGGAGGTGAGATTCCACAAGAAGGATATTGATCCCGAAAACATATTACTTTGAAGATATAAAGTGAAGATTTGAGAAGGAAACAATGGTACTGGGCCCGAGAAGTTATTGTAGCTTAAATCAATGTGAGGTTGCCTCCCATACATCAAATCTGGCACACTGCCATGGAGTTGATTAGATGATAGATTTAGGTAACGGAAACTGGGAGTTAGCTGCTCCCAAAACCAATCGGGAACAAAATCATCAATTTGGGCACCTGAGATGTCAATTATGGTTAAATTCTTCAAAGTTCGTAGCCACGCTGGGAAAGTAGGACCCAACTTGCATGATGACAATGAAATGGTATCGAGTGAAAATGTTGGAGACCAATCAGAATCAATTTCAAGAACCAGGAAGTTATATGACAGATCTAGATAAACTAGACGAGAGAGATTTGTTAGGTGAGTTTCAGAGATTGTACCATTCAGAAGATTTGAAGAGGTCCCTAAGAATTGTAGCTCAGAAAGTGGCATCAACCTTTCTCCTAAGGTCCCTTCCAAACGGTTTCTCTCAAAATACAACTCCCTCAACGAAGAAAGTACCGAAAGATCTGGGAGAAATCCACTGATCTGGTTATAAGCTAAATCAAGGATTAAGAGATTTGACGTATGCTCAAGTTTAGCTGGAAAAGATCCCTTCAAGTCATTATCCTTAAGATGTAGTTCATTTAAAGCTGTGAATACTGTAAAATCAGGCAAGAAACCAGTAAAATTATTCGAACTCAAGTCCAAAACTCGGATCGACTTTTCTGCTGGTGCCAACTGGCGGAAGAAGCTCGGAAGGTCTTCACTAAAATTGTTCCCATTTAGATATAGTGAATCTAAGTAGCTGAAGTTCCCAAATGATTTCGGGATGCCACCTTCAAGGCGAGTGCCACTCAAGTCTAAGTTCTGTAAGTTTGTGAGTGTACCAAAAGCTTCTGGGATGGTACCATGCAAGTCGTTTCTGGAGAGGTCGATGCTGGTAAGGCTGTCACTTAAGTTGAATAACCAAGGATATATCAAAGAGGAAGGAAGGTCGTTAGAGGATATATCGAGAATAGAAAGAGACTTTGAGAAATTGCTGGTTGGAATAGTAAAAGGAGTTTGTGGAAGAAAACAACTAATTAGATGGAGATCGAATAGGGATGGAAGCTGGGTGATTGTATTTTCTAACAATCTATCAGACTCACTGAGGTCTACATAATTGATGTGTAAGATTTGGAGTGAGGATAGTTTGGAGATCCACTCCGTGTTCTTCAAAATGATGGAAGAACTTGAGAGATCAAGAGTTTGTAAGTTTGTAAGATTCCCCAATTGAGGAGGGACTTTGGAATCCTCAAAAAGGATGTTTGAAAGGTTTAGGTAGCGAAGTTTTCTGAGGGAACCAATAAATTCTGGAATTCGATCGAAGCTATTATAACTAAGGTCCAAATGATTTAAGTGGTTCAACTCTAACAAAGATGAGTTGATCTCACCACTCAATACAACTCTCACAGCAAGATCATCTGACCAGAATCCATTAAGATCGAGGGATATGACACGATCAGTTCTGTTGCTGCAGCCTACACCTCTCCATAAGCAGCAATCCTGTGAGCTTCTATGACTACTCCAAGAAGAGAGTATTCCAGCATCATCCACTAACCCATTTTTTAACTGGAGTAGTGCTCTTCGCTCCCTCTCAATGCACCGTGTTTCAACAAAAACAAGGCTGATACAGCATATGAATAATGCAAGTAAAGACACGGGAAAAAGATGCATTTTCATTCTACCTCTTCCCATGGAAAACAAATCGATATCTATATATGAGGATGAACGTAATCCCGTTAGGTATTATTTATACATCAATCAGAAATATTAGTAATATTTTTCAGAATTCAGAAGCATTAGACTATTTCAAAGAGTCAACGCTTCACAATAATAAAAACTCTGTCAAAGAACCAAATCTTACCATTAATGGCAATATTCATTTCATTTTTTAATTAAGTTGATATCTCTTAAATTAGAAAGATTCAACCCAAATCTTAGACGTGTAAAGTTATTTAAAAAATCGGCCGACTTTGTAGAATCAGTCATAAATATATGCCAGAATAATAAACATTAAATCCAGAGGAGTCCATATATATAGCTATCATGTTTCACTATTCCAACATGTACCTAAGATAGGATAGATCAAAAAAGAAAAACAGTAAGATGGCATCAGTACCTTAATATGCCAAAAAGCCAACTAACAGAATATGTTTTTACTAAGAAGTATCTTACGGCATTGATCATTGATCATTGATCAAAAGCTTTCTTATAGCTTTCATAAGACGTACTTCATGTAAAGTAGAACTTTCATGTTTTGGATTGGACCGACTACGTTTTTGTTTATAATATCCATCTTTTGAAAGACGATCACCATTCATTTTTATGAAATTGTAACATCAAAAATTTATAAGTGTACAAAATATTTTCAACATTCTTAAAGATATTTTTAATAGGGATTAAGTCATAGAATAACAATGTACTTTTCAAAGTGTACCGTTTTGGTACGTGTACTTTTTTAAAGTTGTAGAATAGCAATGTACTTTCATAAGTGTTTCAATTTGGTACGTGACGATGACGTGTCACGCTATAAATGGTGCCACGTGTCAGACTTCCGGGTATGACACATCATCATCACGTACCAAATTGGAACACTTATGAAAATACATTGCTATTCTACAACTTTAAAAAAGTACACGTACTAAAACGATACACTTTGAAAAGTACGTTGTTATTCTACGACTTAATCCCTTTTTAATATTAAGTTTCTCAATTCTTCCCATGGATTAAAAATCGATATCTATGAGGATGGATGAAAGCCCAGTATTAGTATTTATATCCACTCAGAAATATTAATAGTAGTAATTCTCATGTGTTAGACGTTTTCAAATAGTCCACTCAACATAAATAATGTAGGCCGCATTATTGGGTCGTAAGAAAGGCTGAAAGGGACTAATCTAATCCGCATTCAATAGCGTTGGACCAATGGCTGCATGAGCTGTGTACAATACTATATGCACTTATATCTACATCGCATTTAATTAGAAAGCTAGATTCCAACCATATCTCAGATATGCTAAGTTACTTTAAAATTCATGCTCTATATTGTAATGTTCCTTTGTTGTTTTCTTTCGCAATGGGCTTCTCGCTAATAAGATGTTTGATAGTTCATTAAAATTATTTTGATGGTTTAAAAACAATGCTAACTCTATCAATGAGAAGGCTGAAATTGGTGCACCAAGACAATGTCAACAGTAAAATATGTGGTTGCTAAGGACTCAAAGAGTATCTTATGTATTTGATCACTGATCAAACGGTTTTGTTACGCGCTGCACATGATGTCAGACTTTTTAACTGTATGGAACGAGTATAATTAGTTTGTAAAGTACATCCACTAAAAGACAATCACCAAATTCATCCCATTAAAGTTAGAAGCATGTCACAAAGTGAATATGATATGCATATGCACTGCCATATATATACATTAAAAAAAAAAAAAAAAATAAAATAAAAAAAAAAGAGAAGAAGATCATGAATTTATGTAATTGATTAGTAAACTAAAATGTTGGGAAAGGAATAAGCGTACGACCTTTAACTCCTTGGTAAAGCTCATATCCATGCTTGTTTTCACCAAAAAAGCACTAGCTCTTATTCTCAGGAAATTACGGACATCCTGTACAACAATACAAAACGTTTCTGCACACAATAAGGGAAAAAAAAGGTAAGGTTTCGATTAGTTGGTGAGAAATGGGTCATTTTTCTTTAAAAATTAAATGGAAAAAAGTAGGGGAACTTGTTTAGTCGCAAAAAATTTGAAAAGCTTTTCCAAAAAAGTGAAAAGTTCAAGTTTTAAATTTTAAGCGCATGTTTGGCAAAACTAGTTGAAAGGTGTAAACTCTAAGCTGTTAGTGTTAAACTATAATAGCTGCTAGCATTATCTACAAGTTGTATCTTATTTATTTTTTTATAAAAGTGTTTGGTAAGGTAACTCTTAAGAGAGCACGATGTAGGTGTAAAAGGGTTTTCTGTATTCTTGAATCAAGAGAGTGTGTACAATATAAATACTGATGCAACATACTAAAAAGCTAGACGGGCTTGGCCCAATACAAATTATATTATACACTCAATAATAGTCCACTAACAATAGGGAGGGTTAAGCGCCATTCGCCACCAAAATCAACAAATAGTGTTGCCGTTGCTGCACCGTCGACGATGCCGACCTACGTTGTTGCAATGGCTGGTGCCGTTGGTATTTCTCTCTTTCTTTTTTTTTGTGAGTGTGGGGGGTATTTTTGGTGGGATGTTTTGTAAGACCTACATGCACCAATAAGTGTTATTGTTTTTTTGTTAGGATGGTGTTTTAGTTATTGTTGCGTCATTGGAGAAATAATGAGGTGGCAATGATGTGCAACACCAATAAGTGTTATTGGTGGTGTTCGACACCTAGCTCTCTAACTATAATTGTAAAATGTTAAATGACATAAAAGGACATAGTTATATTAATTGTAAACAAGTGTAACACACAAAAAGTAATAAAATTATCGATGTGGCAATATCATCACGGATTCATTTCATCTCATAAGATGTTCCTTCAAGAGATTTTCAGTGTTTGTTTCATAACCACAAAAACATCATGAAGTTCATCGGTGTTTTATAATTTCGACCATTTTTTACCATTTATCTTTTTTCGCCTTTCTATCAACCGGTGCCATCTAGCACAAATCGGAACATATATTTATCAAATGATATTACATGACCAACACACAAACTATAGTTCAGAGATCCACTCGGTAGGCAAAGTGTTTTGCATGGGACGATTTATTATTATTGCCTTATGCAACTTGCTACTGTGATAACATCTTCTTGATAATAACTCCTAACTTAATAATGGAAGATCATTGTTTATTATAACTCTTAGTTTCTTATTAGATAGATTCAAATCAATTGTCTACTGCGTAATTTTTTTTCAACAAAGTCTACTGCATGAATTAAGTAATTTATTGTACTTCTTTTGCATTAGTAGTACTTTTTGCATTGAGCCTTACTAATACTTCTCTTTTTTCTTTTCTACTGCTACTTTTTGTTTTTGTGTTACATTTGCTCCTCAGAATACGCATATAGGCCTACTAATCTTATATGTTACTGGCTTACTGCTTCTTTTCACGCCAATATTAAAGCATATATGTGATCTCTACAGCTCATTTTATTAATATACGACACAAGAAATCACGACTTAAATGTTACTACTTCTAAGACAAGAAAAAAGACATCCATACCCCACCGACACCAAAGAACAACATCTAAACAAAAAACACGTAAAAAAAATTTCTTATGCTAAGAAAAGTGTATAATAAAAAATGCTAAATTCTTCTCAGTGAGAGACGTCACTACAAGAAAAGACAGAAATGTAGTCGCCATTTTGCACTAAACGACAAAAAACACGCTTGACCGAGCCAAGTATGCGTTGAATTTTTAAGTTGATAAAATCCCGACGACGTGTCGTCGGGATAATATTGAAAACGTTTGACTTTTCTAAACATGGTGAAAAACTGGGCGGGAATTTGCCCCGCCAATATTTTGTCGACGACATGTCGTCGGCAACATATAAACCCAAAAAATAATTGCAATTAGCGATTGATTAGCGTTTGATTAACGTTTATTTTGTCATTACTGTTATTGTTGTCGTCGGGATTTATTTAGACCTAATTTTTGTTTTCCCCCGCGTGTGAATAATAGCGAATAATTGAGCGGGGTTTTTTCCTGCCTGTTTTACACCGACGACATGTCGACGGGATTTTCTTCCCAAACATATTATATACACTCTCATACTCAAAACCACTCAACCTCACAACCTCTTATCTTCACACCAATTTCAAAACCTGAGATGCAGCGATATAATCCTTTTATGTGTTCTTGTGGAACAGGAAATATAAAACTAAGAAAATCACATAAAAAAGATACATTTGGATGGGAATATTATGCATGTCCTCTTTCGAAGGTGAACAATCATACATTTCTTATTTATGTAAATATACAAACAATCATAACATTTCCTTATTTATGTAACAGCCAAGAGAAAATGATCATGGATGTGGATATTTTATGTGGAAGAGTGAATTTGATGACCGGTTACGGGTAATCTCTTCTACTTCAACATCTCAAGGTTCTGGATCTGCACCAACAGAGTGCTCAAACTGTAATGCCAAAGATCTTAGGATAAACATGCTGGAATCACAAAAACAGGTGCTAGAGACAAGAGTAAACATGCTGGAATCACAAAAACAGGTGCTAGAGACAAGAGTAAGGATGCTGGAGGCAAGACTTGAAATGGCAACAAATCCCGACGACCACGACCACGCATGTCAGTCGGCTGCAATACTCCGTGAGCTGTTAGGTGACTTGGACAATCTTCATATGTAATGTTGGTGGTTTTGTTGTTGTTGTTGTTGTTGTTGTTGTTGTTGTTGTTTGTGTTATTGTTGTTGTTTAATAAAAGCGAAGGTTGGTTGATGTTGTTGGTGAGTGTTTAGATGAAGAGTTGGAGTCATGGGTTTGATGTATAAGAGTTTCCGAGTTCTTTGTTTTCTTTTGACCTAGATCTGCATTAGTTAATGAAGATGTCTTTCTAATGTGTTCTAATGTGATATTGTACGTACGTTATTAACTATGTTTAGTTATGCATATATACGTGGTTGCGTGGTTTTGTAACCTTACAACAGGTTTTACCTCTCGAGGGATCTCAAGAGGCTTACAACCCCACCAGGCAGTGTACCTGACCGATGTAGTATAGTGTAGTGGTAAGTACGGGGGATTGATCGTTCTCCACAGGGAATAGTGTTCGTTAGGTATGAAAGGCTACTCTAATTAGGTCTAAGGGTTGAGGAAGATTCTTTTTATGTTTTTTATAGTTTTTATGAAAGCAAGTAAAATCTCGGTTTTGAAGGAGTGGGCGGAATTAGTTGCTAGTCAACTAACCCAAAATTTACTACGAATGCAAATAAAATAAAATAACAAAAATGAAATGTGGTGAGAAACTTATGTGTATAGAAATGTGTTTACTTAGATTTCCTTACTCCCTAACTATCTTTTACCGGTTAATTAGTGTGTATTAGTCGCGTGGATGACGGGCGTATTCCTTAATACCATTCGTGGGGTGGCGTACTTACTTCCCCAACTCTACAAGCTCCTACTTCACTCCTATGTCGAGCCGGCTAGGAAGCTCCTAACATGGGATCACTAGAATTCGCTTGTGCATTAAATACAACCATAAAAACCTTTAGTACGCGTTTGGTTCATGTTTCTTAAGACGTTCAAGCAAGTTACCGAATAGGAAGTTAGCCAGTTTTCTTAAGCCTAACATAGATAAACAATCATCCAATACAACTAACAACACACTAACAACCAATAATCAATAGCTAGGTTTCATTAGATCTAAGCAAACACAAGATAAAATTAGCCTAACATGTTAAACAAAAGACAAGCATAAGATAGAATCAAACAACACATAGACATATTGAATGATTAATTGATAACTTATCTTTCAATGAAACATGGAAGATCTCAAGGCAAAAAGCCCTGAAAAAGTAGCTAAAATCGTCTTAGGGTTTTATCCCAAAATTCCACACACTAAGCTCTCCCTTAATGACAAAAAATTAGAAAACTATATATAGATTTTTGGATCTGACGGCGTCACCTTATGCATTGTGACGCCGTCACCTCGCCGCTTTTAGGGTTCCCGGGTGACCTTCTTGACGCCGTCCCTCTTTAGCTCTTCAAAAATCCATTCTGGCCTATCAAGGCTTGACGCCGTCGGATCATGAACGTGACGCCGTCCCCTTATGATTTAAGCCGTGACGCCCTTGATTTAGTTAAAGCGTGACGCCGTCAGAATTCTCATGCTAACTCACTGGCCCGTCATGAGTAAATTTCACATCCCACTTTTCTTGCCAAGGCATGACGCCGTCCAGAGTAAAGTCTGACGCCGTCAAGAGTAACTTTCAGCCGATTCTTGAGACTTTGCCGTTTTCTTCACTTTAATGCTCCAAAAACGTCCAAAATGCCTCCTTTTCCAGATTTCTCCTCAAAAGTACCTAAAATGACAAAAGGAACGATTTAGGGCAATATTTGATCAAATAAATACGATTCCGGGCTTAAATGACCCCTTAAAAGCGGTACACTTCTCGCCTCATCAAATACCCTTACACTTGAGATTTGCTTGTCCTCAAGCAAATGCGCTTTTATTCTAATCAAAATACAAGTTAGGGGTCATTTAATGCAAACATAAAAGTAATTACAACAAATAATCGTTCCACTTCAATCATAATAAGCACGGAGATTACAAACTAGCACCTCACAAGTAGTGTTTAGATACTCACATCTCTCAAGTGTCATCAAAATAAATCTCATAAATGAAAACGGAAAATATCTCTCACTACCTGTCATAGCAAATAGATTACCATAGGCTTGGGAAAGGATCGAAAACCTCCTCCACTAGGCGTAAGCACCTAAGATAAACTATCAAAGAGGGCTTTTAAATGGGTTATAACGTTAGGTGTAGGGAAAAGGAAAACACGGTTTTGTTGGATAAAGGATATTTTACTGGTGGCGAGTTAAAGATCTTGATCAATTACATGTACTATACAATGTTGCTAAGCCAAGACTAGACTCAATTTTTAAGCTAGAAACAAAATAACAAAATAACAAAAACATAAAGATAAACATAAAATGAAACGGGATGGTAGTCCGTATGTTTTTTCTATTTTTCATTTTCTCATTTTTTTGTGTTTTTCTTGATTTTTTTTTTTTTTTTTTTTTTTTTTTTTTTTTTGACATACATTCTTGCCCTACCATCCAAAATAATACATCATAGGGGCGTTGCATTCCCCTTACACTTGAATTTTTTACATAACTTTACAAATACTAATCTAATGACTCGAATTAAGATAATTGAAAAACTTGGAGTACTTTTAAAACATTTAGCACATATGGGGGTAATAAATGATGTTCTTCCCCATTACTCCATTATACTAGTACTTTACCCATGAGTCCCAATCGTCCCAAAACAATATGTACAAGGATATGACTCGACTTAGCAACCATGTAATCAACTAGATCATTAACTTGGGTTTAAACAAATGTTGTAACAATAATGCACTAAAGATCAGTGCATACAAGGTAGGCTAAGGCGATTTGGGTGTACATTTTAGTGGGGTGTAACAAATTCTTCCTTTAAGTAAAATGCTTAAAGGTCGAAACGAAAAGATAGGCTCTGAGGGGTGTACTAGGGGTATCGTGTACTAAAAATGAGTACAACGCAAAGGGTGTGGGAGAATTACTTGACCAATGTAGCCAACGTAATTATAACAAAAACACAGGTGTAAAACAATGGGTTAATCCTAATGCCTCTTATCATGTAGTAAATCTAACTACACGAATGTAGTCTCACTTGTGGCCTTGGAATGGTCCTAACGCAAGTTCTAGAATCTAAGTGCTACCGGTACACACATCATAGCATAAATGCTTTTCCTACCAATTCTAGGGGCGAACCTCACATATTTGGGGGTGGAAAATTTTTTAGTGGTACGGTTTTTGTGCTAGTCATATAACTCCTATCCGTGAGACGCTCATTAAGATCAAAGTTTCACTCCTATATGTTGTAAAAAATTTTAAATTTGGCACTAAAATTACCCTAATCAAGTATTTCTCTCAGTTTTATTACACATCTATTATTAAACAAACAAAAATCAAGCGCAATTGTATTCTCTAAAATCGTACTTTTACCCTCCCCCTTACACTTAAGATGAACATTGTCCCCAATGTTCAAATAACAAGATGTAAAAGCAAAAAGTAAAAGAATGAAATCAAATACTCCCCTGATTCGCTCGGTGGATAATGAAATTACACGGTTAAATCTTCCTCCAAAGAGAATGTTGAAGCTCCATGACTAATGCATCGCCATAAGCTTGATTCCATAAACATTTCCTTGTCCAAAATAACCTGTTAACCTGAGAAAACAAACACGAAAACCTGCATAACATCGGCGGGATAAAATCTATATATAAGGATATAATGCTTGTGGAATGATAATTTTGCAGATTCCTGGAGATTATAAGTTGGAGATTTAATAAAAACTTTTTATGAAAACAAAACTTTCAAAAATTTCTGGAAATTAAATCTGACGCCGTCAGGTTATAACCCCTGACGCCGTCAGAAATGACCTGACAAAAATTTTCATTTTAAGTTTCCGGAAAATTTCTGGAAAAACCTTTACCTTACTTCCTGGAAATCCTGCAAAACATCATTATGACTCGATACAAGCATTTGACTCAAACAAATACTAATATGTATGCTAATTTATTATTATTACGATTCATGTTCATTTGTGTTCTAATAAACCGATTTAGATTTCCCTTACACTTATCTTTTGCAAAATACCTTTATATGTAGTTAAGACGAAGTTAAAAACAAAATAAAGCATTTTCACAATTTAGTTTTGAACATGAATCAATAAGAATAAAAATTAAACATACATACGGAAACAAATAAAATCAAACAAACAAATAAATAAACACATAAAGCAAATAAAACAAATAAAGCTTGGGTTGCCTCCCAAGAAGCGCTTTTCTTTATTAACGAGTCTTGTAGCTAGACTCAAAGTCACGGGGTCTACGTTTTTCCATTTTGCTTCTCAATTGCCCCTCTAATCATCCTAACAACCTCCATATTAATTTTGTATTTAGGTCCAAGGTTTAAGCAATCTTTATAATAAAGGCTTCTCCTATTCCAAACATGGTCCATGCCTTTTTCTTTATCCTCTTCATTGATGTCCTCAATCGCACCAATGTTGTCCATGTCAAATCGAGGCACAAAACGAAACTCATTAACCCGATAAGGCATCCTATATGTGATCCTATCTATGTGATTAGAAAACTGAACCGTGCCTTTCAAACGGTCATACCTTAAATTGGATGCCTCGATAAATGGCTTACCTAACACAACGCGAGATAGGCGGCAGTCAACAACACTTGCCATATCTTCTAAAATCATGAAGTTGGTGACAAAGGTAAAGCTCCCAACAAGGATATGTATATCCTTAATTCTTCCAACGAAGTTACAAACTCCGCCTGGACACTTGGGGTCCATCCTAGGCTCAAGTGGTGTGTTTATGATTTGGCTATAGAGGCCTGAGGACATAACGTTGATTGGGGATTCACAGTCAATGTAAGCATGCTCAACGTATTGGTACCCAATCATACATGGTATCTTCACATTCCCGGGATCACCTCTCTTAATCTTTGGGTCAATTCTAACAAAAGGTGGTCGAGGGTTATCAACTAGGTTGTTATAGTAAGCAATCTCCTTCTTAGTGGGGTATTCATTGAAACAATCATCCAACCTAGGATCTACCTTTACTTCCTCAATTTTCTCAATCAACTTATCAACCGTAAGATTATTACGTTCTAAGTAATTATCTGAGTATATGGCGGTCCCTAAGTTGTTCAAGGCATAATCAAGCTCTATATCAATCATTCTACTGAGCTCCCTGAGCTCACTAATCTCATTCTCAAGTTGGCTACGCAACAAAGCCACTTCGCCAGGTGTAAGGGGTGGATTCGCGTTTTCCATAATGGCAAACTGAATAGTTAATGAAAATCTGTTACGAACAAAAGCACAAAGAAAATAGATAGACTAAAGAAAACCTAGAAAAATAAAATAAAAATCTCACTAGAAAGGAATCTAGTGAGTAGACCTAATAGAAATAAAAATTCAACCTAAACAATAACTATTCCCCGGCAACGGCGCCAAAAACTTGATTGCGTGGTTTTGTAACCTTACAACAGGTTTTACCTCTCGAGGGATCTCAAGAGGCTTACAACCCCACCAGGCAGTGTACCTGACCGATGTAGTATAGTGTAGTGGTAAGTACGGGGGATTGATCGTTCTCCACAGGGAATAGTGTTCGTTAGGTATGAAAGGCTACTCTAATTAGGTCTAAGGGTTGAGGAAGATTCTTTTTATGTTTTTATAGTTTTTATGAAAGCAAGTAAAATCTCGGTTTTGAAGGAGTGGGCGGAATTAGTTGCTAGTCAACTAACCCAAAATTTACTACGAATGCAAATAAAATAAAATAACAAAAATGAAATGTGGTGAGAAACTTATGTGTAGAGAAATGTGTTTACTTAGATTTCCTTACTCCCTAACTATCTTTTACCGGTTAATTAGTGTGTATTAGTCGCGTGGATGACGGGCGTATTCCTTAATACCATTCGTGGGGTGGCGTACTTACTTCCCCAACTCTACAAGCTCCTACTTCACTCCTATGTCGAGCCGGCTAGGAAGCTCCTAACATGGGATCACTAGAATTCGCTTGTGCATTAAATACAACCATAAAAACCTTTAGTACGCGTTTGGTTCATGTTTCTTAAGACGTTCAAGCAAGTTACCGAATAGGAAGTTAGCCAGTTTTCTGAAGCCTAACATAGATAAACAATCATCCAATACAACTAACAACACACTAACAACCAATAATCAATAGCTAGGTTTCATTAGATCTAAGCAAACACATGATAAAATTAGCCTAACATGTTAAACAAAAGACAAGCATAAGATAGAATCAAACAACACATAGACATATTGAATGATTAATTGATAACTTATCTTTCAATGAAACATGGAAGATCTCAAGGCAAAAAGCCCTGAAAAAGTAGCTAAAATCGTCTTAGAGTTTTATCCCAAAATTCCACACACTAAGCTCTCCCTTAATGACAAAAAATTAGAAAACTATATATAGATTTTTGGATCTGACGGCGTCACCTTATGCATTGTGACGCCGTCACCTCGCCGCTTTTAGGGTTCCCGGGTGACCTTCTTGACGCCGTCCCTCTTTAGCTCTTCAAAAATCCATTCTGGCCTATCAAGGCTTGACGCCGTCGGATCATGAACGTGACGCCGTCCCCTTATGATTTAAGCCGTGACGCCCTTGATTTAGTTAAAGCGTGACGCCGTCAGAATTCTCATGCTAACTCACTGGCCCGTCATGAGTAAATTTCACATCCCACTTTTCTTGCCAAGGCATGACGCCGTCCAGAGTAAAGTCTGACGCCGTCAAGAGTAACTTTCAGCCGATTCTTGAGACTTTGCCGTTTTCTTCACTTTAATGCTCCAAAAACGTCCAAAATGCCTCCTTTTCCAGATTTCTCCTCAAAAGTACCTAAAATGACAAAAGGAACGATTTAGGGCAATATTTGATCAAATAAATACGATTCCGGGCTTAAATGACCCCTTAAAAGCGGTACACTTCTCGCCTCATCAATACGTTATCAACCTGTATTTGAAGACCGTTTAGATCTGAATATTGATGAAATGGATGTTGATCAGACTTGTGGCAAATCAACTTGGCCGAGATGATATGGTTGTACACGAGATGTTAAACGAATGAATCAGAAAGATGGAATAGTTGTGTACAACTTGGTTTCACTAACTCATAAACATTAGTTTACCAGAAAAGTGAAGGCAACTATAATAACACCGCATACCATTGCGCTCCCCAACTAGAAAAAATTTGACTGTCTAAAGTAGTGTGATAATCTCAAGCATGGAGCATTGCAGCGTTATATACTTTCCAAATAATCTCTTGCTCATCCGCTGTGAATGATGGGATTAATTTCGTTAATAATCTCTTGCTCATCCGCTGTGAAGATATCGAGCCTTTGTCTCGTTGCGGTAAAAGGTCCTCCTGGTCTACATCTAGCAAAAACATCAGTAAGGGTTTGGTAAACGTATCCAAGAAGAGTCTTCTTTTGGTTTCAACGATAACATACATCTAGTACACATAAAAGGATTATATCGCTTCATTCTTTAAATACAGGTTGATAACATATATATGCATAACTAAACATAGTTGATAACGTAGTTGATAACATAATATTCATATCTAAACCGTCTTCAAATACAGGTTGATAACATATATATGCATAACTAAACATAGTTGATGACGTACATACAATATCACATTAGAACACATTAGAAATACATCTTCATTAACTAATGCAGATCTAGATTAAAAGAAAACCAAGAACTCAGAAACTCTTATGCATCGAACCCATGACTCCAACTCTTCATTTAAACACTCACCAACAACATCAACGAACCTTCCCTTTTCTTGATAAACATTAGGACTAATCAATAATGTACGAGAAGTCTTCTTCACGGCCATCGATTGATACACATCTATTCCATCTTTTGGATTACGTAAACATGTGAATTAGTTTTCATCATTACAATAACACAACATTTTATTAAGATCTTTGGCATTACAGTTTGAGCACTCTGTTGGTGCAGATCCATCACCTTGACATGTTGAAGTAGAAGAGATTACTCATAACCGGTCATCAAATTCCACAACACCCCATTTACTAGATGTTTCATCATTAATGGGTACATCTACTTGAAGTTTTCCACTCATTATCAGCTTCCTCTTCAGATACTCCTCTAACCAAGTTAAGGAAGTTGTATACATCTATTCCATATTTCTGATTCATTCGTTCAAATACAGGTTTAGAACCGGATTTGAGCTCAGGAGAACCCGCTTCCATGTAATTATCCTCTAGTTCATAATAGTCGAGATCACCACCTTTACGTAATTCTCAACACATTTAATGTACGAGAAGTCTTCTTCACGACCATCGGTTGATACAACAAAAAAGCAACTACTTTCTTGGAACTTTGTTTTATGAACATTATATGGATGGTGATTGAAGACGTTATCAAGAATATAAGTTTGATCATCGGTGGATAAATGATCGCCATCATTGTACCTTCACAAAAAAGTTTGTGCCCATACATAGTTAGTATTCGTGTTTCATAACTTTAACACTAATGCACCCGTTTTCCATGATGTGTTTGACTGAGGTTTTCCATGATGTGTTTGTAATGATAAGATTCACGTTCAGGAGGTTGGAGAAACTCGAAATAAAGGTTAAACATGGTAGAATTAGATTATTGAATGGGGAGGTGTGCGTGTTTTCTAGAGAGAGAAAGTAAAGAAAACACACACACCTCAAAGGTAACAAATGAGAATCCCACCCTCCTAGTTGAGACTAGGAGGGTATTTATACTATTTTACAAGCCTAACTTTACACAAATGGCAAAACTAGACCTTGTACTTTATTCTATTGCAATTCCCTACTATAACATAACTTTAAAGGCCAACAATCTCTCCCCAAAGTGATGTTATACGGGAATTGCTTACAATGTTCCCTACAAGTAGAATTCAATACAAAACATGATGTGGAAAGGATTGCACAAACACTTGGGATGTGAATCTTAGTAACGTGTTTGGGATATTTATGTATGAATGTGTTTAGTATGCGGAATCTACTACAACACACTTAAAAGAACACAAAGGTGGTGAGTTATGTAAACGTGAGTTTGTAATGAACAAGGAACACAACTTTAGTTAACACAAAACGATTCAATATTATTGATGAAATAATACGGATGATCTAACTATCACCGGGATTACAAAGTAATCTTGAATCTTTGATTGTAAAAGGATTTGTGAAATGAGTAACTAAGTTACTTGAGAGGTTGTTCGGTTTTGGTTATTAGTTGAAGAGATGCATGCACGAAGGAGTGACTAAGGGAACCTTTTATAGTATAAGGTACCGTTATTACAAGTTGTCAAGTGGTTGAATATAATAATATACTTTGACTATTCTAGCCTACAATTAAATACAACTACCAATGTAACAACTCTGTAATATTCTTCTGTATACCACAGAAGACTAAACTACTTCCACATAACGTATAACAATGTACAAAGACTAATAATTCAACTAAATATCTATTACAAAATATCTATCAACTTGACATAAATCTTGGCAGGACCTTTATCAACTAGCAGTACCTTCTACCCAGAAGGTACTGTTAGTACATCTTCATACTCTTCAAAATCAACTAGCAGGCACTTTGACATATCTGGCAGGCTCTTTGACTTGAACATTTTATTCCCAACAATCCTCCCCTAAACTTGTTATTTCCTTTAAAATACACAAGTTTCTGATGAATAAAATACATACCTTGAGGATTTGAGGGAACTCTTCCAAAAACCTTTACTCTCTGTTCTTCCTTTTTCTTTCACATTGCTCAATTATGCTCCTCAGCAAACTTTGAACAATTTCTGAATTCTCTTCATCTTTGTCACATCTTAATCTCTTGGAGATCATAGTTGTAAGCACTTCATAACTAAGTGGATACTCTTTCTCAGCCAACATAAAGAGTTCGATCCCACTTTGTGTGTAAAGATGATGAATACTGCTAAGGCTTAGAAATTCCCATGTTGTTGAAGGATCATGATAGGGAAATTTCCAATGAACATCTTTTGGACTAGGATCATACATCCTATTGAATTCTACCCATAGTTCCTGTTCCTTAACATCAGTACTAGAATTTGTGTCTAGCCTAATCTGAACTAGATTCCACAATTCTTCCAAGTCTGCTCTGTCACATGCTCTTACTAGATTTTCAAAATTCTTAAAGATAGCAGTCTGACCCCCAACCCTTGTTATTTTCCATGACTTTCCTAATCTATCATGGTGTATTTCCCAATCAATAATAGGGCGTCTAGACCTAATTGGATCAGCATGTATGATAGTTGGCAAAGTAATTAACATCTTACTTACTTGCTCTGAGTCCAATTTTGCTTCTTCTTTCTTCTGAGCATCATTCTTCTTCATTGAGGGCTTTGCATCAGATGGAACTTTGTAGTAAAGACTTTTGTAGGCTTGTAGGTACAGGAAGTAGATTTCATCAGCAGATTTCTTCTTCAGTTGATAATCAGTCCAATTTGCCTGACCTTTTAGAAATTTCTTCATAAAAGACACTTGATCTTTCCAAGATTTGCCCACCTTAAAACCTCTTTTCTGACTTTCTTTCATCTTTTCAAAAATATCAGCTAGAGCTGCTTCCTTATACTTTTTGTTGATAAAGGATTCAAGCTCTGCTGTTTTCTCATCAGAGTTGAGATTCTTGTCATTCACTATTATTGATGCTTGTCCCTTCACAATTGGATCATTAGCAATAATCCATTGCATCTGTGCATCAAAGGTTTCTTGAGCAATTTGAGTTTCAAGAAGAGTCTGAGCAGCATCTTTTTGCTCTTTCATCTCTGTTAGCAGTCTTGAAGCTTCAAATGCTTTCTGCAGTTCTTCTTCATGAATCCTTTTGGAGACTTCTTCATCTAAAGCCATCTGAATTTGCTCTGTTCTTTTCAACTTCTTGGGCTTTGGCTCATCTTCAACCATAATGCTCTTGCCCTTATCCTTTGGAGTTGGTTCTTGAGATGGAGCAGTAGATTGCTCATCAGCAATAAATAACCTCCCTTGAACAAACAAATCTCCTTGAGGCTCATGCTCTGGCCCAGCAGGCTCTTGCTCTGCACCAGCAGGCTCTTCATCATAAACCTGAGTTCCTTCATGGAATTCAAATTGAGCCTCCTCTTCATCTTCAGAACTATCCATCCTCCCCTTTTTGGAAGAGTGACCCAACCTATCAGCATCTGATCTTGAAGAACTAGATAAAACAACCTTTGAAGATCTTTTACCCTTTAGCTTCTTCACTTCAACCTCCAATTTCTTTACCCTCTTGACTAATTTGATGTTGATCTCAGAAAATTTCTTGTTTTGACTTTTAAGAGCATCTTCTAAGAGCTTCACCTTCTCTTTTAGTTCTTGCATTGTCTGAGGTGATTGGGGTGGTGATACATGATGTGATGATGTTGGTGGTGTTGCAGATGGTACTGGAGATGGGATTGGTGTTGTTTGATGTGTTGGTGAGATGTAACCAGTTGAAGAACTAGATGATGGTGATTCAGTTGATGGTATTGGTTCTTCAGGATGTTGTGGTAACATTTCATCAAATAGTGGTATTTCTTCCCCTCTGAAACCAATTCTCATGTTTGAAAATACTTTGTGAGAAAGTTTTGGTGTTTCATAAAGTGAGTCTGTGGGAAGTAACAAATGTTTTAATTTTGCAATGATGCATGCAATAAATCTTGGATACATCAAAAACTTTGTTTCACTATCCACATTTTTAATCAATCCTTCAAAAATATGTTTGGAAAAATTGTATTTTCTGTTTGTATCCAAGCAGATGAGAGCAGAAGCCATGTTTCCACTAAATTGCTCCCAAGAGGTTTTCTTCTGGCTCAAACAATGAAGGATTGTATGGATTAAAAATCTCCATTGTGGAGTAAGATGCTTCTTTAGAAAAGTGAGTTTTGTAGAAGTAGCATGATACCCCATTCTTTCCAAATTTTCAAAAATCTCAGTATCTGGCAACTGACTAATACCATCAGAATCATCCAAATGAAGATGTCTTCTTATGGATGACTCAGTAAGAGTCAAATGTTTGCCATCCACTTTGGCCTTAATCCTTTGTTCCCCATTTTCAGAAGTTTCAACTTTAGCTGTTTTCCAAAATTGTAAAATTTGAGATTCATAAATAGTGGGATTGACTAGTAAAGCAAACCTGATGTAGGAGTTATTTAAAAAGTCCACTACTTGATGAAAAGAGGTATTATCCTCTGACTTTTCCAAAAAGGCTAATTGATTGTGACGTTGAACAAAGGTTAGAACAACTGTGGTAGCCATGGTGAAAGATAATGAAAATTTTGATTATGATGGTGGGATTTGTTGGTGGTACTGGTAGAAGATAAAAGGTGTATGTGAATTATGATAAGGACTGATGAAAGATGATATGTGTGAATTACTTTTAACCGACAATAAGAAATATTATAATAAGTAAATGAAAAGGCGGTTAAAAAGATCTTTTATATGTGAAATATAATATAATATAATCATCAGTAATTTACATAACTACCCCAACGGCTAATTTTAACTACCAGGCCCAACGGCTAAAACTTTTTCTGACAGGCTCAACGGCTATCTAGCAGTACCATTTTACTCTAGCAGTACCAATTTTTGAACTACTAGTACCTTTGAAAGTTTTGCAAAAATCCCTTATAGTTTTTAGCAAACTACCAGCTATCAACGGATTTGAGTTGTCTTTACCAAAGCCGTTTGCTTATGGACTAGTTAACTATTTACTGTTAAGTATGGTTAGTTAAAAACCATATAGTTTTTGGTAAACTATCAACCATCAACGGATTTGATTTGTCTTTACCAAAAGCCGTTTGCTTATGGACTAGCCAGCTCTTAAGTTTGTAAAAACTTGGTGAACTGAATACCAAAAGCCATATTGACCTAAAGATGGTGCAATTTCCTTGGATGGAGGAAATTAAAAAGGCAATGATACTGTGTATCTTGGATGATTGGTTCAACAAGTGAAATCATCTATTAGCATGCCTTTGAGTTGAAACTTTCCTTAGTTTGATCTAGATAGAACTTTCTCCTTTAGGAATGCTTCATCCCTTCTAGATATGTGATCTAATCCTATCTTTTTCAACCTTTGCATCATCTTATATGCTCTTGTCTTTTTCTTTCATAAATTGGTTTTTCTTCCATTCTAGGCTATTATTTCCTCCCCTGAGATTGTTACCTCCCCTGAGATTTAACTAACTTTTATTTCCCCATTTTGTTTGGAAGATCTCTTGTTTTGTTATCAACCTGAAATGTGTTAGTTGCAAACCAAAAGAACAAAGTGCAAAGCACTTGATCTATAGCATTTTAAACATTTAAGCATCAATATGAACAAAACATAGCAAATTTTATACTAGCAGGACCAATTATGAAATAACAGTACCTTTTGACTAACTAGCAGTACCATGTTTGAAAGCCAATACCAGTTAATTTTATGTACAAAAACACATGTTTTTCAAAGATTTATCATTCCAATACCTCCTACAAGGTATTTGAATCTACCTAAATCAAAAGCTTTGGTGAGAAGGTCTGCATAATTCTTTTCAGAATCAATTTTAACAACTTGTATTAACCTTTTCTCATTGCAATCCCTTATGAAATGGTGTCTGATTTCAATGTGTTTTGTTTTTGAATGTTGAACTGGGTTTTTAATGATACATATAGTACTGCTATTGTCAATGTAAATAATGGTGTTAAGAAAATTATACCCATAGTCAAGCATTTGATTTTGGATCCAAAGAACTTGCCCACAACAACTTGCACCAGCAACATATTCTGCTTCAGTTGTAGAGTTGGCCACCATTGTTTGTTTCTTGCATTGCCAAGAGATGAGTCTACAACCAAGAAATTGACATCCACCATTTGTGGATTTTCTGTCTAGAGTTGTACCAGCATAGTCACTATCAGAATAAGCCACCAATTCAAAAGATGATTCCCTTGGATACCAAAGACCCAACCTAGGTTGACCCTTAAGATATCTAAAGATTCTTTTGACTGCTGTGAGATGAGAGACCTTGGGATGTACTTGAAACCTTGCACATACACATACTGAGAACATGATATCTGGTCTTGACAATGTAAGGTACATCAAAGACCCAATCATTGATCTATAATTGTGCAAATCAACATCTTCTCCCTCAGCATCCTTGAGTAGCCCCTTTTCTGCATCCATTGGTGTACTTGCAACCTTAGAATCAGCAAACTGAAATTTCCTTAGGGTCTCTGCTACATACTTATCTTGGCTGATAAATATGCCTTTTTGAGATTGTTTCACTTGGAGACCCAAAAAGAAAGTAAGTTCCCCCATGGAACTCATTTCAAACTTACTATGCATAAGTTTTTCAAATTCTACACACAAGTCTTGGTTTGTAGATCCAAAGATAATGTCATCAACATAAATTTGCACAAGCAAGATGTCTTTCTTTGTTCTTCTGATGAACAAAGTTGGATCAATCTTGCCTCTTTGGAGTCCATTTTATAATAGATAGAAAGCCAATGTTTCATACCATGCCCTAGGAGCTTGGTGTAGACCATAAAAAGCCTTGGTAACCTTATAAACCTTGTCTGGATATTCTGCATCAATGAAGCCTGGAGGTTAAGAAACATACACTGGTTCTTCAAGCTCACCATATAAAAATGCACTCTTAACATCCATTTGATAGACAGTGAAGCCTATGAAAGAAGCATAGGCCAAGAATAGCCTAATTGCTTCAAGTCTTGCAACTGGAGCAAACACTTCTTCATAATCTACCCCTTCTTCTTGAGTATATCCTTGGGCCACCAATCTTGCTTTGTTTCTGATCACTATACCCCTTTCATCTTTCTTGTTTCTGAACACCCATTTGGTTCCAATTGCCCTATGACCTTTGGGCAAATCAACCAATATCTAAACCTTCTGAATCTTGAATTGGAGAAGCTCTTCTTGCATTGCTTCCACCCAACTTGCATCATCTAAAGCTTTGTTTATGTTTTTGGGTTCAGCCTGAGATAGAAAGCATGAAAACAGGCATATGTTGGCAACTTCATGATTCTTTTCTTCATAAATAGAGGAGATAAACCCTTCTTGGTCTGAAGTCAAGACTTGAGATAAACCAACTTGAGATCTTGTTCTAACACCAGAATCAATGCTACCAATCACATCATCAGTTGAGTGATCTTTGAGAATTCTAGTGTTATGTGTTGTAGGAACTTCATAGGTAAATGGAAGATTGCCAATCCCCACTTCTTCAGGTAAAGAATCATCTATTTCAACATTCAATGGCTCAGCAGTATCAATTTGTGAACTGGCAGTACCATCTGGTGAACTAGCAGTACCATTGTCATTTGCAGTACTTTCTTGATTCTCTTGATTCTGAGTTCCATGATCATCTTCAGTACCTTCATTTCTTGTGTTTGAAGGTTCTTCTTGACTTGAAGATAGATCCAAACCTTTCCAAATTGGCATCCAGATGTAATCTTGATCTTTAGGAGTTTCAACATTGTCTTCAAAACCTGCATTGTCATTAGTATTTGTACCTGAAACAGGCACATAATTCATAGATTCTGAAAGCCTATCAATATCAAACATCCAATCTGGTCCAATTCCTTTCACATTTGTTAGTTTCTCTTGAAACTCTATGTGAAGATTCTCTTCCACTAGCCTAGTGCAAGTATTAAATACTCTATAGGCCTTACTCTGCAAAGAATACCCTATCAAATAGCCTTCATCAGCTTTTCCATCAAACTTGCCTAAATGATCTTTGGTATTGAGAATAGTGACATGACAACCAAAAGGTCTCATAAAACTTAAAGATGGTGTTCTACCAAAGAAAAGTTCATAAGGTGTCTTTCTATGAGGTTTTGTCACAAGAACCCTGTTTTATACATAACAAGCAGTACCTACTGCTTCAGCCCAAAATGAAATAGGCAACTTAAAGTCTACTAACATAGTTCTAGCAGCCTCTATAAGTGTTCTATTCTTCCTTTCTGCTACTCCATTTTGCTGTGGGGTTCTAGCTACACTAAATTCTCTTTTTATTCCTTTTTCTTTGCAAAAGTCATCCATAACCCTATTCTTGAACTCTGTCCCATTGTCACATCTGATGACTTTGACTTTCTTATCAGATTGGTTTTCTACCTCAGTGATATAAGATTTAAGAATCTCACTAGTTTCATGTTTAGATCTTAAAAAGAAAACCCAAGAAAATTTGCTATAATCATCAGTAACAACAAGACAATATTTCTTTCCATTCAAGCTACTCACATTAGTAGGACCAAAAAGATCCATATGAAGCATGTATAAAGCCTGAGAAATAGAGTTATGGGTCTTGGGCTTACAAGAAGCTCTATGTTGTTTGCCTTTAAGACAATCAACACAGGTTTGGTCATTTTGAAAAATCTTTTTGGGTAAACCTCTTACCAAATCATATTTTGCATTAGTATTGATTGTTTTAAAGTTTACATGACCAAGCCTTCTATGCCAAAGCATAGATTCATCTAATGAGGCTTTTGCTGGCAAACAATTTAAACTCTCCTTAGGATCAATGTTCTTTAAATCAACACTGTAAATATTGTTCCTTTTTGGAATTTTAAGAAGGATCTGACTCTCATCAGGCATTTTAAAATCAGAAGAAAGAACCATACATTCATTGTCAGTAAAGAGAACATTGTTCTTTTTGTCACACATTTGTGAGACACTAAGGAGATTAAACTGAAGTTCTTTCACAAAATACACATTTTCAAAATCTAGTTTACTGGTTTTGATAGTACCTTTACTAGTGATCTTTCCTTTTATTCCTCCCCCAAAGGTAACATATCCTCCATCAACTGTTTTGAATTCTGAGAGAAAAGACATGTTGCCTGTCATGTGCCTTGAACATCCACTATCCACATATCCTTGATCACCAATATCAGTTGAATGTTCCTGCACATATATAAACATGTTAGTTTCCTTGGGGTACCCAAGCCATGACAGACTTGGGTTTGCCTCTTGCATCAATGAAATCAAACCTTTTCAGGATTGTTGATGCACCTTTTGATTGGATTGGTTTCCAAATCCAACATGCTGAGGACTTAACAGCACTTTCCCTTTTAATCCATTGTGTGGTCTTTGGTCTATCAGTACCAATTTTGGCAGTACCATTTGGTCTAGCAGGACCTTTGGTTTTTGGTTTCCAAATTTGTGTTTTGACCACAGATTTCTTTTGAATAGGACTATTCACAACTTTTGGTACATATTTGAAAGTGTTTCTTGCACCCTTATCAGTTGGTTTTGTAATAACAGGCTTATTTTGTCTAACAGTATGTTTAACTTTTGTGGTGTTAGACTTAACAAAACTTTTTCTGGGGTGAGTAACATTTGTTTTAGATTTTGATTTACTCCCAGAAACCCATTTATTACAATAAGCATGAAGATGATTAAAGCTACCACAATAATAACAAGCCTTATTGTACATAACAAAATTATCACCTAGTTGTTGTGACTTAAGATTGTTCCAATTTCTTTGGCTACCTCTAGGTTTGTTATTACATTTTTCACAACTTTCAACTGTTTTCAAAACAGCTTTAGCCTTAGCCTTAATCTCTACTCTTTTAGGACTGATTGGTCCTACTTTGTTTCCTTTGATGGAAACAGTCTCTTCTTCATCATCATCAGATACCCAATCCTCAATAATTAGAATATCTGGTTTCTTATCAGTGAGCACCTTTTTGTTAGAGAGTGAGGCATTCTTAGCACTCTCAGAAGGTTCACTTTTCTCTACAGGTTTAGCTAGTGGTTTGTTGATGATTTCATGTAAACCTGATTCAGCAAGATCTGATCCTGGGGGACAAGGAATTCCTCTATAAGGAGGTGGACAAGTCTTGTATCCTATCCCTGATTTTATTCTCTTATTCATCTGATTTTCAACTATGCTTCTAGTACACTCAGAAGCAATTTCCAATTTGGTAACAGTCAGTTCAATATTATCTCTAGCCAATGTCACTTTAGTACACTCAGTTCTTAACATTTCTATTTCTGAATCTTTCAAAAATATTTGTCTATTAAGAATAGCTTTTGCATCAGAAAAGGTGAGTTCATTTTCTCTAAAGTGAATGATTGTTTTTTCAAGTTTGGCCATACCACACTTAAAATCGACTAAATTTTGATGTGTTTTTCTATGTTCTAATGTCAGATCACCATAAGATTTTCTTAAAGTTTCTAATTCTTTAAAAACATCACAATTATTAGAACATTTGGTAGTTTGTACCTCAGGAATGGAGAATGCCATCAAAGCCATTTCATCTGAAGTGGACACTTCTTCACCCATAAAACTCCAATCAAAACCCATGCCATCAATAGCAACCATTGCTTTGGGCTCAATAATTTCAACTGCCTTACTCTTGCTCTCAAAGCTTCCTTTCTTCTCAAAGCTTCCTTTATTCCTGTTGTCAAACCCTCTACCCTTGTCATCCTGCTTCTTAGGTCTTCTACACTCTCTAGAGTAGTGACCCTTCATGTGGCAGTTGTAACACTCCACTTTTGACTTATCATACCCAGCAGGCTTATTACCATCTATGGTAATCTTCTTTCAAGTCCTCATCAACAACTTCTTAGCCCTTATGCTCAGAAGTGAAAGTTGCCACTTTATGTCCATCTCTTCAAGATCATCAGGATGAATCTCTTGAAGATCTTCAAAAGTTAATATGGACCCATTATGTTGTGATGTTAGGAAGGCACACCCAATTATTTCATCTAAAATGGTTTTGGTACTGCTGGAAGTACTGGCAGTACCAAAGTTTGTGTTGGCAGTACCTTCTTCTCTGCCATCTTTGTCTTCATCTACAACTTTTGAGGTGCTTGGAGATGATACAAAAGCCATATTTCCTGAGCTTGAACCAGTAGTCTTCTTCACTTCATGCTCTACTATTTTAAAATTGTTGTAGAGATCATTAAGACTCATCTGATCAATATCTGGTTTGTTTTTCCAGACAATGACATGCATGGACCATTGATGAAGCGAAAAGTGTACCGCTTTTAAGGGGTCATTTAAGCCCTAAATCGTATTTATTTGATCAAATATTGCCCTAAATCGTTCCTTTTGTCATTTTAGGTACTTTTGAGGAGAAATCTGGAAAAGGAAGCATTTTGGACGTTTTTGGAGCATAAAAGTGAAGAAAACGACAAAGTCTCAAAATCATGCTAAAAGTTACCTTTGACGGCGTCAGGATTATCCCTGGACGGCGTCATGGCTTGGCAAGAAAAGGTGGATGTGAAATTTACTCATGATAAGCCAGAGAAATTTGCATAGGAATTCTGACGGCGTCACGCTTTAATCTGATCAAGGTCGTCACGGCTTAATTTAAAGAGGGACGGCGTCACCCCTAATTCTGACGGCGTCAACCCCTGATAAGCCAGAACGGATTTTGGAGAGCTAAAGAGGGACGGCGTCAAGAAGGTCATCCGGGAACCCTAAAAGCGGCGAGGTGACGGCGTCACACTCCATAACGTGACGCCGTCAGATCTGAAAGTCTATATATAGTTTTCTAATTTTTTGTCATTAGTGTGGAACTTATGGTGGAACTTATTGAGGAACTTTGTGTGTGAAAACCCTAAGACAAATTAGGCAGCTTTTTCAAGGCTTTTTGCCTTGAGATCTTCCATGTTACATTGAAGATAAGTTATCAATTAATCATTCAATATGTCTATGTGTTGTTTGATTCTATCTTGTTCTTGTCTTTTGTTTAACATGCTAGGCTAGATTTATCTTGTGTTTGCTTAGATCTAATGAAACCTAGCTATTGATTATTGGTTATTAGTGTGTTGTTAGTTGTATTGGATGATTGTTCATCTATGTTAGGCTTAAGAAAACTGGCTAACTTCCTATTCGGTAACTTGCTTGAATGTCTTAAGAAACATGAACCAATGCGTACTAAAGGTTTTTATGGTTATATTTAATGCACAAGCGAATTCTAGTGATCCCATGTTAGGAGCTTCCTAGCCGGCTCGACATAGGAGTGAAGTAGGAGCTTGTAGAGTTGGGGAAGTACGTACGCCACCCCACAAATGGTATTAAGGAATACACCCGTCATCCACGCAACTAATACACACTAATCAACCGGTAAAAGATAGTTAGGGAGTAAGGAAATCTAAGTAAACACATTTCTCTCCATATAAGTTTTACCACCTTTTCATTTTCAGTTATTTTATTTTATTTGCATTCGTAATTATTTGGGTTAGTTGACTAGCAACTAATTCCGCCCACTCTTTCAAACCCGAGATTTTACTTGCTTTCATAAAATTATAAAAACATAAAAAAGAATCTTCTCTCACCCTTAGACCTATTAGAGTAATTTTTCATACCTAACGAACACTATTCCCTGTGGAGAACGATCAATCCCCCGTACTTACCACTACACTATACTACATCGGTCAGGTACACTGCCTGGTGGGGTTGTAAGCCTCTTGAGATCCCTCGAGAGGTAAAACCTGTTGTAAGGTTGCAAAACCACGCATCAAGTTTTTGGCGCCGCTGCCGGGGAATAGTTATTGTTTAGGTTGAATTTTTATTTTATAGGTCTACTCACTAGATTCCTTTCTAGTGAGATTTTTATTTTATTTTTCTAGGTTTTCTTTAGTCTATCTTTTTTCTTCGTTTCTTTGTTCGTAACCATTACCATTAGACATCATGGAAGATGGTAATATCCTTGATCCCAACATCCCACCACCACAACAACCACCACCACCTCCTAGAGCCCGTACTTTGGGAGAGTTCTCCCGTCCTAGCCACCATGGCTATCGAAACACCATTGAGCTCACTCAACGAGCCAATGTCACACCCTTGCGATCCGACACCATCCGGTTGGTGCAAAGCGGATGCGCATTCCATGGACTTCGTTCCGAAGATCCTAACCAACATCTCAAGGACTTTCTCAAAATCGTTGATTCTATAGACCTTGATGTTGCCACTCGAGAGACGACCCGATTGCGTCTCTTTCAATTCTCTCTGCGGGACCAAGCTAGTCAATGGCTAGAGCGTCAACCCGCAGGATCCATCACCTCTTGGGATGATCTCACCACTCGTTTCCTTGCTCAGTTTTTTCCACCAGGAAGAACTACCAAGCTAAGGAATGATATCTTGATGTTCCAACAACGTCAAGGCGAAACCCTCTACGAGGCATGGACTCGATTCAAGGACTTACTCCGAAAAGTCCCTCACCATGGCATGGATCCTTGGCTACAAATCCAACGATTTTATGACGGCGTAAACCATCAAACTAGAAGAACCCTTGATTACGCTGCCAATGGGAGGCTGAGCAGGCTCAGTGTCGATAAGTGCTGGGAAGTCATCGAGGACTTAGCACAGTACGAAGAAGAAGAATGGAATGACTCAATGTTCTCGGAAGTAGGGACTTTAAATTGCATAAGTGCAACCCAAGAACAGCTGTTCGAAAACATAAAAAGGCAGGTTGAGAAATTAATGAAAGCCGAGACACCTACGACTGATGAAAATCCCGATGAGTGTGTGAACACAATGGGTATACATACGTCTCATCAATTCTCACGACAAGATGAATTTGAAGGGATAATGCTAACTTTCGTGAACAACCAAGAGAAACAGATCCAGAAATTAGAGGACTCAATTGAAAAACACCCGAGATATGTTCATGGAGCTAGCAGAAAAATTTATCGCGAGAATAAAGGAGAAAATTAGGGATGAAGCTTCACACAAAAAGATCGAGAAGATCTTTGAACTCCCGGTCCCTAATGAACCATACAACGAATAGGATGATGAAACCCCTCTCCCGAGCCTTCACCTTTAAAATCCTCTTGTCCAATTGGATCCCCTCGCGAGAAAGAGAATTCTCATGATCATAGCATTTTCGTGGGAAGCATGGTTGTCACGCTCCCTAACTTTCATGAAGCTAGGAAACGATCTTTTGGCTTTAAGCCAGGAGTGAGAAGAACTAAATTAAAGCACACCCTCAATTCGAACACCCCCTGGAAAAGTTCCTCCCACTCCCTGAATACCTGCCGTGATGGAAATTTGAACCTGAATGAGACGTCAACCGGCCCTTTTCAACATTTTATTACATCCGGTGACAGTAACAAAACATTTGACCCAGGAGGAACTTGTTAACAAGACTAGCTATCAGGATTATTGACCCTGACCAGCTTCTCCCTTAAAGTACAAGGGGCTCATTTGTAAACTGGCACAAAGTAGTAAAATACGCTAACCTGACGGCGTCAGGATTTGAACGTGACGCCGTCACCCCGTCTGCACAGCAATAACAACTTTAATTCCATCACTTTCATCACAAACCCCACAAACCATATCCACTCCAACCCCACCCACGAATTTTCAAGATCAAATTCACCGACTTTCGCTATCAATCTCCACGTGGTAAGTAATTCTCATTCATTCTTTTCGCTTTAATTATTCATAGGATTCGTAAATTTCGAAAATCCCCAACTCATGAAACCCTAGGATTGATTCATGCTTAGAACTCATAATGTCCTTTAATTAGTGTTATTTAGCAATAATTAAAGCATTTGATAATTGGCAATCAATTGGGTCTATTCACTAATGGGGAGGCCACGAATTTGAACCATAACCTATGATCCAATCACCCATTTTGCTGTAAAAAGGGGCGTTTGGTTTAAGCTTAAAGTTTGGATATTGATTTTTCCCTCGTAATTTCGGATTTAAATTTGGTCGAACCTGACGGCGTCACCTAGAAAAGGGTGACGGCGTCAGACCTGTCTGATGCTCCACCAAATCTTTAATTCACATATTAACACTTTTTGTTCCTCCCTGCTTTGTTCCAGATAATGAGTAAGCGTCAAAGACCTAGCCGAGGAAGTTCTTCTCGATCTCAACAAGAGAACTTTGGGGACACGGTCCTCAGTTGGGGTGTCTTTGACAACGATGCTGCTACAAGCAAATACACCCAATTGCTACAACACAAGGTCGAAAATGGGGCCGTGGTTGATTGGAGCTTTCTGAGGAGGGAAGGTCTTGAGCAAACCTTTCTTCAAAGCTTTCAGACGGATGAGTTTACCGGCCCTCAGTGGGAAAGACTGTTTAGAATTCAAGAGCCAGTCTATGATGAATTGGTACGTGAATTCTTCGCCACTTTTCACTTTGACATGGCTGAGGCAAGGACCGATGTGGGCAGTACCACGATCTATTCTAGGCTGGGGGGTGAGCTAAGGACGTGTTCGGTCACTGAGTTTGGGTGGAGACTTGGGTTGTACGATCAGCATGATACCATTCAAGCAGGGTTCATGCCTAGGTTGTTGCATGGGGAGTCGATGAAGAAAGATTTTAGGTGTTCCATGTTCTGGCAAACTATTGGGGATGGGGTGTACACCTCGACTACTGTGGCATCCCAAATCAGGGAGCCTAGGGTTCGGTTGACTCATAGATGCCTTACCTACAGCTTGACAGGGCGTCACAGCTCTCACCACCGTGTCACCGCTTCAGATCTCTTCTACCTATACACCATTTACTCTAATGAGGTTTACTGCAACATCCCATTTTGGGTTGCTAGCTTTCTGCATGGTGGAGTTGGGGAGAGGGAAGGAGACAGGATTTATGGTGGGATGTTTATCACCCGGCTGGCCCAATCTTATGGAGTCCTCAGGCCCGAGGTCATGAGGTATTTGAGTGGTGATGCATGCAGGACGGTGAAGGTGAGGTCCCTGAAGCAGATGGAGGTGATTATGGAGATGCATGATGGGTCCTTTATATGGTATCATCCAGCTGGAGCTGAGGATGATGATGGTGAGGATGATGAGGAGGAGGAGCCTCAGCAGCAGCAGCAGCATGAGGGTTATGAGGCCGGTACAGCTGATTACTACCGGCACATGAGCAGGGGGGATTGGCAGGCTCACCAGGGGACCTGGATGGGCCAGGTTGATACTTGGAGGACCCGGGTGGATGAGAGGTTTGACTGGATGTATGATCACACTGTTCGTCAGATGCAGCATCTATCCACACGTGATCAGTTGGACCCACACCTGCAGATTGACCCTTTCCCGGGACGTGAGCAGGATTACCCACCATACGGGTACTACGGGCACCTCCCTCCTGGTTACGACTATCGCCAAGGTCCTCCACCCCAGTGATGCTTTGATTTGATGTTTTGATATTTGAACAATTGAAATTTTGGTTGTATGATTTAGAACAATTGGGTCTGTAATAATTTAGGATAAGGCCTCTGTTGGCCTTTTAACATTTGTTACATTGATTTTATTTATTGCATGCAAGCCTTATTTGATTGCTTATTTTATTTGCTTTGTGTGTTTATTTATTTGTTTGTTTGATTTTATTTGTTTCCGTATGTATGCTTAAATTTTATTATTATTGATTCATGTTAAAAACTAATTTGTGAAAATGCTTTATCTTGTTTTTAACTTCGTCTTAACTACATATAAAGGTATTTTGCAAAAGTTAAGTGTAAGGGAAATCCAAATCGGTTTATTAGAACACAAATGAACATGAATCATAATAATATTAAATTAACATACATATTAGTATTTGTTTGAGTCAAATGCTTGTATCAAGTCATAATGATGTTTTGCAGGAATTCCAGGAAGTAAGGTATAGGTTTTTCCAAAATTTTTCCGGAAACATAACATGAGAATTCTGTCAGATCATTTCTGACGGCGTCAGGTTTAATTTTCTGAAAATTTTTGAAAGTTTTGTTTTCATAAAAAGTTTTTATTAAATCTCTAACTTATAATCTCCAGGAATCTGCAAAATTATCATTCCACAAGCATTATATCCTTATATATAGAGTTTATCCCGCCGATGTTATGCAGGTTTTCGTGTTTGTTTTCTCAGGTTTAACAGGTTATTTTAGACAAGGAAATGTTTGTTGGATCAAGCTTATGGCGATGCATTAGTCATGGAGCTTCAACATTACCTTGGAAAAAGATCTAACCGTGTTACTTCATTATCCACCGAGCGAATCAGGGGAGTATTTGATTTCATTCTTTTACTTTATGCTTTTACATCTTGTTATTTGAACATTGGGGACAATGTTCATCTTAAGTGTAAGGGGGGGGTAAAAGTACGATTAGAGAATGCTATTACGCTTGATTTTTGTTTGTTTAAAAGTAGATGTGTAATAAAACTGAGATAAATACCTGTTAGGGTAATTTTAGTGCCAAATTTAAAATTTTTTACAACATTTAGGAGTGAAACTTTGATCTTAATGAGCATTTCACGGATAGGAGTTATATGACTAGCACGAAGCCGTACCACTAAAAAAATTTTCCACTCCCAAATATGTGAGGTTCGCCCCTAGAATTGGTAGGAAAAGCATTTATGCTATGTTGTGTGTACCGGTAGCACTTAGAATCTAGAACTTGCGTTAGGACCATTCCGAGGCCACAAGTGAGACTACATTCGTGTAGTTAGATCTACTACATGATAAGAGGCATTAGGATTAACCCATTGTTTTACACCTGTGTTTTTGTTATAATTACATTGGCTACATTGGTCAAGTAATTCTCCCACACCCTTTGCGTTGTACTCATTTTTAGTACACGATACCCCTAGTACACCCCTCAAAGCCTATCTTTTCGTTTCGACCTGTAAGCATTTTACTTAAAGGAAGAATTTGTTACACCCCACTAAAATGTACACCCAAATCGCCTTAGCCTACCTTGTATGCACTCATTTTTAGTGCATTATTGTGTCAACATTTGTTTAAACCCATGTTAATTATCTAATTGATTACATGGTTGCTAAGTCGAGTCATATCCTTGTACATATTGTTTTGGGAAGATTGGGACTCATGGGTAAAGTACTAGTGTAATGAAGTAATGGGGAAGAACATCATTTATTACCCCCATATGTGCTAAATATTTTAAAAGTACTCCAAGTGTTTTAATTATCTTAATTCGAGTCATTAGATTAGTTAATTGTAAAGTTATGTAAAATTTCAAGTGTAAGGGGAATGCAACGCCCCTATGATGTATTATTTTGGATGGTAGGGCAAAAGTGTATGCAAAAAAAAAAAAAAAAAAAAAAAAAAAAAACGAAAAATCAAGAAAAATACAAAAAAAAAAAAAATGAGAAAAAGAAAAATAGAAAAAACATACGGACTACCATCCCGTTTCATTTTATGTTTGTTTTATGTTTTTGTTATTTTCTTTCATTAGCTTAAATTGAGTCGACTCTTGGCTTATGCAACATTGTATAGTACATGTAATTGATCAAGATCTTTAACTCGCCACCAGTAAAATATCCTTTATCCATCAAAACCGTGTTTTCCTTTTCCCTACACCTAACGTTATAACCCATTTAAAAGCCCTCTTTGATAGTTTATCTTAGGTGCTTACGCCTAGTGGAGGAGGTTTTCGATCCTTTCCCAAGCCTATGGTAATCTATTTGCTATGACAGGTAGTGAGAGATATTATCCGTTTTCATTTATGAGATTTATTTTGATGACACTTGAGAGATGTGAGTATCTAAACACTACTTGTGAGGTGCTAGTTTGTAATCTTCGTGCTTATTATGATTAAAGTGGAACGATTATTTGTTGTAATTACTTTTATGTTAGCATTAAATGACCCCTAACTTGTATTTTGATTAGAATAAAAGCGCATTTGCTTGAGGACAAGCAAATCTCAAGTGTAAGGGTATTTGATGAAGCGAAAAGTGTACCGCTTTTAAGGGGTCATTTAAGCCCTAAATCGTATTTATTTGATCAAATATTGCCCTAAATCGTTCCTTTTGTCATTTTAGGTACTTTTGAGGAGAAATCTGGAAAAGGAAGCATTTTGGACGTTTTTGGAGCATAAAAGTGAAGAAAACGACAAAGTCTCAAAATCATGCTAAAAGTTACCTTTGACGGCGTCAGGATTATCCCTGGACGGCGTCATGGCTTGGCAAGAAAAGGTGGATGTGAAATTTACTCATGATAAGCCAGAGAAATTTGCATGGGAATTCTGACGGCGTCACGCTTTAATCTGATCAAGGTTGTCACGGCTTAATTTAAAGAGGGACGGCGTCACCCCTAATTCTGACGGCGTCAACCCCTGATAAGCCAGAACGGATTTTGGAGAGCTAAAGAGGGACGGCGTCAAGAAGGTCATCCGGGAACCCTAAAAGCGGCGAGGTGACGGCGTCACACTCCATAACGTGACGCCGTCAGATCTGAAAGTCTATATATAGTTTTCTAATTTTTTGTCATTAGTGTGGAACTTATGGTGGAAGTTATTGAGGAACTTTGTGTGTGAAAACCCTAAGACGAATTTGGCAACTTTTTCAAGGCTTTTTGCCTTGAGATCTTCCATGTTACATTGAAGATAAGTTATCAATTAATCATTCAATATGTCTATGTGTTGTTTGATTCTATCTTGTTCTTGTCTTTTGTTTAACATGCTAGGCTAGATTTATCTTGTGTTTGCTTAGATCTAATGAAACCTAGCTATTGATTATTGGTTATTAGTGTGTTGTTAGTTGTATTGGATGATTGTTCATCTATGTTAGGCTTAAGAAAACTGGCTAACTTCCTATTCGGTAACTTGCTTGAACGTCTTAAGAAACATGAACCAATGCGTACTAAAGGTTTTTATGGTTGTATTTAATGCACAAGCGAATTCTAGTGATCCCATGTTAGGAGCTTCCTAGCAGGCTCGACATAGGAGTGAAGTAGGAGCTTGTAGAGTTGGGGAAGTACGTACGCCACCCCACAAATGGTATTAAGGAATACACCCGTCATCCACGCAACTAATACACACTAATCAACCGGTAAAAGATAGTTAGGGAGTAAGGAAATCTAAGTAAACACATTTCTCTCCATATAAGTTTTACCACCTTTTCATTTTCAGTTATTTTATTTTATTTTCATTCGTAATTATTTGGGTTAGTTGACTAGCAACTAATTCCGCCCACTCTTTCAAACCCGAGATTTTACTTGCTTTCATAAAATTATAAAAACATAAAAAAGAATCTTCTCTCACCCTTAGACCTATTAGAGTAATTTTTCATACCTAACGAACACTATTCCCTGTGGAGAACGATCAATCCCCCGTACTTACCACTACACTATACTACATCGGTCAGGTACACTGCCTGGTGGGGTTGTAAGCCTCTTGAGATCCCTCGAGAGGTAAAACCTGTTGTAAGGTTGCAAAACCACGCATCAACCATTCAGTGGGTAAACTCCTAAGAAATTTGGAGTTTAGGTCTTCTTGAGTTATCATCACTTCATGGATGGCTAACTGGCTTGAAAGCTTTTGAAGTCTATTGAACATACTGTCCAAAGACTCATTTGTTGTGGCTGTAAAATTTTCAAACTGCTGTTTGAGAAGTGTTTTCTGAGTTTTCTTGGTGGCATCATTACCACCAAATCTAGCCACAATAGCTTCAAAAAGGGTTTTAGCATCTTTGTATTTGTTAAAGATCAAAAGCTGATCATTTGGTATAGTCATCAGTAACATACTCCTGGCTTTTAGATCATTTTGCTTCTGAATTCTTTCTTCTGCACTTGATGGGTTTGTTTGTATTTGTGTTACAAGTGCATCGTTTACTGTGGTAGTGGTGATTGAGGGTTTAAATGAATTGCCTTCTTCAATGATCTCCCAAAGTGCATAGTCTTGCACTTGAAAGTATTGTTCTACCCTTAGTCGCCACATATCAAACTCATTTTGCTTGAGTAATGGAAGTTTAGCTGCAACATTTGTTTGAATATGTTCAACATCCATTGTTCTTTTAATTTTGTAAATATCAGCCTGGCTCTGATACCACTTGTGGAAAGGATTGCGCAAACACTTGGGATGTGAATCTTAGTAACGTATTTGGGATATTTATGTATGAATGTGTTTAGTATGCAGAATATACTACAACACACTTAAAAGAACACAAAGGTGGTGAGTTATGTAAACGTGAGTTTGTAATGAACAAGGAACACAACTTTAGTTAACACAAAACGATTCAATATTATTGATGAAATAATACGGATGATCTAACTATCATCGGGATTACAAAGTAATCTTGAATCTTTGATTGTAAAAGGATTTGTGAAATGAGTAACTAAGTTACTTGAGAGGTTGTTCGGTTTTGGTTATTAGTTGAAGAGATGCATGCACGAAGGAGTGACTAAGGGAACCTTTTATAGTATAAGGTACCGTTATTACAAGTTGTCAAGTGGTTGAATATAATAATATACTTTGACTATTCTAGCCTACAATTAAATACAACTACCAATGTAACAACTCTGTAATATTCTTCTGTATACCACAGAAGACTAAACTACTTCCACATAACGTATAACAATGTACAAAGACTAATAATTCAACTAAATATCTATTACAAAATATCTATCAACTTGACATAAATCTTGGCAGGACCTTTATCAACTAGCAGTACCTTCTACCCAGAAGGTACTGTTAGTACATCTTCATACTCTTCAAAATCAACTAGCAGGCTCTTTGACATATCTGGCAGGCTCTTTGACTTGAACATTTTATTCCCAACACATGAGAATGATCTTCAAACTTCATTACTTCGTTCAGCTTGCAGAGTCTTCTCAGCTGTCATTTCTTTACTTGCAGAAGAACTATATGAGCAAATCTAGTTAGGGTTTAACTATGTGGGCCCTGAGTGCTCTCCCCTAATTAGTGCTCTCCCCCAAACTGACAACCATAATTATGAGTGCCCTGAGTGCCCTGAATCTGTTCGGGGGAATATATTATCAACATCTTCATCTCACCAAATGCGATAGTCTTTTTCCGAGAAACAATTGCGAAACACTTCAATTGCGAAAGTCTGGCAGCATTTGCGATAAGAGGGACCAATTGCGAAAAAGACCAATTGTGAAAGGGACCAATTGAGAAAGAGACCAATTGTAAAAGAGTTCAATCAATTGCGAAAGGGTCAGATTTGCGATAGGCTGCAATCTTGAAAACCCTTATCTATCGCAAATCAATTGCGAAAAACCCCTTTTTATCTAAATTCTTACACAAGAAATTAGATTTTTTAAGTCGATGAAGTACCATTTTTATCACAGTTCTTATACAAGAAAAATGATAAAAACCGCTTTTATGATGAGGATTGAAGTCGCAACCCTTTTGTAGCCATCTTTTCTCGATCAAGAACCACCAACAACTCGTAAAACTTGAAATGCATCCCAATTACGTCCTCGATGTACACATTTCTCTCCCCTGATGATTATGATTCATCGGAATCAGCATAATGTTGTGTACGTGAAGTATTAACTAGAAGCACTTTATCATTAACCATAACAGCTCGTGAGAAGATGTAGATAAACCCAGTCTATTAATAATACCATTTGAAATGTGTAACTCTTTATCAACCTCCTTTATAAAAAATAACGGCTTTATGTAGTGACTACTGATGGAGAAAACCCACTATGACGAATTTGAGACTGAAGTAAAATAACCCAAACTTGTGACTTAAGCTTGCACTGTTGTATGACTAAGTACCTATACTGAGCACTACAACATAACTCCTTAAAGCATAGGTCATTTCATATACCCATCCAACCTTCCTTAATAGTATATGAACTCATCTTGAATTATCCACATCTTTGTGTGACACTGAGTACTACAATGTATCTCCTTTAAGTGATAGTTAACTAGGTCTTCGTCCATCCACCCCTTGACCTATGAAAACTAGATAAATCAAGACTAAATCATTCAATGATCTGTTAGCTCGAACAAGGATCTCGAAGAATCATGCATCCAACCAACCTCGATATCGTCAAGATACTAAGTACACACACTCGTGATATTTCACTTCAACTTCAAATAGGTAATAATGAATCATCATCCTTGTAGTCACAGTTGATAACAATCAACAATCAATATTTAGCCATTGTCATTTGATTGTGAATCTTGATCAGGATCTTTAAAGCTATACGTGGTGATGTTGACGGTGTATGCCAATAATATCATTTTTTTTTCATAATTTGAAATATACAAGGAAATGCAATTATAAGAAGGCTAGAAAAATTTGAGTGTTACATATTTTGACGCCAATTTTCACCGAAAAAATTCGAATTTTGACATAAAAATTTGAATTTTGGGCCAAAATTTTCACTGTTATACCAAAATTTGAATTTCACGTAAAAATTGAATGTTTAATCACCAGAAAAAATTAAATTTTACACATACTTGCTCGGAAGATGCGTACTTGCTCGAAAGTTCCTTGCTCGGAAATTCATACTTGCTCGGAAAATTCCTTGCTCGGAAAATGCGTACTTGCTCGAAAGTTCCTTGCTCGGAAATTCATACTTGCTCGGAAAATTCCTTGCTCGGAAAAACAATTCCTAACTCGGAAATTTTTCTTCCTTACTCGACAATTCCTTTCTCGGAAAAACAATCCTAACTCGGAAAGTTTAATTCCTTACTCGGAAAATTTTGGGCCTAACTCGGAAGATTTTCTTCCTTGCTCGGAAGATTTTGGTCCTTGCTTGGAAAAAAAATTTTCTTACTCGGAGAAACACGTTCAGGAGGTCGGGGAAACTCGAAATAAAGGTTAAACATGGTAGAATTAGATTATTGAATGGGGAGGTGTGTGTGTTTTCTAGAGAGAGAAAGTAAAGAAAACACACACACCTCAAAGGTAACAAATGAGAATCCCACCCTCCTAGTTGAGACTAGGAGGGTATTTATACTATTTTACAAGCCTAACTTTACACAAATGGCAAAACTAGACCTTGTACTTTATTCTATTGCAATTCCCTACTATAACATAACTTTAAAGGCTAACGGTGTTTGACTCCAGCACCCGTTTTCTGAACTTACAGCATGTTGTCGGTCGTATTAACAACATACAACTTGCCTCCGTGGTTATGCATGAAAGAGACTTCGGTTAATTAATTATATGTTATTTGATCTTACGCTTCCGCAATACTTGATGTTTATATGTTTAATTATGTATGACATGTTATTAAATTTCATCATGTCATAGCAAGCGACCACTTATTAATAAACCAATAGATTACTTTCATTATATTTAGCAACATAACTAGATAAATTGTCAGGTGTCTCGGTAAAATTTTCTAACATAAAAAACACAAATTCAACATCTTTAGTTGAGGCGGTAATAGTTTGCGCTAAAAAAATGAAAAAAAAATCCCGCCAAAATCTTCAACCTTAAAGTAAACACACTTTTCAGTTTTTACCATTTCCAGTTTCCCCAAAATCATCATCATCATCATCTAAAAAATGAAACGCCAACAATCAATACTATCATTCTTTCATAAACCGTCTACCGAGCTCAGGAGATCCCGCTTCCATGTACCTTCTAGTGCCCTAGTACCCCCGTTTTGGCCAAAAATTTTAAAATTTTTTCGTTTTTAGATAAAAAATTGCAATAAAAAAGAAGTGTTTAGTCTTGATTAGGTTAGAACTAGGGGAATCCTGACTCTGCCAGAGTGTTGATCTGGCTGCTTCCTTAACGGTTAGACTAAGGTTTTACGATATGTGCAAATGAAAATGCTAAGCGTAGAATAGTTGGTTTTCTTTAGAGCTTATATAAGTAATCTATGGCTTTTCTTCCCAAGAGATAACTAATCTGACTTAATAAGTGCTTATTTTCAAACATTTGAACACACAAAATCATTTTTTTATAAGATTTTGAAAAATACTAGTTCAAAGCTTTATTTAAACTTCGGAACAAGCATATGTCATAGTAATGCAAAATGAAAGTGAGACGTTGCTTGAAAGTTGCAAAAGTTAAGTAATAAATGTATGTGCTAAAAAAGCAACGGTTCAAGATCGGCCCTTGGATCCTTATTTCCGGAAGGCATTTAGGTCTTGGCTACCCTCTTACACCGGCCCTTGGACCTCTAATTCAGGAATGTGTGAGGTCTTGGTCTAACACCCTTGGATCCTCATTTCAGGAATGTTTAGAGTCTTGGAACTCTCCGTTGTAACGGCCCTTGGATCCTTTATTCCGGAAGGTGTAAGGTCTTGGTTCCTGTGAAACTCCGTTAGTTTATGTTGCACAAGTAAAAAAAAATGATGAGAAAATGAAATGAAAAAAAAATGTATGTGTTGAATAAAGTTTTGAAACTTGCTTGTTGTAAATTTTAAATCTATCTTTCAACTAGTATTAGTCAAAATCTTATAAAAACGTCGATTTTTGTGATCAAAATTTTGAAAATCAAGCACATTCACCTAACTTGAATAAATATGGGAGTGAAAAGTTAAGTCTCGGCTTACATAGATTATTAGTATAAGTAGTGTTAGCATTTTACAAAAAAAAAAAACATTTGCACATTGATTTTAAGCTTAGTTGGGAGTATAAAAAAGAGGATGACGATTTCAATTCCCTAGAGACACCCATTTTGTGTGAATCCCGTTCCATGATACCATTTTTGGAAATCAAGCATGTTATCTATTTTTGTTTTATTTTAAATTTCTCGCATTTAATAAAAAGTCGAAACGGGGTATGCTTGGTATTCTTTTGATCCTTTCATTACTTTATATGATCGGATTGCTAGGGACTAGCAATTGATAGTGTGGGGGGATGATGAGTGCCTATTTACTCATCATTTTAGGCCCATTTAATACATAAAAAATGCTAAAAAAAAACCAAATATACCATATTATACTGCAGATATCCATGGTTTGCGTTTTTATGTGTTTCAGGTACAAAAGGATTGAAAACAGGGCAAAAACGGACATAACCGAGCACGAGATTGGAAAAGCTCATATAGCCGAGGCCGGGGAAGAAATTTACCAAAGTGGATCATGATTATTCTCCAAATGTCAAAAGTAATCCTTGGAAATAATTTTCAGAAGTGACAAGAATGGTCCCTGGATTTTCAGAATTTACAAAACTGGCCCCTTAACTTAAAACCATTTCATAAATAATCCTATAACTAACCAAGCCCACTTTAACCAAATCCTAAAATAACCAAACCTTACCCTTATATCTTTTCCCGCTTTTCCCTGTCACACCCAACACCATCATCACCACTTCTGCTCCTATCACTGCACACTCAACCTCCCTCCTCCTAGCCACTCCACCCAACTCCAAGCCAAAACTCTTCACAAGATACCACCCTCTCACATGTATCCAATGCCATGTCATCAATCCGTGTATACATTTGGGCGCCAAAATGAATCCAAAGGCTGAGATGAAGATAAAGTTTAATCCGATGGTGGGAATTGCTCAAGAGGAAGCACAAATGAAGATTCAAGTCTGTTTCTACTCACAAAAAAAGCACAAAAGCTAAAGACCCTTAGTTTTTATAGTAGTATAAATAGGGCAATTATAAAGCCTTAGAAGGGAGTTTTTTTTAGATAGTTTTCTAGTTTTAATATTGTAATCTGCTCTTTTAAGTTTAATATAAGTTAGTCAGCTCTTAATTTCAAGCCTTGTAACCATTTTCAGTTTTAATAGAAATTTAAAGTTTTTAGCAAAAATCTTGTTTATGCTCATTTAATGTTTCAAACATTTCCATAAGCTCTCACAAGCTCTCAAAAGTAAAAAGAAAATATAAAAAGAATAAACTCAGAATCAAAGCATCACAGAAATTACCTTAGCATGAGACAGGAAGCTTTTGGAAGTTGCCAGAAATGGAATTGGCAAGATGGACTTTACCTAGCTTATCCTTGATAAGCTAGGAGCTAGTAGCTGCTAATTTGGAGCCCTTGTTAAGCTAGGGTCTCAAGTGAGCAATTTCTAATTTTTTTTTTGTATTTTTGAATTTTACTGTAGCATAGCTTATTTACTGCTTACTTCAGCTTATTTATGCTTAATAGTGTTAATATATGCCTTTTATGCGTATTTGGTAGCCTAGATATCCTTTGTTAAGTATTTATGTATTTTACTGTCTTAATTAGCTTGGAAGTGCTTATATCATTTGGCTTATTTAAACTGCTTATTTAACATTGAAAGTTGCTTTTTAAGCTGTTTTAAGACTTAGTATAAGCTCTGTGTTCAAAAGTTTGGTCTTAAAATCATTTTTCAAAGTAAAAATATAGACAGTCAAGTTATTAAGGAGTGTTTGGCATTATAAGTCAAACGGGTCAAAATGGGGACTCACTGTTCATATGCAAATTTCATAAGTTTAATCTTGATTAACTAAGTTCATAGGAGTTGTTGGTAGGAGCTTTTAGCCTGCTTTTTAGGATTTTCATGTTTTGAATACACTAGTGTATTTTGAGCATGTTCACTGCCTAAAATAAGCTCTAATAGCTTTTAGCCTTTTAAGCCCTTCTTTTTGACATCTTTGGTGTCCCTTAGGTCTGAATTTAGAATTCACTAAGCCCCCTAAAGCCTTGTTCAAAATATAGCTAATACAGTCCATACTAGATAGAGCAGACTGCAATTTTTTTAGTTTTTTTCATTTTCAGCCTATGTTTTTCATTTTTCATTTCTTCGTTATAAGCCCAAACAAGCTCAAATTTGGTACAAATAATCTTCGGTAGCTTGTCTAGCTGTTTCCTTTTTTTATGAATTTTTAGAATAAACTTTTGATAGCTTTTTCCAAGGTTGAAACTGCCTCAGTACATGCTATTTGCATCAGCATATGATTTGTCAAATCAGCCCAAGTTTTTGATTTTTAGTTTGTTCATATTAAGTCCAATCAAGCTGAAATTTGGAACATTTAATATGTGGTTTCTAACACACTTGATGCATATTTTTCTGAATTTTTTGAAGTAGCTTATGATAGCTTGTCGTTGGCTTGAAAAAGCCCCTTTCTCCCCTGTTCATCACAGTCAATAGCAGACCATTTAGCTTATTGGTTTGATTTAGTGCTTTTTTGTTGCTTAATCTGAGATTATTGTTTTCCTTACCTTTTAAGTCATTTTTAGTTAATATTCACTTATTTTAGATTAAAAACCAAAAATCTCTTTGTTTCCACTATTCAAACACGTATTCACGATTCGAGATCACAAATTCCATTCAATCCTTCGTTGGGGATAACGACCTAGGTTACACATAATTCACTTGTGTTTCCTTGGAAATAATTACACATTGATTTTAGCGAATCAATTTTTGGCGCCACTGCCGGGGAAGGCTTGAAGTGAATTTTCGTTTCTCGTTTGTCGATGCGTGTTTTGAAGACCCTTCTCTCGAGAAGTTTTCTCTCGTAAATATTTTTTTTATATAAACCCAAAAAGATTTTCATTTCAAGATTTATTTTCCTTTTTCCTTTTTTTTGTTTTTCAAAATGTTTCTAAATTATAAAAATCTTAAAATAATCTTCTCATTCCTTTTTCCCGTTTAATTCTTATATGTCTTCATCTTACCATTATGGTTGTGAATGGTGTGGAGGACTTTCAAATGGTGGAAATTGCCACGGTTGTAGCATTGTAAATTCGGGAAACGGGTTTGTCTATGACCAAAATCCCTACAACGAAACAACCAATTTCTTTAACCAACCCCCACACCATGAGATGGAAACGTATTCTTTTGAATATTGTGGAAGTTATCTTCATCCGGAATTTGATTGTCGAACGGGAGACATGCTTGTCTATGAGGAAAACCCTTATAACAATCAGACATCATCCGGATTTGACCCACCTTCACAATACACAACCCCTCAGCACCCTCTTCAAAGCGAGTTAACTAGAGCTGAATTGATTACTAAAATGATCATTGCTCAAGATAAACTCAACATGAACTTTCAAACTGTAATAAACGGTCTTAAGGAGATGGTTCTTAGAAAACAAGATCCTCCCATTGACTTATATTATTCAGAAGAGAGTGATGAGGAGGAAGAAGAGAACTCAGAGATCAGTCCACTTATTGAAGACACTTCAGATACCTTTTTAATGGGGGACAAGGAAGTCGTAACCAATCCTCTTAAGGAAATTGATGACCTTGTTCCAATCCCAATGGTATCCGAGGAACCTTTCGATCTTCCTGATTCTACTTCCCAAACATTCGATATGACTATCACAAATCCTTTATTTGATTTTGATTCTGAATTTACTCTAATTTCAGACAATCAAATTTTTGAAAGTGATGAGTCAAATATGGAGACAATAATGGACAAGGTGCAAATTTCTAGCACACAAAGTACAGCACATGTCCCACCTCCGTATATCCTTCCAGAACCCAAGCTCAAAGACGTACTTCATAAAAGTGATTCTCTTCTTGAGGAGTTCGCCGATGAACTCGCTCACATTGATCCCATCACATTAGGGGATGAAGATAAAAACTTCGATTTTGAGTCAGATATGAGAGAATTGGAATTTTTGATAAGTCATGATCCGTCAACTAATTGTGCCTCTAGTCTGGGGGAGTTCGCCGATGAACTCTCTCACATCATATCTCCGCCAGAGTATGATTACTCTAAGGACTCGGAGGGAGACGTGATCTGTAGTGAGCAGTTTCTTATTAAAGACACAATCCCGAATCTCCATCCTGAGGTGATTTTAGATCATGGCTTTAAAAGCTTAAATGACAAATCTGATAATGATGACGATTATATCATAATTGTTATCGGGATCTTTCTACCTTTCTTCACATATAAGGTAGCTTGTCCTTTCCTTCACTCGTTCGGGAGTGAAGACACAATTTTTTACCCCGGCATCTCAATTTATCATTCTTTTAAGCCGGATGTATCTCGTCGGTGTGGAACTTTCGTATGCTTCAATGTTTATCCAAACATCTTGAATGACAGTCCGATGGAGATTTTCTTTTCCACATGCTTCCCCAAGAACAATTAAATTCGGGGTCGAGTCAAGCTAGTGACTCGGTTAACAAAAACATTAGCATTTCATGGGTGACAACCCATGTTTCTGACTTCTTTCTATTTTCTGACACTAAGTGTGGGGGGATTCCTCTGCTGTGCTTTGTTTTGTGTGTTGTTTGCTCTTGTTTGCAGGTTTTTCTTAGATCGTGATGATTGATGCGCCTGTTTTCAATCCAGCCGCCCAATATCCGATCTTTTTGCTAATGATTATCTAGGGATATCTTTTTAATCCTGTTTGTGAAAAAAAGAGAATTCTTTCACACACTTGGCTATTAGTATTACCTTTTTTACATTCTAAGTGTCGGCATAATAGCCGGTACTTTGAATATTGAGGGCAATATTCAATTCTAAGTGTGGGGGGGAATTCTCGCGATTTTTGTCACATATGTACCTTCTAGTGCCCTAGTACCCCCGTTTTGGCCAAAAATTTAAATTTTTTTTCGTTTTTAGATAAGAAATTGCAATAAAAAAGAAGTGTTTAGTCTTGATTAGGTTAGAACAAGGGGAATCCTGACTCTGCCAGAGTGTTGATCTGGCTGCTTCCTTAACGGTTAGACTAAGGTTTTACGATATGTGCAAATGAAAATGCTAAACGTAGAATAGTTGGTTTTCTTTAGAGCTTATATAAGTAATCTATGGCTTTTCCTCCCAAGAGATAACTAATCTGACTTAATAAGTGCTTATTTTCAAACATTTGAACACACAAAATCATTTTTTTATACGATTTTGAAAAATACTAGTTCAAAGCTTTATTTAAACTTCGGAACAAGCATATGTCATAGTAATGCAAAATGAAAGTGAGACGTTGCTTGAAAGTTGCAAAAGTTAAGTAATAAATGTATGTGCTAAAAAAGCTACGGTTCAAGATCGGCCCTTGGATCCTTATTTCCGGAAGGCGTTTAGGTCTTGGCTACCCTCTTACACCGGCCCTTGGACCACTAATTCACGAAGGTGTGAGGTCTTGGTCTAACACCCTTGGATCCTTATTTCAGGAATGTTTAGAGTCTTGGAACTCTCCGTTGTAACGGCCCTTGGATCCTTTATTCCGGAAGGTGTAAGGTCTTGGTTCCCGTGAAACTCCGTTAGTTTATGTTGCACAAGTAAAAAAAAAATGATGAGAAAATGAAATGAAAAAAAAAATTATGTGTTGAATAAAGTTTTGAAACTTGCTTGTTGTAAATTTTAAATCTATCTTTCAACTAGTATTGTTAGGAATTATTAGAATAATATTTTATTTTCATTCCTGCTGTTAGTTATAGCGGTTCCTGCTAGCAGGTATGTAGTTCCTGCTGGTGTTGGTTCCTGCTGGTAGTGCAGGTTGTTCCTGTTGGCAGTGTCTGTTACTGCTGGTCTTATCGTATATTTAGTATGTTTGTTAGAGTTATTTTAGGAAGAGATAGTGTATATCTCTTTACACGTTTTCTTAGTAATGCTGCATTAGGGTTTCTTGTAGTATAAAAGAAACATGCGGCTATGAGTTTTGTATCGATTCCATTAAAAACATTATTAGTTAATAAAAGATCCATAGAGGATCAACATTTTATAGTTTGTTTTCTTCTTAACTCTTGTGTTTAGATTCCGCCTAAGCATAAGTTTCATTCATAGAGATTTCTCTTAGGCTGTTTGTGATTACATAGACAGTCTACCAAGCTCAAAGATCTATCAGTAAGGCACGATCCAACAAGTGGTATCAGAGCCTGGTGAGGATCTCTGACAAAGAATAAAAAGTTTTCTAAACAATCTCTTAAACCCTTTCACAATGGAAGCCGACAATCCTGAAAATTCTGTCATTAACAATGAGAAACCTGAAACTTCTCAAGTCCAACAACAAATTGTCACAACCACTGTGTCGAACAGTAATGCTAAATTCCCATACCTCAAGAAGGATGAGTATGAAGTATGGGCTATGAAGATGGAGTACTGGATCTCAAACAGTGATCATAACCTGTGGAATGTTATCATTAATGGTAACAGCAAGAAGAAGATTGGGAGAGGTCAGAATGGGAACATCATCATACTTCCACCTGTAACAGCAAGGGAGCAGATTGCTGTACAAAGGGAGACCAAGGCAAGAACTCTTTTGCTTCAAGCTCTCCCGGAAGACCACATGGGTGATTTTCATCACCTGGATGATGCTAGGGAAATCTGGCTTGCTGTAAAAGCTAGATTTGGAGGGAATGATGAGTCCAAGAAGATGAGGAAGTCCATGCTCAAGCAGGAATTCTTAGAGTTCAAGATCTCTGAGGCTGAAGGGATTCACAAGGGGTATGATCGATTTCACAAGATCCTGAGCCAACTCAACCAGTTGCAGGCCCGACCAGACAATGAAGACTGCAACACCAAGTTTTTGAGGGCTTTACCTCCATCCTGGTCTCAAGTTTCCATCACTTTAAAGGCCAGAGGTGGGCTCGATTTCATGAGCTTTGATGACCTGTATAATAAGCTCAAGACCCTTGAGATCGACATCAAAGGGTTTTCTTCTTATTCATCTCACACTCCAACTCATACTGCATTTGTTAGTGCTACCAGCACTAAAAAGGTCTCATATGGTGACAGCCCAACCCCCTCATCTTCATCTGTTTCCTATTCCCCTGCAACAGCTAGATCACAGTCAAGATCTAACAATGTTGTTGAGGAAGTTCTGATGCGTGGTTTTGCGACCTTACAACAGGTTTTACCTCTCGAGGGATCTCAAGAGGCTTGCAATCCCCACCAGGCAGTGTACCTGACCGATGTAGTATAGTGAAGTGGCAAGTACTGGGGGATTGATCGTTCTCTAGGGGAATAGTGTCGTTAGGATTGAGAAACTACTCTAATAGGTCTAAGGGTGAGGGAAGATTCTTTTTGTATTTTTATATTTTTTATAAAAGCAAGTAAAATCTCGGGTTTGAAAGAGTGGGCGGAATTAGTTGCTAGTCAACTAACCCAAATGACTACAAATGCAAATAAAATAAAATAACTGAAAATGAAAAGGTTGTGAAACTTATATGGAGAGAAATGTGTTTACTTAGATTTCCTTACTCCCTAACTATCTTTTACCGGTTGATTAGTGTGTATTAATTGCGTGGATGACGGGTGTATTCCTTAATACCAATCGTGGGGTGGCGTACGTACTTCCCGAACTCTACAAGCTCCTACTTCACTCCTATGTCGAGCCGGCTAAGAAGCTCCTAACATGGGATCACTAGAATTCGCTCATGCATTAAATACAACCATAAAAACCTTAGTACGCATTGGTTCATGTTTCTTAAGACGTTCAAGCAAGTTACCGTATAGGAGGTTAGCCAGTTTTCTTAAGCCTAACATTGATAAACAATCATCCAATACAATTAATAACACACTAATAACCAATAATCAATAGTTAGGTTTCATTAGATCTAAGCAAACACAAGATAAATCTAGCCTAGCATGTTAATTAAAAGACAAGAACAAGATATAATCAAACAACACATAGACATATTGAATGATTAAATGATTACTTATCTTCAATTAAACATGGGAGATCCAAGGGTATAAAACCCTTAAAAATGGCAGAAAATTCGTCTTAGGGTTTTTCCTCACAAAGTTGCACACTAATGACTAAAAATTGCAAAACTATATATAGAGTTTAGGGTCTGACGGCGTCACGTTGTAGGAGTTGACGCCGTCACCTCGCCGCGGCTAGGGTTCCCGGATGGTCTTCCTGACGCCGTCCCTCTTTAATCCTCCAAAATCCGCTCTGGCCTATCAAGGGTTGACGCCGTCAGAATTGTGCTTGACGCCGTCTCTCTTTAACTTAAACCGTGACGACCTTGATCACCTTAAAGGGTGACGCCGTCAGATTTTCATTGTGAAACTCTCTGGCGCGTCACGTGTATTTTGTCATATCCACCTCTTTTGCCAAGCCGTGACGCCGTCAGGAGCAATCCTTGACGCCGTCACATGTACTTTTCCAGCAGCTTTGGAGACTTTGTCGTTTTCTTCACTTTTATGCTCCAAAAACGTCCAAAATGCTTCCTTTTCCAGATTTCTTCTCCAAAGTACATAAAATGACAAAAGGAACGATTTAGGGCAATATTTGATCAAATAAATACGATTTAGGGCTTAAATGACCCCTTAAAAGTGGTACACTTTTCGCTTCATCAAATACCCTTACACTTGAGATTTGCTTGTCCTCAAGCAAATGCGCTTTTATTCTAATCAAAATACAAGTTAGGGGTCATTTAACGCTAATATAAAAGTAATTACAACAAATAGTCATTCCCCTTTAATCATAATAAGCACGGAGATTACACACTAGCACCTCACAAGTAGTGTTTAGATACTCACATCTCTCTGGTGTCATAAAAGTGTATCTCATAAATGAAAATGAATAATATCTCTCACTACCTGTCATAGCAAATAGATTACCATAGGCTTGGGAAAGGATCAAAAACCTCCTCCACTAGGCGTAAGCACCTAAGATAAACTATCAAAGAGGGCTTTTAAATGGGTTATAATGTTAGGTGTAGGGATATGATAAACACGGTTTTGTTGGATAAAGGATATTTTACTGGTGGCGAGTTAAAGATCTTGATTAATTACATGTACAATATGGCGTTGCTAAGCCAAGACTAGACTCGACTTAAGCTAATGAAAAAAAAAATAACAAAAAGATAAAATAAACATAAAATGAAACGGGATGGTAGTCCGTATGTTTTTTTTTCTACTTTTTTTTTTTTTTTTTTTTTTTTTTTTTTTTTTTTTTTGCATACACTCTTGCCCTACCATCCAAAATAATACATCGTAGGGGGGTTGTATCCCCCTTACACTTGAACTTTTACATAACTTTACAATTAACTATTCTAATGACTCGAATTAAGATAATCGAAACACTTGGAGTACTTTTAAAATATTTAGCACATATGGGGGTAATAATGTTGTTCTTCCCCATTACTCCATTACACTAGTACTTTACCCATGAGTCCCAATCGTCCCAAAACAATATGTACAAGGATATGACTCGACTTAGCAACCATGTAATCAATTAGATAATTAACTTGGGGTTTAAACAAATGTTGTCACAATAATGCACTAAAAATGAGTGCATACAAGGTAGGCTAAGGCGATTTGGGTGTACATTTAAGTGGGGTGTAAACAAATTCTTACTTTAAGTAAAATGCTTAAAGTTAGAAACGAAAAGATAGGCTCTGAGGGGTGTACTAGGGGTATCGTGTACTAAAAATGAGTACAACGCAAAGGGTGTGGGAGAATTACTTGACCAATGTAGCCAACGTAATTATAACAAAAACACAGGTGTAAAACAATGGGTTAATCCTAATGCCTCTTATCATGTAGTAAATCTAACTACACGAATGTAGTCTCACTTGTGGCCTCGGAATGGTCCTAACGCAAGTTCTAGAATCTAAGTGCTACCGGTACACACATCATAGCATAAATGCTTTTCCTTCCAATTCTAGGGGCGAACCTCACATATTTGGGGGTGGAAAATTTTTTAGTGGTACGGTTTTTGTGCTAGTCATATAACTCCTATCCGTGAGACGCTCATTAAGACCAAAGTTTCACCTCTATATGTTGTAAAAAAATTTAAATTTGGCACTAAAATTGCCCTAACAGGTATTTCTCTCAGTTTTATTACACATCTACCATTAAACAAACGAAAAATCAAGCGTAATAGCATTCTCTAAAGTATCATACTTTACCCCCCCCCCCTTACACTTAAGATGAACATTGTCCCCAATGTTCATTCAAAGGATGTAAAAGTAAATAAGGTGAAAGAATGAAAACAAATACTCCCCTGATTCGTTCGATGTGGATAATCCGGTAACATGGTTAAATCCTCCTCCAAGAAAATGAACGTTGAAAGCTTCCCTTCCGAAATATAAATCATCTTCTTGTCCAATATAACCTGTTAAACCTGAGAAAACAAACACAAAAAAACCCAAAGCATCAACCTGAACAAAGAAAACTCACAACTAGATGTAATTCCAGACTTAGAAATAAAAACAAAACGATTAAGGATATAATGCTTGTAGAATGAATATTTGCAGATTTCCTGGAGTTTATAAAACTAAAGATTTAACAAAAACTTTATGACTCCGGTAGAAAAACAAAACTTGCAAAATTTCTAGAATTTTACACTTAACGCCGTCAGGTGTTAACCTTGACGCCGTCAGAAGTGACCTGCAGAAATTTTATGGTTAGTTTCCGGAAAATTTCTGGAAAAACTTATGCCTCACTTCCTGGAAATCCTGCAAAATATTCATTGTGACTCGATACAAGCATTTGACTCTAACAATTACTAGTATGCATGCTCATTTAATATTGTTGTGATTCATGTTCAATCTTGTTCTTGTAAACAAATTTGGATTCCCTTACACTTATCTTTTGCAAAATACCTTTATATGTAGTTAAGACGAAGTTAAAAACAAAATAAAGCATTTTCACAATTTACTTTGAAACATGAGCACAAACAATAACAATTAAACTTGCATACGGAAACAAATAAAATCAAACAAACAAACAAATAAAGCTTGGGTTGCCTCCCAAGAAGCGCTTGTTTTTGTTCGAGTCACGAGCCTGACTCTACCCTTATTTAACGGAAATAGGGGAGGTTTTCCCTACACTTAGGATTAAGTGCGGGTGGAAGTAGCGATACACACCCTTAGGGTGGAAATATGCCACGTGAGGTGAAGGGGGTGAGTGAATGGCTTCCTTCATCCTAAAACTACTCGGATAATATTGGTTTATGGGTGGGTCGGTTCCTCTTTTGTCTCCTAGATGTAAATCTAAGGATGAAAAGTTGTGTAAAGGTTGAGGTTCCGGCTCATCAACACTAGGAAATTCCCTAGAACTAAGAGTAAGGTCATCACTAAAAGTGTTCGAACCTATATCCTCTAGTTGTGCTTGGTCCAAGGGTTCTACCTCCATCGGGATTCCTAAAGTCTCTTCTACTTCTTCCGGGTAAGTCACGGGCGGTGTGGGTGCCTCGAATGATGGTGGGTTTTGTGGAGTACTTGGTGGACTTGGATTTTCTACTTTATCCTCCATCTTATCTTGATTACCTATGTGCTTATTATGTAATTTGTTGAAGTCTATTCCCAACATGCACCTAGGTATCTCAAATCCTTTTCTATTCATCTCAAATTCTTGGTCTGATTCATAAGAATCATTCTCAATAACTTGATCACTATGTTCCATTTGCCTAAAGGATTCCTCATACTCATCATATGTCTTGGTGAAATCTAATCCAAGCATGCACCTAGGTAGTTCAACATTAACCATCTCACAATCTTGGTCGGGTTCATAAGAAACTATCCTAGGTGAAGGCTCATATGGTGCATAGGTTTCACTTAATGAGGTATTTTGAGGGTTTGATGGGGCTCCTAAGGTGATTTCCTCAAAAGTTTTATGCACTTGGTCTCTTTTCTCAAGGTACTCACTAAAATCTATGTAAGATCCTGTTCTGATTACTTCATTCCACCATCTTGATTTATCCAAATTAGTACAATTATATTTCTTCATGTAAAACTCTAGTCGCGGATTTGGTAGATTCACGTTCTCCATAATGGCGAACGGAAGAGTCAATGGAAAAACTTTACGAACAAAAGCACAAAGAAAAGATAGACTACGAGAAAGCTAATAAAAAGAAAATAAAAATCTCACTAGATAGGAATCTAATGAGTAGACCTAATAAAAATAAAATTCAACCTAAACAATAACTATTCCCCGGCAGCGGCGCCAAAAACTTGATGCGTGGTTTTGCGACCTTACAACAGGTTTTACCTCTCGAGGGATCTCAAGAGGCTTGCAATCCCAACCAGGCATTGTACCTGACCGATGTAGTATAGTGAAGTGGCAAGTACCGGGGGATTGATCGTTCTCTAGGGGAATAGTGTCGTTAAGATTGAAAAACTACTCTAATAGGTCTAAGGGTGAGGGAAGATTCTTTTTGTATTTTTATATTTTTTATAAAAGCAAGTAAAATCTCGGGTTTGAAAGAGTGGGCGGAATTAGTTGCTAGTCAACTAACCCAAATGACTACAAATGCAAATAAAATAAAATAACTGAAAATGAAAAGGTTGTGAAACTTATATGGAGAGAAATGTGTTTACTTAGATTTCCTTACTCCCTAACTATCTTTTACTGGTTGATTAGTGTGTATTAATTGCGTGGATGACGGGTGTATTCCTTAATACCAATCGTGGGGTGGCGTACGTACTTCCCGAACTCTACAAGCTCCTACTTCACTCCTATGTCGAGCCGGCTAAGAAGCTCCTAACATGGGATCACTAGAATTCGCTCATGCATTAAATACAACCATAAAAACCTTAGTACGCATTGGTTCATGTTTCTTAAGACGTTCAAGCAAGTTACCGTATAGGAGGTTAGCCAGTTTTCTTAAGCCTAACATCGATAAACAATCATCCAATACAATTAATAACACACTGATAACCAATAATCAATAGTTAGGTTTCATTAGATCTAAGCAAACACAAGATAAATCTAGCCTAGCATGTTAATTAAAAGACAAGAACAAGATATAATCAAACAACACATAGACATATTGAATGATTAAATGATTACTTATCTTCAATTAAACATGGGAGATCCAAGGGTATAAAACCCTTAAAAATGGCAGAAAATTCGTCTTAGGGTTTCTCCTCACAAAGTTGCACACTAATGACTAAAAATTGCAAAACTATATATAGAGTTTAGGGTCTGACGGCGTCACGTTGTAGGAGTTGACGCCGTCACCTCGCCGCGGCTAGGGTTCCCGGATGGTCTTCCTGACGCCGTCCCTCTTTAGTCTTCCAAAATCCGCTCTGGCGCGTCAAGGGTTGACGCCGTCAGAATTGAGCTTGACGCCGTCTCTCTTTAACTTAAACCGTGACGACCTTGATCACCTTAAAGGGTGACGCCGTCAGATTTTTATTGTGAAACTCTCTGGCGTGTCACGTGTATTTTGTCATATCCACCTCTTTTGCCAAGCCGTGACGCCGTCAGGAGCAATCCTTGACGCCGTCACATGTACTTTTCCAGCAGCTTTGGAGACTTTGTCGTTTTCTTCACTTTTATGCTCCAAAAACGTCCAATATGCTTCCTTTTCCCGATTTCTTCTCCAAAGTACCTAAAATGACAAAAGGAACGATTTAGGGCAATATTTGATCAAATAAATACGATTTAGGGCTTAAATGACCCCTTAAAAGCGGTACACTTTTCGCTTCATCAAGTTCTTCATTCATTTGTTGCTAAAAGTGCTCTACAACAGCAATTTGTCTATGATGATTTTGAACAAATTGATCAACTGGATCTGGAAGAGATGGACATTTAGTGGCAGATGGCTATGCTGGCATTGAAAGTTAACAGGTTTGAGAAGAAGGTAGGGAGGAGAATCAAATTAGATGGGGAGGAGGGAGCAAGGTTTGACAGGAGGAAGGTGAAGTGCTACAGATGTAATCAACCAGGTCACTTTGCTAGAGAATGCCCAGATAAGAAGGTGGATGACAAAACAAGGTATTCTGCATTCAAGATTCAAGAATTGGAGTTAGAAGAACCTAAAGCCTTGCTGTCTGTGGATGCTATGCTGGATTGGGAACAACATGAGGTAGCTGATGCAGTAAAAGGAGCTGCAAAGGTCTATAGGATGATTGCTGGATATGGTGCTCAAACACAAGTGCTGGAGAATTTGGCTTGATGGGCTCCCCATCACAGGTACAAAATTGTCCATTTGGTTATGAAATTAAATATGCTGCTCTTAAGAGAGAGTTTGATGATATTGAGCCTTAATATAATGATTTGTTTGTTAAGGTTCAAGCTTATGAAAATGCACTGAAAACATTAGAAAAACAAAAGGTTTGGTACCAAAATAATCAGCTAGCATATGAAGAGAAAATTAGGGTTTTAAAGAGAGACTTAGAAAACACCACTAATTGTTTAAAACATTCTGAGAGAGAATATGATAAGGTAATTTTAGAGAAACAGGAATTACAGGATAAGCTAGAAAGTGAAGAGATTAAGTGTACTTCATACAAAGAATCAACTAGACTTGTAAATAAATTGAATGCTGATTCTCAGTATGTAAAGTCTAAGAGAGGTATGGGGTATCCTAAAATAGATGACTCTTCTGAGTCAAGAAGCTTTGATCCAACCCCTAAGGAGGTTAATTATCAAATTCCTATAAAGTATGTAAAAGAAGGTGAAATGCATGTTGTTCCTCCTCCTATAAGAGGAGTGTTTAAACCAGTCCCTATCCACTCAGACCTTGACATAGACTTAGATAAATCACATAGGTCCTATGGAAAAAAGTTAAATGACTTGCCTAATCTTGATTGTGACTCTAATGATTTTGTCTCTTGTTCTAACAGTGACAAATCTTCAGAAATCAAGGCCAATGACTATGCCACATGTGATTCAAGTGACAAGTCTACCTCAACCAAGTCAGAAGATTTCTCCTCAGAAGTAGCTGATGATGAATCTCCTTCAAAGAAAGCTGCATTTGAAGATATTTCTTTTGATTATGTTAAAAACAATGATGTTTCTAGTTTTGGTTCTGTTTTAAACAATGATGTTTCTGGTTTTAATTCTGTTAAGAATAATTTTGTTTCATCTTGTGGTTGTGAAAAGTCTGGTTGCAATAAGAAGAGTTATGCTAAGAATAAGTCTTTTAGGAAGAAATCTTATTTTGTGTGTGGTAGTTATACTCATCTTATCAAAGACTGTGATTTTTATGAGAATCAGATGGGTATGTGTGCTAGTCAACAGCAAACCAGGTCTATGTGGAACAATGTTAATAATATACCCCCATATGTTCCTCAAGCAGCTAGAATGAACTCTTGTAGAGCTTCTTTTCCTGCTGGTAGACCAGTTCCTACTGGTAAGCCAGTTTCTGCTGGTAAGCCTGTTGCTGCTGGTAAGCCAGTTCTTGCGGGTAAGTCTGTTCCAGCTGGTAATACCAATTCTGCTGGTTGGAGGAGAAATGATGCTAGACCTTTCTACAGACCTACAAGCACTTATTTTCAGAATGATCTTCGGCCTGTTTATTTTGACACCATGCACATGGGGGGGGCAAGATGGGAAACTGCTGTTAAGTCCTCAGCAGATTGTTCTTGGAGAAACAATGACCATTATATGAGAATGGGGTCCAAGAACAATGGTGGATCTCATCAATCTCCATGGTTTAATTTTTATTGATCTAATAGGCAGGCCCAAGTCAGTAATGGCTTGGGTCTCCCATGTAACTAATGTTGTTGTATGTATTCTTTTATTGTAGGATTTTCATCTTAGAAGTAAAGATGTAGGTATTGTTGACAGTGGATGTTCAAGGAGTATGACAGGAAATTTAGAGAGATTGCATGACTTTGTACCCTTAAATGGAGGGACTGTGACATTTGGAGGAGGAGATGGCAAGATTACAGGGAAGGGAACCATTAAGACACCTAAACTGGACTTTGATAATGTCCTCTATGTGAAGGAACTCAAGAACTTCAATTTGTTCTCTGTCTCACAAATGTGTGACAAGAAGAATTGTGTTCTCTTCACTGAGACTGACTGTCTTGTGCTGTCCAAAGACTTCAAGTTGCCTGATGATAGTCAGGTTGTACTCAAAGTTCCAAGAACTCACAACCTTTACAGTGTCAACCTGAATGATGTCCAGCCTGGGGTTAATTTAGCTTGCTTGGTGGCAAAAGCATCTGTGGATGAATCCAACAAATGGCATAGGAGGATGACACATGTGAACTTTAAGACCATCAACAAGCTGGCTAAGAATGGTTTGGTTCAAGGGCTCCCTTTCAAGAATTTCACAAATGAACACAATTGTGTTTCCTACAACAAAGGGAAGCAACACAAAGCTTCATACAAGGACATTTCTGCTGTGAGCACTATCACTGAACCTCTGTAGCTGCTTCATATGGATCTTTTTGGTCCTACTTCCATCAGAAGTATTGACCATAAGTACTACTGCCTGGTGATTACTGATGACTTTAGCAGGTTTTTTTGGACTTTATTCTTAGGTACTAAAGATGAGACCTATCCTGTGATTAGGGACTTTATTGCCTTAATTGAAAACCAGCTAAATAAAAAAGTTAAGACTATTAGGTGTGATAATGGAACAGAGTTTAAAAATGCTAATCTAATAGAACTCTGTGGAAATAAGGGGATTAAAAGGGTCTATAGTAATGCTAGAACCCCACAACAAAATGGGGTTTCAGAAAGGAAAAATAGAACCCTTATAGAAGCAGCTAGATCAATGCTAGCTGACTCTAAGTTGCCAACCATGTTTTGGACTGAAGCAGTTTGCACTGCTTGTTATGTGCTGAATAGGGTATCAATTACTAGTCCTCACAACAAAACACCTTATGAGCTTTTGTCTGGGAAGATTCCTAACATTAGTTACCTTAAACCTTTTGGCTGTCATGTAACTATTTTGAACACTAGTGATCACCTAGGTAAATTTGAAGGGAAGGCAGATGAGGGGTTTATTGTTGGGTATTCTGCTCATAGTAAGGCCTATAGGGTATATAATTTGTCTGCCAAGAGGATAGAAGAAACACTTAATTTAAGATATCTTGAGGATAAATCTAATGTACAGGGTACAGGTCATGAGTGGTATTTTGACCTTGATAATCTGACTGATACTTTAGGTTACTCTAGATACAAAGCTAATCAATCTGTAGGTGCACATGATTTTGAAACTAACAATGCAGGTACCTCAGATGATGATTCGAATTCAGAGTGTGATGAACGACCTATTGTTGTTCCTTCTTTTCCCTCTAACCATTTTTCAAGTCCTGAGCACAAAGGTTCTTCTGATATGGCTGAAGGTGATTCCAGTTTTGCAGAAGATCTTGCTAGGCTTCAAAGGCAAGAACATAATGCCAAAGAAGCTGCTAAAAGATTTGGTTTGGAGTTCTCACAAGAAACATTGGAGATCTTAAGACAAGCTGAAGATGAAGCCCGCAGGAATATGGATTCTGCTGGTGATTTTCCTGTTCCTGCTGCTACTACCAATTCTGATGATGGCTATTATGTTTATGCTGGAGTCACCAATCCTGCTGGTCCTCTGTCCACTTCTTCTGCTGATACTTTGGGTTTCAATGAACCTCCTACAAGGTACCCAAGTCCATTTGACCTTGGGAATTCACTCTCTTCAGGATCTAAGTTGGAGAATTCTCATCATCAATCAAGAACTGGCATATTCACTTACTCCTCGTATGATGGTGAATTCAATCCCTCTATCACTAATCAAGTCTCAACCTTTGATGTCAATCCTACTGCTACCAAGAGGATAAACACTGTTCATCCTCAGTCTTTGATTCTTGGATATCCCAATTCAACTGTTCAGACAAGAAGCAACTTGAAACAACCTGGTTTTGGAGAATCTGCATTTGTAAGTTATATTCAAGATCAGCTAAAGAATAATCACACAGACTATCTACATTGCCTCTATGCTTGTTTTCTGTCTCATCTTGAACCAAGCAGTGTAGCACAAGCCCTTGAAGATCCTGATTGGGTTGAAGCTATGCAAGAGGAAATGCAATAGTTTTACAATGAGAAGGTCTGGAAGTTAGTACCTTTGCCTGAAGGAAAGTATGTTATTGGAACAAAATGGATTCTCAAGAACAAAATGGATGCTAGGGGTATTGTGGTCAGAAATAAAGCTAGATTGGTAGCTCAGGGTCATAGGCAGGAAGAAGGTATTGACTATGATGAGGTGTTTGCTCCTGTGGCAAGGGTTGAAGTTATTAGGTTGTTCTTAGCTTTTGCCTCATACATGGGATTCATTGTCTATCAGATAGATGTGAAGAGTGCATTTCTGTATGGTGAAATTGAAGAGGAAGTTTATGTAACTCAGCCTAAAGGTTTTGTAGACCCTCAGAATCCTGATTTGGTTTATAAGGTGGTAAAGGCACTCTATGGTCTTCATCAAGCACCCAGGGCATGGTATGCTAGGTTATCTGCTTTTCTGCTAAAGCATGGTTACAGAAGAGGAGCTATTGACAAGACACTCTTCATCAAGAAGAATTCAAAAGATATCATTCTTGTTCAGGTGTATGTGGATGACATCATTTTTGGATCTACTAAGGAAGCTTGGTGTAAGGAGTTTGAGGTGCTTATGAAAGGAGAATTTGAAATGAGTGCTATGGGAGAATTTACCTTTTTCTTGGGACTACAGGTTAAACAACAGCCAGATGGAATTTTTATCAACCAGGAAAAGTATGTGCAAGACATACTTAAAAAGTTTGATTTGGAAAGTGTCAGGACTGCAACAACACCATATGAAGCTCCAAAGCCTAAGTCTAACAGTGAACCTGATTCTGCTGTTAATGTTCATTTATACAGATCCATGATAGGTTCATTGATGTATTTGACTGCTTCTAGGCCAGATATCATGTTTGCAGTCAGTGCTTGTTCTAGACATCAAGTTACACCATTAACTTCACACTTGAATGCAGTTAAGAAGATCTTCAAATATCTAAAAGGACAACCTAAGTTGGGTCTTTGGTACCCAAGAGATTCTCCTTTTGTGTTGGAAGCTTACAATGACAGTGACTATGCTGGTGCTAACTTTGATAGGAAATCTACTACTGGGGGATGTCAGTTTCTGGGAATAAGGTTGATATCTTGGCAGTGCAAGAAGCAGACTATAGTGGCTACATCTTCAACTGAGGCAGAGTATGTTGCTGCTGCTAGTTGCTATGGTCAGGTACTTTGGATTGAAAATCAGTTATTAGACTATGGGTTTAATTTCATGAACACCAAAATCTTTATTGACAACCAGAGCACCATTTGCATTGTTAAGAACCCAGTGTTTCATCAAAGAACTAAGCACACAGAAATTAGGCACCATTTTATCAGGGATGCTAATGAGAAGCATCTTATCCAAGTGCTTAAAATTCACACTGATGATAATGTGGCTGATTTGTTAACCAAGGCTTTTGATGGACCAAGATTTAACCATTTGGTGGTCCATATTGGGATGCTTAATCCTTAAGTGCTGAGATTGAGGGGAGGTATAAGTCTAAGGGGAGGCTTATTGTTGTATATTTTTCATTTTCATTTGTTTGTTTTCTTTCTTTATTTTCTTTTATGTTTATTTTATTTTCTTTCTAGTTAAAAAAAAAAAAAAAAAAATCTTGTATACTAACTTTTGTGCAGGTACAGTGTTGGTTTTTAACCACACATCAAATGGTAATCATCTCACCATGTCTAACAGACAAGAAAGAGTTGACTCACCATGAGGGTACGGCTCTGGTGTGATCATCAAATCCGTTGATAGCTGTAATAGTTTGCTCAAAACTATAGGGTTCTCAACTCACCTATGTTTCATTACTGAGAGTTGAATGGTTTTCAATTCACCATGGATTTTACCCTTTGGGGTTTCCAAAGAATTGGCTAGCCCACATGTATATGGCATGTGGTAAAGGTAGTGGAAATCCATATTTGGTAATCAATTCACCAAGGTTATCTTCAACCTAAGAATTGGCTAATCCTGAGCAAACGGCTACAGGTAAAGACAACTCAAATCCGTTTATAGTTGATGATTTACTAAAAATCATATGGTTATCAGTGTATCATGGTCTTACACACCTAAACATTGGCTACTCCAGTAGTGATGGCTATTGGTAAAGAGACATCAAATCCATTAATTTTCAATGATTCACCTCTCACAGGAGTTATACACCTGGATGTGATGAGAATAGTATGAAACTTAAATGTTTTGATGTACAATATGTCATTGTTGCTGTGGAGTTCAAGTGCATTGCATATCAGGGGTAACCAGATTATGAATTGAAGATATTCCTGTTGCTGCTGATCCACATATGTTGCTGCTGGAAGCTTGTGCTTAATGATGGTGTTGTTGTTCGTTACTTTCTGATGCTGCTGGTTCAATCCCCTATCCCTGGATGTCAAAGATCTATCTGGAAACTTGAAGTTAACGAAGTCAAATTCAAGTTTAGGGGAGGATTGTTAGGAATTATTAGAATAATATTTTATTTTCATTCCTGCTGTTAGTTATATTTGTTCCTGCTGGCAGGTATGTAGTTCCTGCTGGTGTTGGTTCCTGCTGGTAGTGCAGGTTGTTCCTGCTGGCAGTGTCTGTTACTGCTGGTCTTATCGTATATTTAGTATGTTTGTTAGAGTTATTTTAGGAAGAGATGGTGTATATCTCTTTACACGTTTTCTTAGTAATGCTGCATTAGGGTTTCTAGTAATATAAAAAAAACATGCGGCTATGAGTTTTGTATCGATTCCATTAAAAACATTATTAGTTAATAAAATATCCATAGAGGATCAACATTTTATTGTTTGTTTTCTTCTTAACTCTTGTGTTTAGATTCCTCCTAAACATAAGTTTCATTCATAGAGATTCTCTTAGGCTGTTTGTGATTACATAGACAGTCTACCAAGCTCAAAGATCTATCAGTAAGGCACGATCCAACAAGTATTAGTCAAAATCATATAAAAACGTCAATTTTTGTGATCAAAATTTTGAAAATCAAGCACATTCACCTAACTTGAATAAATATGGGAGTGAAAAGTTAAGTCTCGGCTTACATAGATTATTAGTATAAGTAGTGTTAGCATTTAAAAAAAAAAAAAAAAAAAAAAAAAAAAAAAAACATTTGCACATTGAGTTTAAGCTTAGTTGGGAGTATAAAAAAGAGGATGACGATTTCAATTCCCTAGAGACACCCATTTTGTGTGAATCCCGTTCCATGATACCATTTTTGGAAATCAAGCATGTTATCTATTTTTGTTTTAGTTTAAATTTCTCGCATTTAATAAAAAGTCAAAACGGGGTATGCTTGGTATTCTTTTGATCCTTTCATTACTTTATATGATCGGATTGCTAGGGACTAGCAATTGATAGTGTGGGGGGATGATGAGTGCCTATTTACTCATCATTTTAGGCCCATTTAATACATAAAAAATGCTAAAAAAAAAGCCAAATATACCATATTATACTGCAGATATCTTTGGTTTGCGTTTTTATGTGTTTCAGGTACAAAAAGATTGAAAACAGGGCAAAAACGGACATAACCGAGCACGAGTTTGGAAAAGCTCATATAGCCGAGGCCGGGGAAGAAATTTACCAAAGTGGATCATGATTATTCTCCAAATGTCAAAAGTAATCCTTGGAAATAATTTTCAGAAGTGACAAGAATTGTCCCTGGATTTTCAGAATTTACAAAACTGGCCCCTTAACTTAAAACCATTTCGTAAATAATCCTATAACTAACCAAGCCCACTTTAACCAAATCCTAAAATAACCAAACCTTACCCTTATAACTTTTCCCGCTTTTCCCTGTCACACCCAACACCATCATCACCACTTCTGCTCCTATCACTGCCACATTCAACCTCCCTCCTCCCAGCCACTCCACCCCACTCCAAGCCAAAAATCTTCACAAGATACCACCCCCTCACATGTATCCAATGCCATGTCATCAATCCGTGTATACATTTGGGCGCCAAAATGAATCCAAAGGCTGAGATGAAGATAAAGTTTAATCCGATGGTGGGAATTGCTCAAGAGGAAGCACAAATGAAGATTCAAGTCTGTTTCTACACACAAAAAAAGCACAAAAGCTAAAGACCCTTAGTTTTTATAGTAGTATAAATAGGGCAATTATAAAGCCTTAGAAGGGAGTTTTTTTTAGATAGTTTCTAGTTTTAATATTGTAATCTGCTCTTTTAAGTTTAATATAAGTTTGTCAGCTCTTAATTTCAAGCCTTGTAACCATTTTCAGTTTTAATAGAAATTTAAAGTTTTTAGCAAAAATCTTGTTTATGCTCATTTAATGTTTCAAACATTTCCATAAGCTCTCACAAGCTCTCAAAAGTAAAAAGAAAATATAAAAAGAATAAACTCAGAATCAAAGCATCACAGAAATTACCTTAGCATGAGACATGAAGCTTTTGGAAGTTGCCAGAAATGGAATTGGCAAGATGGACTTTACCTAGCTTATCCTTGATAAGCTAGGAGCTAGTAGCTGCTAATTTGGAGCCCTTGTTAAGCTAGGGTCTCAAGTGAGCAATTTCTAATTTTTTTTTTTTTTTTTTTTTTGTATTTTTGGATTTCACTGTAGCATAGCTTAATTACTGCTTACTTCAGCTTATTTATGCTTAATAGTGTTAATATATGCCTTTTATGCTTATTTGGTAGTTTAGATATCCTTTGTTAAGTATTTATGTATTTTACTGTCTTAATTAGCTTGGAAGTGCTTATATCATTTGGCTTATTTAAACTGCTTATTTAACATTGAAAGTTGCTTTTTAAGCTTTTTTAAGACTTAGTATAAGCTCTGTGTTCAAAAGTTTGGTCTTAAAATCATTTTTCAAAGTAAAAATATGGACAGTCAAGTTATTAAGGAGTGTTTGGCATTATAAGTCAAACGGGTCAAAATGGGGACTCACTGTTCATATGCAAATTTCATAAGTTTAATCTTGATTAACTAAGTCTATAGGAGTTGTTGGTAGGAGCTTTTAGTTTGCTTTTTAGGATTTTCATATTTTGAATACACCTAGTGTATTTTGAGCATGTTCACTGCCCAAAATAAGCTCTAATAGCTTTTAGCCTTTTAAGCCCTTCTTTTTGACATCTTTGGTGTCCCTTAGGTCTGAATTTAGCGTTCACTAAGCCCCCTAAAGCCTTGTTCAAAATATAGCTAATACAGTCCATACTAGATAGAGCAGACTGCAATTTTTTTAGTTTTTTTCATTTTCAGCCTATGTTTTTCATTTTTCATTTCTTCGTTATAAGCCCAAACAAGCTCAAATTTGGTACAAATAATCTTTGGTAGCTTGTCTAGTTGTTGCCTATTTTTCTGAATTTTTAGAATAAGCTTTTGATAGCTTTTTCCAAGGTTGAAACTGCCTCAGTACATGCTGTTTGCATCAACATATGATTTGTCAAATCAGCCCAAGTTTTTGATTTTTAGTTTGTTCATACTAAGTCCAATCAAGCTGAAATTTGGAACATTTAATATGGGGTTGCTAACACACTTGATGCATATTTTTCTGAATTTTTTGAAGTAGCTTATGATAGCTTGTCATTGGCTTGAAAAAGCCCCTTTTTCCCCTGTTCATCACAGTCATCAGCAGACCATTTAGCTTATTGGTTTGATTTAGTGCTTTTTTGTTGCTTAATCTGATATTATTGTTTTCCTTACCTTTTAAGTCGTTTTTAGTTAATATTCACTTATTTTAGATTAAAAACCAAAAATCTCTTTGTTTCCACTATTCAAACACGTATTCACGAATCGAGATCACAAATTCCATTCAATCCTTCGTTGGGGATAACGACCTGGGTTACACATACTTCACTTATGTTTCCTTGGAAATAATTACACATTGATTTTAGCGAATCAATTTTTGGTGCCGCTGCCGGGGAAGGCTTGAAGTGAATTTTCGTTTCTCGTTTGTCGATGCGTGTTTTGAAAACCCTTCTCTCGAGAAGTTTTCTCTCGTAAATATTTTTTTTTTATATAAACCCAAAAAGATTTTCATTTCAAAATTTATTTCCTTTTTCCTTTTTTTTTGTTTTTCAAAATGTTTCTAAATTATAAAAATCTAAAAATAATCTTCTCATTCCTTTTACCCTTTTAATTCTTATATGTCTTCATCTTACCATTATGGTTGTGAATGGTGTGGAGGACCTCCAAATGGTGGAAATTGCCACGGTTGTAGCGTTGTAAATTTGGGAAACGGGTTTGTCTATGACCAAAATCCCTACAACGAAACAACCAATTTCTTTAACCAACCCCCACACCATGAGATGGAAAGGTATTCTTTTGAATATTGTGGAAGTTATCTTCATCCGGAATTTGATTGTCGAACGGGAGACATGCTCGTCTATGAGCAAAACCCTTATAACAATCAGACATCATCCGGAATTTGATTGTCGAGCGGTAAATGGAGTGATACTTCATTTAACAAAACGCTAAAATTTCTCCAGGAGGTATTTCCACCCAGGTTAGGTTACAATCTCCCACCGTCATACTATGCTATAAAGAAGACATTTAAAAAGATCGGGTTAGGGTACGAGTCGATACATGCTTGTGAAAATGATTGCTTTTTATATCGGGCGGATGATGGCAAAGATTTGGAGTATTGTCCGGTCTGTAAAACGAGTAGATGGAAAGACAAGAACACAACGGGGAAGAAAGTTCCTAACAAGTTGTTGCGTTACTTTCCTATCATTTCTAGACTACAACGTTTGTACAAGTCTATTCACACTGCAAAACATATGACTTGGCATGCTACTGGAATGTCTACGGAAAATGGTAAGATGCAACACCCGATTGATAGTAAAGCATGGCAGAAGTTTGACAATAAATATTCGGATTTTGCTATAGTACCAAGAAACGTTCGATTAGGGTTGGCTGCTGATAGTTTCAATCTGTTCGGCAACCTTAATCAGACTTACAGCATGTGGCCGGTCATATTAACAACATACAACTTGCCTCCGTGGTTATGCAAGAAAGAGACTTCTTTGATGCTGACGTTGTTGATTCCTGGCCCTAAATCACCGGCGAAGGACATTGATGTTTACTTGAAGCCCTTGATTGATGACCTGCAGGAATTATGGAAAAAACCAGGTGTCTTGACTATGGACGCTGCTACAGGCACTGAATTCCACATGAGAGCGATGCTTTTATGGACCATCAATGATTTTCCTGCTCGAAGTAGTTTGTCTGGTTGGCAAGGGAAAGGTTACTACGCTTGCCCTACATGAAAAGTAGACACTCCGGCTACGAGTGTGATAAGCAAAACAGCTTATGTTGGTCATAGAAGATTCTTAAAAAAAACCATAAATGGAGGAGGGACTATACGACATTCAATGGTGAAACCGATGATAGAGATCCTCCTAGAAAAGATACCAGGGCTGATATCTTGACTCAACTTGCGACATTTCTCACACGTGTGTCGGGGAAACATCCAGATTATGGGGGTGGGAAGATAAAACGTAATCATATAGTCGAACTGAACTGGACTAAATGGTCTATTTTCTACGATCTTGAATATTGGTCTTTTCTTTCTCTACCACACAATTTAGATGTCATGCATATCGAAAAAAATGTGTTGGAGAGTATCTTGAACACTTTGTTAATGAATGACAAATCTAAAGACACCGCTAAGGCAAGACAAGATTTGCAAGCTTTGGGCATTCGACAGGAGTTGTGGCTCGGAAACAAACAAAACGGGAAGTGCTTGAAGCCTCATGCTAAGTACTCCCTCACACCCAATAAAAGAAAACTGTTCTGTCAATACATCAAAACAGTTAAACTACCAGATGGGTTCGGATCCAAGTTCAAGTCAAAAGTGGCCAAAGATGATAACAATATAACGGGCATGAAGTCTCATGACTGTCATATAATGATGCAACGGTTACTTCCTTATGGACTTCAGCAATACTTGGACGCACAGACTTATACACCATTGATAGAGCTTTGTTTATTCTTTAAGCAAATTTGCGCCCGAAATTTGATGGTGAAAGCTAAAGACCAGTTGATCAATATTTTGTGCAGTCTCGAGCAAATATATCCTCCTGCTTTTTTTGACATTATGATTCACTTGGTTATGCATTTACCTGAAGAGGCTCTTGAAGGCGGGCCTGTTTCATTCCGGTGGATGTATCCATTTGAAAGATACATGAAGAAGCTAAAAAACTATGTACGAAATAAAGCTAAGCCGGAAGGTTCAATAGCGGAGGGTTATGTTGCAGACGAAGCATTAACTTTCTATTCTCGTTATTTTCATGGTGTTGGGACAAAATTTAATCGTCCCGCTGCATCTCAGGACTGTCCTCGCCCAACCAGTGATTTCCAGGTGTTCCGATCACTATGTACTAAGTCTGGTAAGGAGACATTGATTCGGTTAGGTCTCCAAGAAATGAAGAGAGTGATATGGTATGTACTTCACAACAGTCCTAAGATCGACACGTACATGAACGCGTTCGAGAGGTATGTGTTTTTATTTTGAAATTTCTTTTTCCCAAGTTATCTTTTTTGATTTATTCTAATATCATGAACATTTTCTGGGAATTTCCTGATAGCGACATGCAACAAGAATTTCCGAGATGGTTTGAGACGAAGGTAAACTTATTGTATGTATTTCCCTGTATAAATAATGACTATTACTCATCTCCATCTATTCTTATCTTTTTTCATAGATCCGTAAACTTTACATAGCCAATGACCCAAGTTGTACTCCCAACTTATTCGCTTTGGCTTGTGGACCATCACCGACCCCAATCTCAGTCAACTCTTGCATAGTCAACGGTGTGAGGTTTGTCGTACACAGGCGCGATATAAAATGTACAACTCAGAACAGCGGAATTTGTTCACTTGGTGAGAAGAAGGGAGAAATGTATTATGGTCAGCTAGACGAAATTCTGGAGTTCGCGTATTCCCAGTTCAGAGTTGTGTTGTTTCGAGTTAAGTGGTTCAACTTATGCAACAAAAGAGGTAGAGTCCAATGTTTTACCACTAGAAACAACATGACACAAATTTTGGCATGTAGCTATACGTTCGAAGATCAACCTTACATTCTCGCAACACAAGCAAAACAAGTCTTCTACCTTGAAGATCCTGCCAGACGACCACTCCATTGGAAGGTCGTCCAAGAAGTAAATCACAACACAAACTGGGATGTCATCGTGGTAGAAGATGATGATGATGTGATACATGGCAACAACTCATCCGATCTCGAACTGTCTGCTAATTTGAATGATTTATAATTTGAAACCTTAAATATCGATGGTGAATCAACGTTAGTTGAGGCACCACCACCACCACCACCAATCATTCCTGTTGATGACGACGATGATTTTATTGATGATGAAGACGACGATCCTTATGATTTAGCAGCTTCTGATAATGAAGTCACAAACAATTCTGATGATGAAGTTGAAGTTGCGACTAATGTTGTTTATGATAGTGATTATGATTTAGTAGATTGATCTTAAATTGTAACTTGTAAAATGACACTTATTTTAATGAAATTGTTACGGATTGTTTAAATGTGTATATTTATTTTGAATGTGTATGTATTTGAATGTGTGCATGCTTATGTTAGTTTGTTCCCAAATTTTTATATGTTATTCAACTTGTACTTTTACAGATGGCAGCAGCAGTTGCGCGCAGTCATGGTGGTGACGGTTCCGGTGACCCACCTTCCCCTCCCCGTCAGATTGAGAGCGGGTGCCGTGGTGGTAAGAATTTCTAGATTATTTTCAAAGAAACTTAAACTTGATCATTTGAATTTGGTTACATGTTACTTTATGACGTTTTCACTTACTCCAATTGTAGGATCATAGCGAACCCGGAGAAGAGGTAGGGCGAGGGGGGGGAGGCAGGGGTAGTGGAGGTCGGGATGGCGGCAGGCCACGGAGACACCAAGCCACGAAGAACGTGTCCTCAAGAAAGTTGTGGAACTTAGCGGCCCGCAGTCGATTAAGTTTAAGACTAATGATCATGGGACGTACGTTTATGTGGGCTCGCATGCCGGGTGGTTCAGTAACTACGTCGGCGAGCTTATTAGGCAGCTGCCGTTGCACTATGCCTCCTGGTACGAGATAGAACCGGAGAAGAAGGCGCACATCCTTCCACAGCTCGGGGTCAGTTATTTCATTTTTCTTTTATATTGTTATGTTTTTTTTTTGGTGCAAAGGTAAATTTTATATTAATTCCAACCAATTTTGTACATCATAAACAGCTGCTGATATGGGCATACCCAAGATCAGATACAAAAAGAAAATACAACCAAGTAACCTATATCATACAAAACTACAACTATATATCTGACAATACTCTGTTGATGTAAAAACAGAGCAGCAAGACCCCTGGATCTTAAGCATTACCTTTATGCACCATTAACCATCTAGCTACATTTCCCCTCCTCTCCTTTCCATGACCACTCAACCAGCATCCACAGTGACCATAGATTAGAGAAGAAAGGCATCACTAGGAACCCATAACCCATCCATGGGGGGGGGGGCTCTTCCAAGCAACCTACATTTCCCTCTCAAAGGAAGGCTTCAATTGCTTGGAAACACACACCCTCCATGATGACCAACCATTACCTCCTTTGGCAGTGTATTGGGAGGACCAAGCAGGTTCATCTTTCACTCCTCGCTATTCCACCCATCATACACTGCCCACCCAAACCATATACCCTTCACAATGGGATGCTCTACATTATGGTACATTCTTATGAATTAGACCTCTCATTGATCCATCAATCCTACACAGTCCCCTCCCAAGGCCAAACTGAATAGAATTGAGTCTCAAGTGAGTACAGTCACACCATTAGAACTCCAAGGTACTAGATACAACCCCATTGTTATGGTTTAAAAAACGTACATTTTGATTCCTAGCATAGGAAAACAAACTGTGAAAACTAAACCACTTGCACTTAATTCCAAACACCGATAACAGTCAACCTTTTTTTTAATCCAGTTGCTATTATCCAAATGTCCAAACACCCTTTTATGCACTTTCTAAATCAGCATACCAAACACCACTTCCCTTATTCACTCTCTAAATCAGAAGCATTAAGAAATACCAGTCATGTCTCTTTAAACCTGAATTTCACATCCCATTCATCAGCAATCATGTTGATAGCATTAGAATTCTTCACTTGCAGACTCATAAGCTGTAGCTTAATCCTATCAGTAATTACTTTGTATAGGCAATCTGCATCTTTCTTTTCACCTGTAAAAATCCTCCCATTTCTTTCATTCCAAATATTATACACCACTGCTCCAAGACTAATCCTTCTTAACACACTTCCAATAGAATTGTTGCACTTCATATTACCAATTTCCTTGACAATATCATTCCAATTACTAGCCTGCACTTTTAGTCTTAGTTTTTGCAATAACTTTTTCCAAATCTTATCAGTATATTCACATCTAAAAAATAGGTGATCATGTGAATCTTTGCATTTCAAACATAGAGGGCAAGTCATTTGTTGGTTACTCCACTTTTCCATTCTGTCTTGTGTAAGCAATCTTTCCATTACAGCAATCCAAAGAATAAAAGCATGTCTAGGTAGACATTGACTAAACCAAATCAACTTCCACCAAGCAACTTTTTCTCTTTTCTCCCTCATATCTTCCCACACATTACTGATAGAAAATTTCACTTCCTTCCCTCCATTATTTCTCCACTTGCAATCATCACATTTATCATGTCTGATATTGGGCACACTAAGGTTGAAAATATTAGGGAACATGTCAGCCCAATACTCAGGCCATTTCCACTTATTTTCCACAATCAAGTCAGCCACTGTATTGTCATTCTGAAACCTAGCATCATACACATCCCTTTGACTAATAAACTGTCTTAAATTCCCCAAGCTACTCCAATTATCATGCCATATAGAAGTGTTCTTACCATTTCCAATTTTATGAATAATATGAGGCCTTACTTTATCTCTCAAACCCAAAAGAGCTTTCCATGTACAACTGTCTTGCCCATCTTCTTCCACTTCCCAAATACTCCTCCTTTTCAATTTTACACAGTTTGCCCATTTAATCCATAAACTGTCTTTTTTAGTAGTTATATTCCAAACTTGCTTCATTAACAGCACTTCATTCCACTGACTAATAGATTTAATCCCCAAACCTCCTTCACTTTTAGGATAACACAGATTTTGCCAGGAAACTTTTGCCTTACCCCTACCACTTAAGTTCTGATTCCATAAGAATGATTTAAAGACTCTTTCAATATCTTTAGCCACTGTTTTTGGAAGAAGAAAAACCGCAGCCCAATATGTGTGCATTGATGCAAGAACAGAGGCAATAAGCTGCAACCTTCCAGCATATGATAGAGTTTTATTCTTCCCGTCCAAAACTTTGCCTTTCACTTTGTCCAAAAGAGGCTTACAATCATTAACACTCAATTTCTTAGCAATTAATGGCACCCCCAAATACTTAACTGGCAGTTTACCCACTTGAAATGGTAAGATGTTAAGAATTCTAGTTTTTTCACCACTATCAACATTGCTAAAGAAGACAGTACTTTTCCCTATATTTGGTTTTAGCCCAGAAATACTACTGAAAACTTCCAAAGCTTCCTTGATCACTGTAACAGAGTGTAAATCCCCATGACACAAGACCAACAGGTCATCAGCAAATGATAGATTAGTAATTTTCAACTCCTTGCAGCCTTTGTGGAATTTAAAATTCATATCATTCACAACTTTATTAGCCATGATTAAGGAAAACACCTCCATAACCAGGGTGAATAAGTAAGGGGAAATGGGGTCCCCTTGTCTTAACCCCCTTTCACTTTTGAAGAATCCCACTCTCTCCCCATTTAGACTAATAGAAAAAGTAGCAGATCTCACACAACTCATAATCCAGTTCACCATTTTAGAATGAAACCCAAAGCTGATCAAAGTACATTGTAAGAAGTCCCAGTCCACTGTATCATATGCTTTTGCTATGTCAATCTTTAGAGCACACCTTTTAGGACCATTTTTTCTGTTGTAACCTTTTAGAAGCTCCTAGGTAATTAGAATATTGTCTTGAATAAGCCTCCCAGGAATGAAGGCACTTTGGTTGAGGTTTACAAGTTTGTGAAGCCCATCCTTTATTCTATTGGTTAAAATCTTACTAATCAATTTATAGATAACATTGCAACAAGATATGGGTCTGAACTCTGAAACTTTAGATGGCTGATGAATCTTAGGAACTAAAGTAATTACTGTTGCATTGATTTCCTTAAGAAGCTTCCCAGAACTGAAGAATTCTTTAATATCAGTACAAACATCTGTCCCAATAACATCCCAGGCCTTCTTAAAGAACACAGCAGAGTACCCATCAGGTCCAGGGGCTTTTATATCACCAATCTCAAAAACTGCTTCCTTTATTTCCATATCAGTCACATCATTAATCATGTCTAAGGCTTCAGATTCAGTAAGCTTTGCAGAAAACAACTCCTCAAAATTATCTAACTCTTTCACAGTATCTTTTTTGCCCAGAAAACTTTGAAAATGCTCAACAAATTTCACAGAAACATTATCACCTTCAACTCTATTTCCTTGCTCATCACATATGCTCAAGACTCTATTCACATGCTTCCTTCCCTTCACCACTTTATGGAAAAATTTGCTATTTTTATCACCTTTACTTAACCAATCAATCTTAGCCATTTGTAAAAGTAATTTCTCTTCATCCTCAACAGCTTCTAAGTACTTTTCTAACAATGTAGCTTCATTAGCTTTAATTACAGGGTCATAAGGAGACTTATCAACTTCAATTTGTGCAGTTTTAAGCTCCTCTTTAAGCTGCTTAACATGATCAAATAGATTCCCATTTTTCCAACTCATCTTCTTCAAATGGTGTTTCATATTCTTAAGCTTCTTAACAAGTCTATACATAGCAACACCTTTGACCTCAATGTTCCATTCCCTCTTAACTGTATCTAGGAATTCAGGCTTATCAGCCACATAGTTAGCAAACCTAAAGGGTTTAGTTTGTTTTTTCCTCCCATTAGGTATGATCAACACTACTGCACTATGATCAGAAGTCACATAAGGAAGAAAATTAACATAAGCTTGAGAGAATTTCCCTATGAAAACATCATTAGCCATTCCCCTATCCAACTTCTTCATAATACTAGTATCTGGATTCTTAGGAGACTTGAGCCAAGTAAAGAATAAACCAGTACTACAGATATCAACAACTTCAATGGAATTGACACAATCTTTAAACTCATTCATATCATTAGTCAAAGCAGACCCTCCAGCAGAGTGTTCATGTACATTTAAGGTCACATTGAAGTCACCAATTAAAACCCAAGGTTGGTCTGCAACAATGTTCTTTATAATCTCCAAATCTTTCCACAAAACTCTCCTCTCTCTACCAGTATTCTTAGCATATACAAAGAGAACCGAAAGAAGAACAAGGTTTACAGCCGCCACGGTTCCAGATCATTGGCCGCTTCTTGACACGAATATGTAAGACACATTTTATTTTTATAAGACTATTTAATTTTAATTATATATTAATTAAAAGTATTTACACTAAATAAAATATATATGTTGTTTGATTTGTCATTTTAATTTGTTTCATCCTATATGCATGTGTATATACAGTTTGAGAACAGCGAGGACCACCAGTACCCGTCACTCATCCAGAGCTTTTTTGACACACACTGCAAGAATGGTGTATGGTTGCAGGATGAGGCTCGTGTTAAATATGTAAGTATCGTTTTTTTTTTCAAACACGCACTTTAATGATTTATTGAAACATAATCAAGTAATTAACCCGACTAATATATTAATTTTCTCATTTTTTCCAACTACATAGGAAGAGATGGTCAGGCTAAGGGATCTCGGATCGGATACGCCTACAGGGGTGGCGTACACAGAGGAGGAGATACTTTCCCGGGTAATAAAAGGCAAGCAGCAGGGTCACATAGCCGGCAGGGGCAGGGTGGTACCCGGCTTGAGCAGGCCACCGTTACCATACACCTCGCCTCCACCTCCAGGTGTGTACAGTAGGATAATACTAATAGATTACTCATGACTCATCTTATGTATTGAAATGGCCGTTTTTAAATTTTGATTATTTCATTTTTAGGTGTGTACACTGGGCCCCAGATCGACGAGAAGCTTGCTGAAGCTCAAAAGAAGATTGATGAAGCTGAGAAGAAGAGTGTTGCAGCTGAGAAGAAGAGTGATCGAGCTGAGAAGAAAGCTAAGAAAGTTCAGGAGCAGCTCGATTTGTTGATGGGTTATGTCCGGAGCAACCCGCAATGGCACGAGTTTGTTAGCCAGGTTGGTTCTCGAAGTGAGGTAGGAGGCGGCAGCGGGTGTGGCGCGGGAGGGAGTGGCGCAGGCGGGAGCGGGAGTGGCTCAGGCAGCGAGAGTGGTGATGATGAGGATCGTCGTAGCGATGATATCGATGACGACGAGGGGCTGTAGAGGTATATGTGTTACTTTGTGTTGTTTTTATCTTTGAAACTATATTTCGGCGACCCGAATCTTATTATTCTATAGTTTAACCTTTTGGCGACTTGAACATTGCGGATATTGCAACATTTGTAGATATGGCAGCTAGGTCTAGCGATTATAACACCCGTTATGTAAAGTTTATAATGTATTTTGAGGGTGTTATAAAGTTTATAGCCGTTTTGTAAAGTTTATAAGTGTTTAGTGGTTATATATAACCGTTTTAGCCGTTATAAAGTTTATAGCCGTTTTCTAGTGGTATTGGATGTGTTGGTTTGAAAGTAGGTTTTGGTAGATTTTTTGGGGAAAAAATCTGGAAATTCAGCTGTGCAGCTGCACTACAATTAAATGTCGACGACATGTCGTTGGCATTTAAGTAAAAATCAATGTATTGTTTTCAATTATTAGATACACTTTCATTGACTTTTATAAATAATACCGACGTCTTGTCGTCGGTACTATATACAATTTTGTTGACTTTTATAAATAATACCGACGTCATGACGTCGGTATTATTAAATTTTTGTTGACAATTATAAGTTAATACCGACGTCATGTCGTCGGTATTAACTTATAATTAATTAAGTTTGCTAATTAAATCGTTAATTATTACTATTGTCCCGACGACACGTCGTCGGGATAATATTGTCGAACCACAAAAACATTTGACTGGAAAAACGTATGGGTCCCACATTGTCGTCGGGGTTTTTTGTCGGGAAGTTAAATCCCGACGGAGCATTGTCGACAAGAGCTTGTCGACGTCATGTCGTCGGCAACTTATTGTGTCGACGTCATGACGTCGGAAATATGGAAAAAAAAAATCGTCGGGAATAGTCTGTAATGTACTAGCGCGTGACGAGAATGTTTTGGGGAGTGATTAACTCTTGTGGAGAAGGGTTAAGTGAAGATCTCTGTAATAGGGTAATAAAGTAAGAAAAAGTACATAATACAATTATACAAGTAATTTATGCATTAGGCATATATTTAAGCATGTGTTGTAGGTCTAAATACTCATAAAGTAACTTTAAACTTGCGAGCATACTCAATAATACACATTCCACTAAATTAGTGATTTATAAATGTAATCTTTGTATAAACATGCTTCAAATTCGTAAATACCAAAAATACATTTTCTCACACAATTTTAACTTGTTACACACTTTGTCTCTCCAACTTTAATATCATTTTCTTCGTTCTCTCTCTAACTTCATATTTACCAAACACTTGATTAATCACGAATCATATGCATCGACATTGATAGAAATTCGTGGTTTTCCTTATAATTACAAACAAATGATTTATTCGAACTCAAGATCATGTGTATAAATGAAAATATATGAGTTTGATCCGAAGTGATAGATAAGGTTAGTGAAAAAAATAAGTTTGTTGAAAGACTAAGTTATAATACAAATTCTATCGAATGATATCATAAAAATATAGAATAGGAAAACCGATAAGAATGAGGAGGGAATATAGTTAGAGAAAGGATTTAAAAATATATATGAAAGAAAGAAGAGAGAAAAAAAACTTTTATAATTGTTCTATATTGTAAAAGTGTAAAAGTAAGAGAGATGAGAGAAAAAAAAAAAAAAAAAAAAAAAAGAGGAGAGAGAAAATCATAAAAATATATCGATCTAGCCGATTTCTATAGAAATAAACTACAAACAAAATCCGAAAATTCTTAAAAACTTGAAATTCTTAGGCGTTTTTAATTTTTATGACGTTATGTTTAAAAGTATTAAGGATGGAGATTTTTTTTTTTTTTTAAGAAATAAAATAAAGATATACCTCAATATTTTTTGAACGGCAAATAATTTTATATAAAAACTAGCGAGAAGCTAAAGATTAAAAGAATGATTTGTGGCCCACCAAATTAACCAAAAAAAATATGGTAGCTACCTTCTTTTTGATGTATCAACATTGTACTACAACAAATTTGCCTATTGCACATGGTTTTTTCTTTGCGGCTTTGGTAGTGCGATGTAGTTTTCTACGGTGTTTAAAGTGTGTAATGTTATAAAAAAATCACGACACACACGTTCAGTAAAGTTGGTGTAACTGAGTATGATTTAAGTCGTTTTATTTAGCCATACTTTACAAACAAGAAATCATTCTTATAAAATAACATCATCAAAAATATTGCAAATAGAACTTGAAAAGATGAACAGGGAGAATGAAAGACTCATGCTTCTTTGGGTTATTAGCAAGGAATTTACCAAAAGATTGCCATGGTCATTATTCGGCAAACAATTACTATAAACCAATGTAGACAGATCTGCCTTCAAATTAAATATACTATGAAACCGAAAGGAAAAAAAAGGATGTATTCCCATTTTAAGCCCAAAAACGCCTCTTCAACCTGGCATAATTCACTGCTACCATGACATAGATCCAATCTTTTGCGTGGCTTATGAAACTGAAATATGCATTTCTACATGATTTACTGACAATCAAAGTGCCAAACACTCCCCAAAATCCAAATGCTAATCCGATAAAAAGACTTATGAAAAAACCACGAGTTATCAGCTTATCTTGATCCTCATCATCGTCGGTATGTACTGCAGTTGGTGGATTCTGAGGTACCGTATCTCCTGGGCATGGATTAGAAAGGGGAGGCCCACATAGTGAAGGATTTCCGACGTAGGATGAATTGCCAAAACTCTGTAACTGAGTGCTAGCTGGTATCCTCCCTGACAAGTTGTTGTATGAAAGGTCCATCACACCAAGATTGGTCAACTGTGAAAGGCTTGCCGGGATGCCACCAGCCAGATGATTCCTCGACAGATCGAGAAAATCCAACCATCTTAATCTTCCGATATTTGGAGGAATTCTCCACGTTAAGTTGTTCCTGGAAAGATTTAAGGCAACAAGACCAAGAAGATTGGTGATTTCGCCTGGTATTTCTCCGCTGAACATATTGCTAGAAAGATCAAGGCTAGTTACAAGACCCAAGGTACTACTGTACTCACGTTTCATCCCTTTCCATGTCAACAATGCCTTAAATACATATGTAGCTCTACTGAGAGAAAGCCTGGTTCGTACCAACCCAACATTATGTACCCCCGAAAATGCTACGGTTTTTTTCTCAGTCATGGATTGCAAGTGGCTGAGGCATCTGGGAATGGTTCCTGAGATATTGTTGTGAGAGATGTCCAAGATCTGCAAATTTTCAAGCCTGCATAGGCTTGTAGGAATGGTCCGCTGAAACCCATTGGATGGTAAGCTAAGAACACGTAAATTTGAAAGGCTTTTCCCCATCCAACCAGGTATGCTACCCGAAAGGTTATTTTCTCCAAGATCAAGAAATTCTAGATTTGCCAAGTTCTTAAAAGAGGAAGGCAGCTCTCCATTAAGCTGATTTCTACGCATACTTAACATAATAACATTGAAGGATCCCATCGATGTGGGGATCCTCCCTGTGAAATTATTATTTTCAAGGTTAAAATAAAACATGCGAGTGAAGTTCATCCAAAAATCGGGAAGCTCTCCTGTGAGCTGGTTACTTGAAAGATCAAGACTATATACGTCAGTGAGATTCCACAGGAGCGAAATGGTTCCCGATAACATATTATTGTTGAGAACCAAAGCTCCGGTGCTGAAAGGAAACAAAGGTATTGGGCCTGAGAAATTATTAAAGCTTAAATCAAATCCAGGTTGTTCTGCATACATCAAATCTGGCACAGTGCCATGAATATTGTTAAATGAGAGATTTAAGTAACGAAGACGGGGTGTTAATTGATCCCAGAACCAATTCGGGATAGAGTCGTTGATTTGGCAGTGAGATATGTCTAGTATGGAGAAATTCTTCTGAGATCGCATCCACGTTGGAAAAGAAGGACCCAACTTGCAAGATGACAATGAGATGGTATCGAGTGAAAAGGTTGGAGACCAATCAGAATCAAGTTCGAGAACGAAGGAGTTATCTGACAAATCAAGGTAAACTAAATGAGACAGATTTACAAGATGAGTTTCAGAGATTTTACCATGCAAGAGATTTGAAGAGACCCCCAAACATTTTAGCTCCGAAAGTTGCATAATCTTTTCTCCTATAGTCCCTTCCAAACAGTTTCTCTCAAAATATAACTCCCGCAATGAAGAAAGAGGTGAAAGATCCGGAAGCAATCCACGAATCTGGTTATCAGCTAAATCAAGGATGAAGATATTTGAGATTTGCTCAAACTTTTCTGGGAAAGTACCCTGCATCTCATTGTTTTTAAGGTGTAATTCTTTCAAAGCTGTGAATGTTGTAAAATCGGGCAAGGAACCACTTATATTGTTATAACTCAATTCCAAAATTTGGATTGAGTTTTTTGCTGACCCTAAGCGTTGAAAGATGCTTGGAAGGTCCTCTTTTATAGTGTTTGCAGCTAGATATAGCAAACGCAAGCTGTTGAAGTTCCCAAATGATCTCGGTATATTTCCTGTAAGGCCATTCATGGTCAAATCTAAGCTTTGTATGGATGTAAATGCACCAAAAGCTTCAGGAATGATACCATGCAACTTGTTGTAGGACAGGTCGATATGGGTAAGGCTGCCACTGAAGTTGAATAACCAAGGATATATTGACGAGGAAGGAAGATCATTGTTGGAAATATCCAGAATAGAAAAAGACTTGGAAAAATTGGTGAATAAAAGTGGCGTAGAAGCAGAAAACTGTGGCAGCGAACAACTAACTAGTTGTAGTTCGAAAAGGGAAGGAAGTCGAGTGATGATATTCTTTAAGAGATTATCAGACACACTAAGGTCTATATAACTCATGCTTAGGTATTTGAGCGAAGAAAGTTTAGTGAGCCACTCCGTATCTTTCAAAATAATGGAAGAAGCTGAAAGATCAAGAGTTTCTAAGTATGTAAGATTACCCAATTGAGGGGGGACTTTGGATACCTCAAAGTTAATGATGGAAAGGTTGAGGTAGCGAAGGTTTTTTAGGGAACCAATGAATTCTGGAATACGGGTGAAGCTATTAAAACTGAGGTCCAAATGGTTCAAGTGTTTTAACTCAAGCAGTGAAGAGTTGATTTGACCTCCTAACCCAACTACCGCAACAAGTTCGTCTGACCAATATCCGTTAAGTTTGACGCTTATAACATGATTAGTTATGTTGCTGCAGCCTACACCTTTCCATAAGCAGCAATCATGTGAGCTTCCATGACTACTCCAAGAAGAGAGTATGTCGTAATCATCCACTAACCCATTTTTTAGTTGGAGGAGTGCTCTTCTCTCGCTTTCAATGCACCGTGTTACTGCAGCCTCTGTTCTAGTTACGCCAAAAAGAAAGCTGGTGCAGCATATGAAAAGGACAAGTAAAGACATGGGTAATCTTATGCAATAGCCTTCTAGTTTTACCCGTGGGTGATGGCTATAAGTAGTATTTATATTCAAACCAAAAGTCTAGGCAGGATGTCTGATAATAGTATTTTCAGTTGTATTCGATTTTTCCGAATATTCAACTCCTAACATTTAGTAATTTATGTAACGTAGGGGATAAACAGAATAAACGAACACAACCGGATATTATTTGAATCTCTGAAAGGCGTGTAAACACTTTCAGATCGAATCAATTTGGTGGTTCTCCCGAATTATTCAATCGGATACAATTCAGAAATTAAGAACGTTTTGAATGGTTTTGTTTGAGATCAATGAACTAGAGAGCGTGATAATGACCAAGAAAAACGTATTATTTGAATCCCTGCCAGGGGCTGCCGCCCCTGGACCCCGCTCCCAGGGGCGCTGCCCACGGACCCCCGTCCCTTAGGGGCTTCGCCGCTAAAATCATAATAAATTCAAATAGATGTGTACTCCGCACCTCCAAGCCTAATTGATGTCTTATTATAACTAAATTGGTCAAACAAGTTAATCCAATTACACTAAAATATCCAACATGTAACCTGGCGGCTGCTTAAAGTAAACGAAGAATCTAGCGACCAAGACTGTCTTTGAAGACCTGCATTCAAATTAAGAAGCATTCAACTCCTTGTAACAAGAATAAAAGTTGTACCATAGATATTTAAGTAAACAAATAATAGTTTGGTGTCATGCTAGCATGTTCTATAGCAAAAGTCAACCTAACCGGCTTTTTTGCAATGGTGGAATTATGTTAACTAATTAATCAGCACACAACAGTTTAAGTAAACAAATAATAGTTTGGTGTCATGCTAGCATGTTCTATAGCAAAAGTCAACCTAACCGGCTTTTTTGCAATGGTGGAATTATGTTAACTAATTAATCAGCACACAACAGGGTGTGGAATCTAGCTTTTAATAACAACACAGTATGGTCTTTTTGTTGTAATATGTGAACTATTAAAATCATAAACACATAAAACATCACAAAGCACGCAGCGGAAAGATCTAATGAACATGTAATTAATTAACTTAAATAAATACGTACCTTAATCGCGTAATCACCAAGAACAACAAGAACCCTAATTTGGGTTGAATATGGATCGAACCAAACAAGGTAAAAACACCAAGAATCACAAGCTAAAATAAGTTTGTCACTCGTTCTTGTACACACGCGATAGTAGCGTTCCAATGGGAAAGCTAGGTTCAAGATCACTAACAAACCAAACACTTTGTTGCAACACTTGAATCGCCAAGTTCTAGTGAACTTAAAAAATGGGTCGATCAAGGTATAGCAAGAAGAAGAAAAGAAGAGAAGTTTGGCTAGAGTTAGGGATACTTGATTAGGTGAAAATCAAAACAAGTGAATTTGTATTTATAGGCAAAACCTAAAAACACAAACTTGTTCCCTAAGCTACTTCCAAAACCGACCCACCCATACAATGGGTCAATCGGCCAGCCCAAACAATCCCTTGTGGGTTTCTAGATCCTTCTTTTCACTTTTAGTCCTTTAACGGTCGTTATCTTTAACACCGTTAAGTACTAACCGTCGTTAAGTGTTATTAGTGAAATGAATAAATAAATATAAATATAAAATGTATATTTAATTATTCAAACCAATGGAACTCTCACGTATTGTGTGCAATCCCGAGTCTCGGGTTCGAAACCGGAAATACAAATATTAATTTCATTATACACAAAAACTAACAGCTCCCACTTGGATAATGATTAATATTGTAATGACATGGGCTAGTCTAGCTTTAACAGATCCCAATGCCCCCAGCTCGATCCGAGTTGTGGTTCTCCTGGAAAAAAACCACTTGATGATATAATCATCATACTTATCCTTTTGTTACTAATACCGCGTTAATTTGGATATGGATCTTGTCATTCCATAATTAACAGTAGTTTCTCGTTTATACATAATTGAACAAGATTACCAAAACATCTGAACGTCTTCCAGATAGACTTTGGGCGTGCGCACGCAAACATCTTGTTAATCATACGAGTGGCCAAGCAGTATTAAACTTCAACACAAAGTTGAAGGAACAAATCCCTTATTGACTGCGAGCATAACCCTTGAACTTCGCATCATTTCTGAAAATAGCCCTTATAACTACCTTTTACGGATAGCGTTAGACTATCTCACAGAAAATGAGCTACATCCTCGGCAATTATCTGTCATCTCAAGTCAGAGGATAAATATTCATGATATACTTAATGACTATGATCCATAAAGTATAATCATGTTGTTGGGATAAGTCCTATATTCAATTTATCCAATATTGAATATCATGTGACATTGGTGTCTTAACCTTACAGTACATTCTACCAATCCTCAAATTTGCCTTAGTTCAATAATATTCCCATATTATTAATTGACAACGGACTATTTAGAATAAATAAATTATTCACGGATTTAAACATGCAAATATAGGACACAAATATTAATAATGATAATAAACGTTATCCGCACTTTATTTCATTAAAACAATAATTGTTTACACGTCCCTATCAAAATACTAATCCAACAGATTTACATGAAACTATCTGCTAAACGAAGACCAATACCCTGAGCATGACGATTAAATGTCTCCTTAGGTAATGCCTTCGTGAAAGGATCAGCCAGATTGTTATCTGTGTGAACTTTGAGTACTTTTATTTCACCATCATCGACTTGTTCTCGAACATAGTGAAGTTTCCTTTTAAAGTGTCTGGCGCCTTTCATAACTCCAGGTTCATTGGCGAATGTAATTGCAGCAGAGTTATCGCAATATACATTTACAGGTAATTCTATTGAAGGCATCACTCCAAGATCCTTAATGAATTTCCTTATCCAAACAGCTTCTTGTGCCGCTTCCGATGCAGCAATGTACTCAGCTTCTGTAGCAGACATGGCCGTTATGCTCTGCTTCTTACTCTTCCAGTCCACAGCTCCTCCATTAATGACAAAAACGTAACCCGTCTGAGACTTCGTATCATCTTTATCAGTCTGAAAGGATGCATCGCAGAAACCTGTAACATTCAGTTCTGCGTCTGGATTTCCCCCGAAAACAAGAAACATATCTTTAGTATTCCGTAGATACTTAAGAATGTCCTTTACAGCTTTCCAGTGTTTTACCCCTGGATTCTGCTGATATCGACTGGTCATGTTTTGAGCAAATGCCACATCTGGCCTTGTGCATCTAACAGCATACATGATAGAACCAACTGCAGAAGCATATGGAACTTTCTTCATGTATGCTTCCTCTTCAGGTGTAGAAGCACACATTTCACTGCTCAATTCATGTTTCACTTGCATGGGCAGATATCCTTTCTTGGAATTCTGCATATTGAATCTCTTCAATATTTTATCCATGTAAGCACTTTGACTTAAACCGATTAACCGTTTAGATTTGTCTCTATAGATCTTGATTCCAAGGATATACGCTGCTTCCCCTAAATCCTTCATGGAAAAACAACTACCAAGATATTCCTTAACTTCATTAAGGCTTGGTATGTCACTTCCCATGATTAATATGTCATCGACATATAGAACAAGGAAAACAGTATTACTCCCACTAACTTTGTGGTATACACATGGCTCATCGAAATTCTGAGTAAATCCAAACTTCTTGATTTCCTCATCAAATTTCTTATTCCATTGCCTGGATGCTTGCTTCAATCCATAAATGGATCTTTGAAGTTTGCATACACGCTCAGGAAATTCTGGATTCACAAACCCCTCAGGTTGCGCCATGTAGATATCTTCATCTAGGCGACCATTCAGAAAGGCGGTTTTGACATCCATTTGCCAAATCTCATAGTCATAGTAGGCAGCTATGGCTATAAGAATCCTAATAGCTCTAATGTCGGCCACAGGAGAAAAGGTCTCCTCATAGTCAACACCGTATGTTTGGGTAAAGCCTTTAGCTACCAAACGAGCCTTATAGGTGTGTACATTGCCATCCATGTCAGTCTTTTTCTTAAATAGCCACTTACACCCAACTACCTTAGCATTGGGTGGAAGGTCTACTTCAGTCCAGACTTGATTATCTTTCATGGATTGCATTTCCCCATCCATGGCTGTCTGCCATTTTTCCTTTTCAAAACTAATAATGGCAGCTCTATAGCTAGTTAGCTCATCAGTTTGATCCAATAGTATAGTTTCCTCATCATCTATGTTCAAACATAAACGCTCAGGAGCCTTTGCAGATCTTGAAGATCTACGGACGGGTACCACTTCTACTTCAGGTGGAGGACCTAAACTTTCTGGTTCCACAGGAAGTGTGTTAGTGCTTTCAGAAGGTGAAGTATCTTCATGATCATTTTCAAGATCATATGTCCTCCCACTGATTTCTTGAGATATTAGATTATCTTCAAGAAAATCACCGTACCTAGCCACGATGACCTTATTTTCAGGTGGGAAGTAAAAGTAGTAACCCTTCGTTTCCTTAGGGTATCCTACGAAGATACACTTAACAGATCTTTGTTGGAGTTTATCAGGTGAGTCACGTTTAACAAACGCCTCACAACCCCAGACCTTTAAGTAAGAAAAGTTGGGAGCTTTTCCAGTCCATACTTCATATGGAGTCTTATCAACCTTCTTAGTTGGAATCCTATTCAACACGTGAACAGCCGTTTCAAGAGCATAATCCCAAAAGGATAAGGGAAGAGTTGTAAGATTAAACATGGATCGTACCATATCTAACAAAGTACGATTTCTCCTTTCAGATACACCATTTTGTTGTGGCGTATAAGGAGAAGTGAGTTGTTGCACAATGCCACACTCACCCAGATAATCCTTAAACTCTTGGCTTAAGTACTCACCACCACGATCGGATCGAAGTGCCTTAATCTTCTTTCCGAGTTGTAATTCTACTTCATTTTTAAAGACCTTGAATGTCTCAAAGACTTCATGTTTATGTTTAAGTAAATAAACATAACCATAACGACTATAGTCATCCGTGAAGGTCAAGAAGTAGACAGCACCACGTTTAGACACATGTCTAAGTGGACCACACACATCCGTGTGTATCAATCCAAGTAGATCCGAAGCCTTCTCCATATTGCTATGGAAAGGTTTCTTTGTCATCTTTCCAGATATGCAAGATTCGCATTTATCAACTGAATCATCATTGATATTAGGTAAAAGCCCATCGTGTTGCAGCTTTTCCATGCGATTCTTGCCTATGTGGGCAAGACGGCAGTGCCATAAATAAGACGAGTCCAAGTTAGACTTGACTCTCTTATTCCCGATGCTATACATAGAATTATTCTTATTGGATACATGGTTATCCATGTCAATTTCAAACACACCATTTAATGAAATAGCATTAAAGTAAAAAACAGAATTTAGAGAAACAGAAATTCCATTATCATTAAAAGTATGCTTAAAACCCAAATCCAATAACAAAGAAACTGAAACGACACCTCTAACAATAGAAGGTGCGTAATGACAATTGTCTAAAACCAAAATTAAACCAGATGGTAAAACTAGCTCAAAAGTCCCTATGGCTTCTACTGCTGCACGTATTCCATTTCCCACGTACAAGTAGCATTCCCCATAGTTCAGCTTCTTTGCTCCTCTAAGCCCCTGCGATGTATTACAAATGTGAGTACCACATCCTGTATCATATATCCAGGCATTTTGCTTACGAGGAAAAGAAAATAATTCAACCATAAAAATACCTGAAGTGCTGGCGCCCTGCCCAGCCTTGGCATTCTTATTTTTGCGACACTCTTCAAGCAACAATGGACAGTCACGCTTCCAGTGTCCAGGAGTGTTACAGTGGTGACAAGCAGCCGCATCCTTCTTGGGATAATCCTTCTTGGGAGGAGGATTCTGCTTCTTCGGCTTTTGCTGATAGGTCACAATCTGCTTGCCCTTGTCAGCTTTGCCTTTTCCTTTCTTGTTCACATGTTTCGGTTTACCGGGCTTAGCTACTCTACCACCTCTTATTGCCATAACAGCAGGTGTAGGAGCTTTCTTTGTGAGGGACTTCTCATGCTCAATAAGCATTGCATGCAATTCAGAAAATGTCTTCCCCTTGCAATGCATGTTAAAGTTGCGCACAAAATCACCATATAATTCCTCATTGAGGGATTTGTTGATGAGGCCAACTTTAACGTCTTCCACAAACCCGCAATTAAGTTCATCTAGTTGGTCTAGATAACCTTTCACTTTAAGTGCATGATCACTTACGGGTGTTGTGGCATCCTGCTTACACTTGCCCAAGTTGTCAAGTATATCATACAATTCAGCCATTGGTGATTTCTGAAACATACGTGTCAGTTCATCAATCATGTTTTTCGGGCTATAATTCTCAAACTGTTTGACCAGTTGATCATCCATCACCGATAGCATGAGACAGGCCGCATCATTGTGCCTGTCATAGGTTTCATTGTACTTTCTAAGTATTTCATTAGAAGAGTTTGCAGGAGGAGCTTCTTCAAGAACCTCAGTAAGACAATTATAACGTTTGGCAATCCTAAGAACAAGCCTTAGATTTCGATACCAAGCGTTAAAATTCTTAGTCCCAGTCAGTTTTTCCTTTTCAAGCATCATCTTGAAACAGGAAGTCATGTTTGACGAGTTTCCGGGTTGGGCCATTTCTACAGAAAAAGTTCAAAAGTTAGTACTTTCGATAATAAACATTTCAAGAAAATTAAACACCCATTGGTTTCAAAACCATTTAATTTTCTATGAAAACTAGGATCCTAATTGACGCCGTTTCATTACATCAGCTTTGGCTGCTAGTAATAAAAGTGCTCAATAAGGTACGGGATCACCCAATTGCCAATGTCAAATTGCAATTCCTAGAAATCTTGGGACTTACATTTATATTGCCAACATCAGTTGCAAAATGTAAGCATGTTTCATCCCCAATTCTTTATGCCTTGGCGCCGTTCCATTACATCAGCTTTGGCTGCTAGTAATGAAAGTGCCCAATTAAGTTAACCAACTTAAGAAACTGTAAATTGACGTCGGTTTATTGCATTCAGCTTTGGCTGCTAGCAATAAAGTACTCAATTTTACCCTTAGATGACCACCCTTTGAACATCAACATTCAGCTTTGGCTGCTAGTGATGTAGGATGAAACCTTAGGTGTTTCTTTTTGTAGTTGGGTGACATATAACTTAAATTTATAGGGTAATAAAATTTTGATGTGTTAAATCAAAAAATATGTACAAAGATGTCATGCATTCATCTTTGTAGCATATATGTTTTCAAAAACAAAACCATTTACTCATTCGTAGCTCAAATTATCAAATCTTTTAATTGAGGCGTTGAATAAATTACAACATTGCCTTAAGATGCTTCGTATTAGTTGTGGTGTACTTGGTAAGTCTAAAATTGACGCACAGGCGGGCGTAGGGACGACAGCCGCCGAAGCTGGTTAAAACCGTGCCCCTCTAAGGTCACAATTTAATGCGAACCAACTAGAACCCACTTTTTAGTTTGTCAATTTTAGGTCCGCCGCTTCGACCACTTAATACAGTCGCAATCAATCAACTAAAAGAATATAATTTTCTTGCTAAAACAATTAATGTAGTAAATTTATTATTGCTAGTCTCGCCTGGGAGCAAATTACCGTGCGAAGCGAACCACTGTCGGCACATAAGACTTGGCAATAATTAAAATTACTACAAAGGTTTCATAGTTATTAGTCTTATTTATTTTTATTATGAAAAATTACCCTCTTTTGTAGTTTGTAATCCATCATAATATAAAACACAAAAGATCAAGTAATTCACAAAATAAATAAACACATAATAACAAATATATGATCATCCACGATATCATATAGCCACATGCAAACCTTTTTCAATAAATCCTATTATTAATTCTATGTGAAATTTTTAAATGTATGTAACTAACAAAACTCCCATTGGTTTTCGAGCTCATTGTGCCCAATGGACCACAGCACCAAATAAATTTGGCCGCGTAAGTTTTAGTTAGTTAGATACCACATTGCACATAACCTTTTAATTAATATATTGAGGTCTTCCCCAATTTTAGATTTATTTAAATCATGTAGCAAACAATACATATAAATCGCCCCATACATCAAACCATGACAAAACATGCAAGATTTTGTCATGGATACCATATTAACACATAATCATGCAATCCATATTAATATGTTAATATCTAGTACGTATTTAATTAATTGGTGACATCACATAGTATTCACAAATTAATCCCTAAAATTTTTTTTCCATGCATAATCTAGGGTTTCTAACAAGTTTTAATGAAAAACAACATAAACCCTAACTCATTAAAAGTGGATCGATCCACATAAATAAAATTAGGGTTTCAAATTAAAACCCTAGAAAATTAAATGCATGTATCTATAACAAGATCCAATTTTTAGGTTTTAGTAATTAATTACAAGTTCTAAACGAGGCTCATGATGCCACTGTTGTAATATGTGAACTATTAAAATCATAAACACATAAAACATCACAAAGCACGCAGCGAAAAGATCTAATGAACATGTAATTAATTAACTTAAATAAATACGTACCTTAATCGCGTAATCACCAAGAACAACAAGAACCCTAATTTGGGTTGAATATGGATCGAACCAAACAAGGTAAAAACACCAAGAATCACAAGCTAAAATAAGCTTGTCACTCGTTCTTGTACACACGCGATAGTAGCGTTCCAATGGGAAAGCTAGGTTCAAGATCACTAACAAACCAAACATTTTGTTGCAACACTTGAATCGCCAAGTTCTAGTGAACTTAAAAAATGGGTCGATCAAGGTATAGCAAGAAGAAGAAAAGAAGAGAAGTTTGGCTAGAGTTAGGGATACTTGATTAGGTGAAAATCAAAACAAGTGAATTTGTATTTATAGGCAAAACCTAAAAACACAAACTTGTTCCCTAAGCTACTTCCAAAACCGACCCACCCATACAATGGGTCAATCGGCCAGCCCAAACAATCCCTTGTGGGTTTCAAGATCCTTCTTTTCACTTTTAGTCCTTTAACGGTCGTTATCTTTAACACCGTTAAGTACTAACCGTCGTTAAGTGTTATTAGTGAAATGAATAAATAAATATAAATATAAAATGTATATTTAATTATTCAAACCAATGGAACTCTCACGTATTGTGTGCAATCCCGAGTCTCAGGTTCGAAACCGGACATACAAATATTAATTTCATTATACACAAAAACTAACACTTTTGGTTATGAATGCCAACTGAATAACGTTTATTTTATTTTTTTTATCAAAGAAAAAATAACCATTTCAGCCTTGCAGGCTCATTTGATCCATGAGTGATGGTTAGGCGGCCGTCAGACGGATTTAGATTTGTATCACGTATATGTTCACAAATAACTAGCTTGTAAAGTTAGTATATTTGTATTAGCCAACTTCTTTAGCACATGTCTATGTATTTGATCACTAGTCAAATGTCTATGTTATTCCCCTAGTCATGTCAAACTTGATTTTTTGAAAAAAACAGGTACATAAATTTGTTAATCATCTTCTTAAAAACATTACAAAAGTCATCACATCAAAATTATGAGTAATTGAGTTTTCACCTAAAGGGTATATGGTGGTTCGAGCTTAATATTTCAATGGACAATACTCCAGTGACTTCTAGCAAGCTGTTAGACGCAGATTTATATTTTCGAGGTGCTCTATTACTTTTGAGTTTTGACGTTGTGTACTTATGTTGTTGTGGTGTTGTTCAAGTCCGATGTACATTTTTGCTTTGGGGTTTTGCTGCCTATGGTGTTTCGGGTGCATTGTTATTTTAAGGGAATGAGACCACCTAACTAATAAACTTTTTACTTTTAGGCCACTCATTTATTAAAACTAACTTATAGGCTACCCATTTTATCTATTTGTTTTCGTTGTATACCAATTTTTGATAAATTTTTCTTGAAAATCTTTGAAACAACGAGAATAAGGCTAAATATAACATATTAAATAATTATTGAAATGTAAAATATCAATTTTAGCCATTATTTAAGTGTAACTTTATATAGTCAAAAGTGATTTATGACAATTTAACTAATGTTTTACGTTTAAATTTTTTAAATTATTGTTTTGATATGTTAAAATTAGCTTTATTCTTGAAAATGTATAAATTTTTGACAAGAATTTGGACGAGATTGGTATAGACGAAAACAAACACATATATGGGAGGCCCATAAGTTAATTTAAATAAATGAGTGGCCTAAAAGTAAAAAGTTTAATAGTTGAGCGACCTCCGGATACATATGGTGTGTTTGTTAAAAGTAGCAGTGAGCAGTAGCCACAGCTCACAACTCACAACTTCTTAAAAAAACATTAGAAAAATAAGCATTCCTAAAAAATAGCAAAGCTCACCGCTCCTCTGCCAAACAACTATTAAAAACCAAAATGCTCATTGCTCACCACTCAAATTAGCATTCCTAAAAATTTGGGATCAACACCCAATTACTCATATTTATAGAATTAATATACTTAATAAATCAAAATATGTTTCAACTTTCTGCATATGTACGCCTAACGTCATATATACACGTAGAAGCATTATATGCCATCTACCAAAGGATTGAAATTCTCTCAAGTTGGTTTCAACATGATATGTCATAATTACAAAAAGCATGGTTGGTTCCAAATAAGGTTAATATTCTGGTGTGGAGGGCCATTTGTGACAGGTTAGCCACTAGAGAAAGTGGAATCTAATACTATCTGGAGTTATGGTTTTCAATGGTGGCGATTTTGTTTGTCTGAGCATTCTTGTGGCTGTTCATTGTTAAACATTATTGATTTCGTTCAGAATTTAAGTCAAAGGAAAAAAAGCTATGTTTAAGCTCTATTAAGATGTTTTGAAGCCGTCTTGTTCAATTCTCGTCTGTTTGGATAATGACGAATAGTTGAAATCGCAAGGTGCTCATGTATAAGTCTCAATCTAACATCAAAATTTTCAAAGACATTCAACAATTATCCTACAATTAGATTGGTGGTAGATGCAAAAATTTGTCTATTAACTAGAATGATTGGATTAAAGATCCTAAAAAAAATTTCTCTCTCTCTCTCTCTCTCTCTCTCTCTCTCTCTCTCCACTAAACCGTCTAACAAACTTTCCCGCCAACATCTCACCCATTTTCACTCATAAATCCTTCATTTCAAGACCTTTCTCTTCCAATTTTTGAAAATCTAAACCGTCAATCGATTCCAAATTTCATTCTACACACTTCTATCGGTTTGAATTTTTCAATTTGAATATGGTTTGACCTAATTTTGTTGTTTTTGGGGATTTTTTAGATTCTTGATGTTTTGTTAGGGTTTATTCATAAAAATCAAAAAAATTAGTATAGCTTCTATTGAATTGATTGATTGTATAGCAATTAGAATGTCAAACAAAAAAAGGTCGTCAAAAAGAGAAATTAGGGTTCCGGTGAGATTTGGGGGTTCTGTTAATGCTTTAGCAAAACGGAATAATGATCGGAATAATGAATTAGGGGAAAGTCAAAAGCAAGGTAAGGGAGATGATAAGGAAAATAATGGGGGAAAGAAGAAGATGGATGAGGCTAAGAGTAATGGCAGAAAGGAGGCTTTTGATGGTGACTTGAATGGTGTTAGCTTTCCTGCACTAAATCAGGTAGTCAATACTCCTAAAAGTGTGAATACTGTTAATACTGTAAATGAAGTGAATAATGTTGTGGATGATTTGAATACTGTTGATAGTATGAATAGCCATGAGGATGTGAATAATGATACTGATGTAAATGATAGTTGTAAGAATGTTAAGGAGTGTACTGTTAAGAATGTGCAGAGTGCTGAGAGGAATAATGAGATAGCAATGAATATGTGTGATAGTGAAGTTAAGGTTTCTGATGTGATTGTTAATAAAGAAAAGAATACTGAAAATGAGAAAACATCAAGGAGTGAAACTGTGGTTAATGGTAGGAAGATGGAGAATATGGTAGATATTATCAATTCTAATAAACTTGATAACAAATTGATGTTAATACCTGCTGAGTTAACTGAGAATGGAAATGAAATAGCAGTTTTTGATGAGGAAACAGTTGGGATTCGAAGTTTGAAATGGAATAAAATAGTTTGTGGTCAGTTTCTAGGCTGTAGCATGAGTTTGAATGAGGCTAGATATCATTTAAGAAGGATGTGGTATAGATATGGGCTTGAGGATGTTACTACAAATGATAAGGGGGTGTTCTTTTTTAAATTTCAAGATGAACAGGGCATTCTTGAGGTTATAAGTAATGGACCATGGATGGTTAATAATAAGCCTATGTTTGTGCAAAGATGGAATATTGATGTTTGTTTGGATAACTCAGAACCTAAGAATTTACCTGTCTGGGTCAAATTGTTAAATGTTCCTTTAGAGGCTTGGAGTGTGAAGGGGATTTGTACTTTAGCAAGTTGTCTTGGTAAGCCTATCATCATGGATGAGGTTACAACTAAGATGTGTAAGACTGGACTTGGGAGATTAGGTTTTGCTAGGGTACTAGTTGAAATTAGTGCTGACAAAGAATTGAAGGATGTCATTGAGGTAGTGTATAGGAAAAAAGATGCTAGTCTAGTCAAGACTAAGTATGTAGCTGTGGAATATGCATGGAAACCTTCCAAGTGTGGACATTGCTGTGTATTTGGGCATGAAGAAAGCAATTGTAGAATGGTGCTTAAAGAAAATGAGAAAGATAAAGAGGAGATGAATAAGGTGAATAATGATGGCTTTCAACAAGTGCAAAGCAGGAAATTGAGAAATGATAAAGAAAGTAAGAATAGTAGCAGAATCCCTGAGCAAAAGCAACACAACAGTAAGGTTGAGTACAGAAAGAAACATAATACTGGAAGCATAAATGAGAAAATGAATGGGAAAGGAAAAGAGGTTGAGGGTTCTAAGAATGTGGTAAGTAATGAAAGTGGGAAATTAAAAATACCTATTGGGGAAACTGGATGTAGCAGTAAGGCTGTAAAGGAGAATAACCAAGTATAGAATGATAAAGTGAATACTAATGGGAAACATAAGGATAACAATAATAGATTTTCATTATTGGATTCTTTAGTTAATGAAGAAGAATTGGTGCCACCAAGAAAAGATAGGGAGAGGATCAATGAGTTGATAGCTAAAAAGGTGGTTATTATTATGATGATATGAAAGAATGGGATGCAAATCAAAAGAGATACTATAAAGATAAAAAAGAATTGGTTGAGGCTGCTAATGAGTTAGAGGAGGAAGAAGATGTTGTTGAATTGAATGAAGAGAAAGAGAACTGTATTGTCAGGAATGAGGTGGATGGATTGGGAGGTAATACTCTTGTATAGTATCTCTAGGCTGTTTTTGCTTTGTATTTGTCTGTATTGATTTGTATAGAATTGAGAGTTGCTGTAGAGATCAAGATTCACGTATGGAAGGTGGAGGAAACACGATCTAAAGATTAAACATTATAGAACTTTATTGATTGGGGAGGTGTGTGTGTTATTTCTTGAGAGAGGAACTGAAACACACACACACCTCAAACAATAACTGTGAATCCTCAACCTTCCTAGTGTTGACTAGGAAGGTATTTATCCTAAGAATACATGGCCTAACTTAGCTAGAATGACTAAACTAGTCCTTGTACAAAGAAAGAAGTGCAATTCCCACATATGACAAAACTTTAAGGCTAACAGTTGCTTTCATCGAATCTTAGTTAGTATTGTATTTCAGTTTGCTTGTGTTAAAAATAGATAGAGTGTATTGGGAGAAAAAGAATTGAGAGATTTTTGTCAGCCAAAAATAGAATAGAGAAGTGTGTAAAAATAGATAGAGTGTATTGGGAGCAAAAAGAATTGAGAGAAAGTAAGGAAAAACAGAAAAGAGAGTTTTGTGTGTCTGTGTGTATTGTGTAAAAATAGATAGAGTGTTTCTGGGAGTTAAAAGAATTGAGAGAATTGGGAGCCAAAAACAGAAAGAGAGTATTGATAAAAACAGACAGAGTGTTGGTTAGCCAAAAAGAATTGAGAGAATAAAGTGAGTTTAAAAACAGAAAAGAGAGTATTTTTATAAAAATAGATAGAGTGATTGGGGAGCCAGAAGAATTGAGAGATATTGGTGAGAAAAAAAACAGATAGAGAGTTATTTTTTTATTTTTTTATTTTTTTAAAGATGGATCTAAAAGCTGCAGTGTGGAATATCAGAGGATTAAACAAAAAGAGGTGAGGAATCTGATAAAGAATGAAAGTTTACAAATGTGTTGAATTATTGAAACACATGTCAAGTTTAACAAAATTCAGAAAATTGGTGAAAAGATTTTTGGTAATTGGGAATTTATGTCTAATGGTGAAGACAATGGTATTGGGTGTAGAATAATGGTGGGTTGGAATCAGAATAAATTGAAGGTTTGGATGATTGCAAGGACAAAGCAGTGTATGTTTTTACTTGTTGAAACTATAAGTCAAAAAACTAAGTTTTTCTGTACTATAGTATATGCTAGTAACTCTGCAAATGAGAGGAAAAGGTTATGGAAAGATCTTGGGGCTCAGAGAAGTATTGTTGATAACACTCCATGGGTGATTATGGGGGACTTTAATGTTACCTTAAAAGTTAGTGAACACTCAAATGGGAGCTCAAATCCTTCTAATGAGATGATTGAATTTCAAAACTGTGTTGATGATATTGAGGTTGAAGATATTCACAGTTCAGGTCTGAGTTTCACTTGGACTAAGAGTCTTAAAAATCCAGAATGCAGAACTTTAAAGAAGCTAGATAGGATTATGATCAATGAAAAGTTCCTGGAGATGTTCAGATCAGCTCATGGGAAGTTCTTACCTTACATCATTTCAGATCATTCAGCTATTGTTCTTTCAATTCCTGAAGGTATGCCTAAATCAAGAAAAGCATTTAGATTCTCAAATTTTATAACTGATCAAAAGGAATTTATTCCTATTGTTCAAGAGATTTGGAAGAAAGAATTGAGGGTTTTAGTATGTACAAAGTGGTGAAAAAACTGAAAATGATGAAGTCCAAACTGAATCAATTGAGTTGGCAAAATGGGAATGTTTTTGATAGAGTTGTGCAAACTAGAAGTAAATTGGAAGATATTCAAAGGAAATTGGATATTGATCCACATAATGCTGAGATTAAAAGAGTAAGTTGTAAGATTTTAGAAGAATATAATGAAGCTTGTAGAGATGAGAGCAGTTTATTGTTCCAGAAAGCAAAGATAGAATGGCTTAAAGAAAGAGATATGAACACCAAGTTTTTCCATAGGATTATAAAAGGCAGAATGCATAAAGGTAGGGTAATGTCAGTATGCAATGAGAAAGGTGAGAGGTTTGAGAATGAGAAAGTTGCAGAGCAATTTGTGAAGTATTTTCAAGAGTTCCTGGGTAAACAAGAGGTTGTAACAGATTTTCCTTGTGACAGTTTTGTATTTTCTAACAAGTTAACAAATGAAGAAGCTTTGGAGATGGTCAGACATGTTAGTGATGCAGAAATTAAGAATGCAATGTTTGACATAGAAGATTCAAAAGCTCCTGGGCCAGATGGGTTTACTTCTAGATTTTACTAGTCTGCTTGGAGTATAATTGGGAAAGATATTTGCAGGGCTGTGCAAGAGTTTTTTGAAAGTGGAAAGCTGCTTGGTGAGGTAAATGCCACTCTTATATCTTTTGTTCCTTAGCTTTCAACCCCTAATAAAGTGTCAGACTTTAGACCTATTGCATGTTGTAATGTCATTTACAAATGCATAAGTAAAGTCATGACTAATAGAGTTAAGAAAGTGCTTGGGAAGCTTGTAGACTTAAATCAAAGTGCATTTATAGCTGGTAGGCAGATAACTGATAATATTCTACTATCTCAAGAGTTATTGAGAGGGTACAATAGGAAACAGAAAGATAAGAGAGTATCCTTCAAGATTGATCTCCAAAAAGCTTATGATACAATTAATTGGGAGTTCCTTAGGACTATTCTCAGGCAGTTTGGGTTGCATGAGAAGATGGTTAATTGGATTATGGCATGTGTGTCAACAACCAAGTTTCTATTAGTATTAACGGTGATAGGGTTGGATATTTCAAGGGGGAAGAGGGCTGAGACAAGGGGATCCTATATCCCCTTATCTATTCACACTAGTCATGGAGGTTTTCAATAAGATCATTAAGCAAAAGATTGAAGCTGTTGAGGACTTCAAGTATCATAAAGGCTGTAAAAAGTTAGGGATTACACACTTATGCTTTGCAGATGACTTGTTGGTTTTCTGCCATGGTGATTGTGGATCTGTGAAAGTCATTAGAGATGCCTTGGCTGAATTCAGTGATTATTCAGGTTTGAAAGCTAATATGAAACAAGAGCACTGTATTTTTTGGAGGACTAACAGATATTGAGCAGGAAAGAATATTGAATATAATACCATTTTCAGTTGGTAAACTTCCAGTTAGATATCTAGGTGTACCTTTAATTACTAATAGAATTAGTGCTCAGGATTGTAAGCCATTGATTGATAAGGTGAGGAACAGAGTAAATGACTGGAGGAATAAGGCCCTATCTTATGCAGGTAGATTACAGCTTATAGCTTCAATTCTGAGCTCAATGCAAATATATTGGGCTTCTGTGTTCCTGTTGCCTAAATCTGTGATCTATGAAATAAATAAGCTGCTTAAGGGATTTTTATGGTGTCAAGGGGAATTACAGAGAGGAAAAGCTAAGGTTTCCTGGGACAGTATTTGTAAGCCTAAAGATCAAGGAGGTTTGGGTTTGAAAAATTTATATGTGTGGAATGAAGTTCTGTTAGTCAAACATAGCCAAAAAGGACACTCTTTGGGTTAAATGGGTAAATACTGAAAAGTTGAAAGGGAAAAGTATTTGGGAAGTGCCTGTGGATAATAGTAGCAGTATGGGTTGGAAGAATTTACTAGGCTTAAGAGATAAGGTGAGGAGCCATGTTTTGTATAAGATTGGTAATGGGGAATCAACATTTGCTTGGCATGATTACTGGTGCCAATTAGGTCCTTTGAGTAAACTTATATCATCTAGAGAAATCTATGATGCTAGGTTTAAGAATGATAGTAAAGTAGTTGATTTGCTGCATAATGATTGTTGGAATTGGCCTATAGAATGGAATGAAAAATTTCCATTTCTGTTGAGTATTGTTGCCCCTGTACTAATAAGTGAAAGAAAAGATAGAGCAGTTTGGGTAACTAACATGGGGAAAGAAGTCAAATTTGAAGTTAGGAATGTTTGGAAGGATTTCTGTGTTGAAGAACCAAAGGTAAGATGGAAGTCAGTGGTATGGTTTAGCAAATGCATTCCAAGGCATGCTTTTGTTGTATGGATGGCAGTGCAAGGGAGACTAATGACACAGGACTGAATTGCTATTTGGAAGCCAAATGAAGATTTGAAATGTATATTCTGCAATAATTGTCCAGACTCTCATAACCATCTCTTCTTCACTTGCAAATTCTCAGTAGCCATATGGAAGGAAATGCTTCAAATGATCAATAGAGATTTACCTTACAGTTGGGATCAAATAGTGGCAGAATTGTCAGATATGTCTAACAACTGTAATATATGGAGTATTATTAGAAGACTGGTATGCAGTGCTGCTGTGTATTTTGTATGGCAGGAAAGAAATAGGAGAAAGTTCAAGAATGAAAAAAGAGATGAACAAATGGTCTTGCAAGCTATCAAAGAAACAGTTAGACTTAAATTGATGAGCTTTCAAGTAAAAGATTCAAAGTGTGTAAAGGAGGTGGAGGAAAGATGGAGTGTAAAATTTCAAAGAACTAAGAATCAGTAGTAGAATCAGTGAAGTATTAGCTTGTTTGTATGTGTGGATTAAAGATCCTATAATTGCTTGTATACACTTTACGAGTTAGGCTCTTTGTATCCAGCTTCTTGCTAGTTTTCTCTTTTATTTTAATAATAATTTCCGTAAACAAAAGCATGGTTGGTGTCATATCTTATTATGTTGATCATGTGAGGTGTTTGGTAGAATCGTTTTCTTTATTTGGATTTCCAACAGCTGTGGAAGTGTTCGTTGCCCGTACAAATGTGTAGAAACACCCCTTTGCTAGGCGATTTTGGTGAAAAATTTCCTAACCCTAATTCGATTTTCTTCCTTCCCGATTATCTTCTAATCGTTTAACAAACATGTTATTGGGTGTTGATCCTACACATGTGTTTGATCTTGACCTAATTCGAGTCTTGTTATTTGGTTAGTTAGTGAGATCGCTATGGTTTTAAGTTCTGGCTAGGGTTTCATGTGCAATCGCTTTAGGATTTTCCTAAATCATTATTAACGATCATGTGCTTTCAATTTTCATTGTGTTAGTATCGTTACTTGGGCTACATCAATTACCTTAACGTTAAGTTAGGGTTTTATCATGTGAAAACTTGGTCCTGTTCGTTCATAAACCCTAATTCGCTTTAGGGTGTATGCGTTTCTTTGAAGTGATAATCGTTTTGGTGCTTCTTGATTGCGTTTTTGTGCATGGTTTGAGATGAAGAGTGGGTTCTTGGAGTCTGGAGGGGGTGGAAAAAAGCAGAAAAAGAAACATGGTAATTGTTCTGATGGGAATCTGGTGGATATCGATGGTAAATAGCTAAAACCTAGAATAGTTACTCATGTTGAACAAGCTTCTAATACTGATGTTACACACTTAAATGTTGCTAGTGATCAGTTAAAGGTTGATATGGTAAATGTTAATTCTTGTAAGGTTTTGCATGGTGTGGAGGCTAAAAAGAGTGTGCATGGTGTAGCTGTTAATGATGATATGAGTGGTCAAAATAATGCTACTAATGTGTCTTCTATTGGGTACACCATTGGTTCGGCCGGAAGTCATGACAAGTTGGTCTCACTAAATTCTGGTCCGAGCGAACAGGTTATTACCTCTAATGAAATGATTTGTGAGTCTGTGAAAATTGTTTTGCCTTCAGATCCGTCGACTATCTCATCTTGTAACAGTTTTGAGGCTGCCATGCATAGTGTTGCCAAAAACACTAGTTCTCCACATGATAATGTGGGTATACCACCCAAGCTGCCAAGTTACGTACTGAGCCACATATGGAAGTCACCACTGAGCTGAATGCTAAGGTTGTTAATCATCAAAGTAGTACTAAGGAACCAGTCTCCTATGTAAGTGCAACAATGCCTAAAGCTCAAAAATCCAAGGCTAATTTTCGAGATTTGGAAACTAAAAATACATACGACGGTGTGGAGCTTTCAATCCCAATCAAGGTGGTCGAAGATTAATAATTGGTTTGGACACACGTTGTATGGATACTTCATTGGTAAACGGCTTGCTTTCCAAGTCGTGGAGTATTATGTTTGGACTGCATGGGCAAAGTTCGGGATTAACAAGGTGATAATGAACTCCAAGGGGTTTTTCTTTTTCAAATTTGATACTAAAAAAGGACTCAAAGATGTTCTTGAATCGGGACCATGGATGATTCGTAACATTCAAAGTATCCTTAAAACTTGGTCGATGAACAGGAGGATCTTACCCACGTCCCAGTGTCGGTTAAGCTTCATCATGTTCAATTCCTGCTAGGTTCAAACTGCTAGGTTCAATTCCTGGTTGGTTCAAACTACATGGGCAAAGTTCAGGATTAACAAGGTAAACCAGAAGTTGGTACCCTTGAATTAGAATTTGGTACTTTTTGAATTAGAATTTGTGTTTGGTACTTTTGAATTTGGTTTTTTATTTGGTTTGATAATTTGAATAAAGCCTCCGCTACGTTTGTCGACTTTGTTTGTTTTTTTCGTCTTTGAATTACCTGCGAGTGGTATCAGAGTTGGTTTGTTTAGCCATGAAGAAAAAGAGGGAAAAAAATGTTCGTTTGTCTTGTTCCTCGTATATGTGGTCGATCAACAAGTAATATGTTGTAGTCGATAATCATTCTTTATCACACTTATATGAGGCGTTAAACACAAGAGATGAGATGGGACTGTGGTGTTGGATCGAATGATATAGAAAGAGAGATGAATATATGTTAAAGCTTTTCTTTATTTCTCACAACATTCACAGTTGAACCACACTTACAAATGAGGCATTTTGAGCTTTAAATACTACAAGCTTTTTGCCTTATGGGCTTTGTGTGTTTTAGCTCTTGGATTGGGCTTTTACATCTAACAATAAATCTAACATAAGCCCATATTATACAAAGTTCTAACAAGAGTGAATGACCATCACTTTAACTATAAAATTAAAGCTAACAATCTCCCCCTAAGGGATGGTCATTCAAACTATGCACTACGTGATTAGATCTTTAGACTTCTGGGTCTTGAACTTTGTGATTCTTTGTTCCTTCATGCATTGTGATCTTTTTCGAATCGTCCTTTGATTGTTCTTTGTCTTGATCAACATCTTCATGTATTCACAGCATCGTTTCTTCCAATGTAGATGATGATTGATGGACTTTCGCCAGTACCTGCATAAAACAGTTAGCAATAATTCGTCCAGTGCTTGCAGGTTCAGATCTCATTATGACTCATACAACTTGTATCCTTTTTTATGAACACAAGTGTATTGCATTGAAAGTGTTCCTAAGAGATCTTTGATGAATCTCATGACTCTAGACTCAATAACGTGCGTTTTGGTTTTAGTCGTCGGAGGCATGGAGCAGAGTGCCACCTTTTTAATATCAACACATCTCGGAGTGAGAGGTCGATAAATTAAGCATTGATCTCCATGAGAAATGAAACAAATATCTTTAAAGAGATATTTGAGTGGCTGGGAGGGGTTGTGCAACGCGTCACTGGGTCCATGACGTCTTGTCTTCAATATCAGTATCACCTTAGTGAGTACCGATAGCAGATGTATTGACCCGGTTTCTGCCCTAAGTTTTCATGGAGGGCTATTTCTTTTCACCCTTACAAAAACTTTTCTTTTTCATTCTTCAACCCCTTCTTTCTCCTTTCTCATTGTGCTCCTTTTTTCAATCTTACCTAAGGACTTCTAATTCTAATCTATTGGAATTGTCCTTGGGAAGATCCCTCCGGTTCTGGCGGATCATTAGACTTTACCTAACCATAATCACCTTATTACTCCATGATTATCCTAGATTTGTTGATCGCATGCCATAAAACCATTTGTGAAAATCTCTCAAAATGTTTATGACCAAACATACTTTAGATAGCACTTTAAGAGTTTTGCGTTTTCTGAAATACTCCCCCTTCACATGTTCTCATGCATTTTAAGATAAAATTGCACATGTTGGGTAGAGTTCGCACATTTTGAAATGATCGATTTTCGATGAACATGACCTTCGCGAGACACGCTTACATCACTAGATGGACTAGCTTGAAATTATTACCCGTCCCGGTCATATCAATGATCATCTCTCGAATTGGTACATTCTACTCAGACAAGTCCTTTGCGAGACACGTTTACATCAATGGGTAACCATCTTGAAATTATTACCCGTCCTGGTCTAGTCTTTTCGATTACTGACATTTAAGCTTCGTCAATTCGATGGTACTTTCTGAGTCTTTTTGTAGAGCTCGACTCACGATCACATTTTAATCACATTTCTCCCCCTCAAAAATAGCATTTCGATGGTATTTTTGATACCGTTTGATTAAAATCATTGATTTTGGAAAGCTAATAGGGAGAAACGGTTTTGCATGAACTTTTTGGAACAAATTTCTTTATGAAATACTCCCCCTCAAAACTTGCATTGGTTGAGACATTTTTGAAAACTTTGGAGCAAGTGGGGAGTAACAATTTGAAAATCTTAAGCAAAATTTTTGAAAAAGATTTGAAAAACCTTTGATGAAAATTTGAATAAAATTTTGCTTAAGATTAAGAAGTTTGGTTTGATAAACATTGCATGAAAACTTCTTATTGTTTTAGGATTGTTGTAAAAAAACAATGTACAACAGGGTCCTTTCTTTGAAAAACGGGTGATGCGCGTGATGTGTCGTTGCGGTTTAGCAGTTTTAATGCCTACTCAAGTTTTAAATTTATATTTAGCCGACTTATCAATAACACACACACTTAACGAGCAGTGTACCCGGTCAGTATGAATATAATGGTAAGTAGAGTGTCGATCACTAAGAGTGGAACGTATTATCTCGTTATTCTAATCAGTATTTTAATATCCTAACGCAAGGGGGTTTCAGCCTGAGAGACTGGCACGATTTGTTTGCAATTAAATAATAAAATAAACCAATAGGCACGAATCAGCAAGTAGCACACACGTACACAGATAAATACTCGAGACAATAAGAGGGCTGTCCTTATGATTAAGTAGATTGTCACTTGTTTTATTGATAGCTTTATATGAAGTGTATGTAGTTAACCCTTTCTCGTTGGTCCTATTCTTATCGGCGAGTAAACCCTTAATGATTACTTATGTCTAAAAGTTATTCCTAAGTGATCAATTTAGTAATAACCGTGGGAGCCACATTATTTTCCGCAGTCAAATGCCCGCAAGCCACTAATAAACACAGATGTTATCAATGCACTAATAATTAGTAACCAAAGACATCAACATATAAACTTTAATTGATGGGAATGCAAGTATTAAAGGGAGTGCAATCTTTCGTTGTCACATTACACAAGCCACCAATCCTGATGAATTAAAGTTTGCTAACACAATAAAACAAAACTACTTAATGAATTAAACACATGCAGCACCTTCTTACAGCTCTTGTATCTTCGTTTGGTGTGTCTTGTGCTGCCTCCTTGACTGAATTCGTCCTAGGGTTCTGCTGCTTCGGTCTTCGAATCTAATATGGTGTGTCGACAAAAGCTCTGGAATTCGTCTGGTCTTGGGGTATTTATAGTTTCTGTCTGAGGGTGAGATGCGGCGCATCTAAGGAGTAGATGCGGCGCATTGACTTAACTTCGCGTGGGGTCCAAGATTATAATATTCAGGAATATTCGTACACCGCCAGAAGATGCGGCGTAACTCCATGATTAGATGTGGCGCATGTCCTCTTGTATCTTGGATCGTATCTGGTGATATCTTGATAGAGATGCGGCGCATGTCATGAGTGAGATGCGGCGCATCTGGAGCAGATTTAACTTGATCTTGTCCATTTCAGTAGACTCTTCACTTTATGCATGTTTTGCTCCATAATTAGTCCAAAATCGCCAAGTTTCACCAAATGCTTGTTTTTACCTGAGAATTACAAAAGTAAACGATTAAGTATCTATCCTCATACATAATATAGTAAAACAAGTCAAATTAATAGGATAAATGATAGTAATAAAATGTACTTATTTGAGTTCATCAACGGGTTATGCACTGTTATGTGTACATAAGCCAAAACGTTGAAGCCCGGGTTGTAAGCTGAAATACTTACAAGCCATTGATTTTTAGGATAAGTGCTCGAAATTTTTGATGAAGCACTTTCCTTTCTTTGAAGATCGGGTCCTGAACTGATGTGTTCAGAAGCCATTGGGTTAAGCGCGGGTTCCGTACTGAAGTGCACGAAAGCCATTTTGACCAGATTAGACAACAACTTTTGGAACCCATTTGAGCACTGCGCCAACGGGTTTAGCAAATTTTGAAAACCATTTGTAAGTTGTGTCAATCTGATTCAAAGAAGTTGAATTCCAACGAGGACTAAAAACCGGTGTTTCATTTGGAAATAACACTCGCGGAATCAACGGTGATTTAAAACTATTTTTCAAAGCAGAGTCATTCTTGGTTTGCAGCGGAAGTTTTTCAGAGTTTGAAGGACTTTGCTTTGGTCTCCACACTTGCCTTACCCGTGTAAAGCGAGATTGTGGAGTTTGAAAAACTGTATTCTCTTCATGAGAATGATTTGACCTTGAAAGCTTTTAAGGGGTAGGTGTTTCAGAAAATCGTGGTTTCTTTGAAAACCTCCTTCCTTTTTGCAAAGAATAGGTTGTAAACTGGGAAACCTTTTTCGAAAATGGTTTTGAAGATTCACCCGTGTAAGTCTTCTTCGAAACACTACCCTCTTGGGGAAACTTGTTTGAAACAGGAGATTTACCTTTTGATCGATTGAGAGCATCAAACTTTGCTTTTAAGGCATTGTATGACATTCGCAAATCATTGTATTCTTTTTGAAAAAGATCTTGGGATGCTAATTTAGATTCCAAAGAAGCAATTTGTTTCAAAAAATGATCTTTTTCGGCTTTTGAATCATCCGTTTTACGAGCCAATTTCCGTTCGAAAACAATATTTTCTTTTTCAAGTCTTTCAAAATATGTTTCGAATTTGTTCGTTTTGTTGAAAAGATCAGTTTTTGCATCCTCAAGATCGTTTGTTCGTTGAGCTAAAAGTGTTTCAAGCTCAAGCACTTTTGTTTGAAGCGCATGATTTGCATTTTCCGTTTCAAAATCTGAAGAATTAGAATCAAACAGGGGATTTGGATAGGAAACATTTTTGATTTGAGACTCATCCTTTTGCAAAACCTTTGCAAACTTTTCATCAGCGGATTCAGACATTTGAGACTTCAAAACTTCAGTCTCTTTTTGTTTCATGATTGATTTTTGAGTCTGAACTCGTGAACGTTTGATTGAATCAAACAGGTTTTTGTAAGTCTGTTTCAAATGCTCATTTTCTTTTGTAATGATGCCATAGCATGTTCCAATTCAATGTTTTTTGTATCAAGTTCATCCAAATCAAACTTGATATTGACATCATCACAATTTTCTTCAAAAATCTTTTCCTTTTCTTTAAGCACTGATGTCGAAGAGTTTTCAGAAGAAGCAATTCTTTTTGACAATTCTTCTTTGACTTCAGCTACTTCTTTTGAAAGTTCAGTGATTTTTCTTTTGAAACAAAGATTTTCAGATTTCAAAAAATATGTATGTTCAGAATCCACATTCTCATGCTCAAGGCTGACAGACACCGATTTGAATGACTCAATTTGATTTGTGAAAAATTCTTTTTGAATATCAAGATTTAAGCATTTTGCATCAAATTCATCTTCAAGAGAATGGATGTACTTTAAATCTTCTCTCATTTCAGTGACAAGAAATTTTTCAAAGTGTTCAAAACTGAAATTGATATTTTTCACAAGAGGTTCAATCTCATCTTTTAGTAACTTACAGACTTCACTTTTTAGCCAAGAGTCTGATAACATGATACGACTGTAGTCACGATCTGTGTACTGTTGTTTCGACCAAATGACCTTTAACGTGTGCTCAATGTGATTTTTAAGATTACAAAATTGTTTCCTTGCTTTATTTTGCCAAAAATTAGCATCATAAGTAGCAAGTTGAGCTTCTTTGAAAAATCTTTTCACATTTGTTTCTTTTCTTTTTAAAGGTGGTTTTGGTATTTCTGACAATTGTATACAACCATACACAAAGCCTTGGTACGAGAGTGGGCTTTTTGTTTTTTTGACTTTTAAGCGTTTTTCCTCTGCCAATTTTTCATCTTCTTCTGACATGAACAGAGCATCAGTCGGCAAAAATTTATGTTCCACCTGATCTGTATTTTCAAAACCAATTCCTGATTTTCCCTTATGGACTTTCTCAGCTTTAGGAATCATCATTTGAAGAGTTTGAGCACTTTGGTTTGTTTTCGAAGTTTTTCTTCAAGATTGTTTGCACGTTTTAAAACCTCTTGATTTTCATTCTCAAGTTTTGAATTAACAATCTTAATATTTGACGTGGTTTCTTGAAGCATTGAGTATCTCATTTTTAATTCAACATTCTCTTTTAAAAGAGCTTCGATCTTTCTGTTGGCGGGGCCCATATTTACATTCAGATTTTTAATGGAAAGTTTTTCACGTGAAAGGGCCTCGCGATACTCAACTTCAAGTTCTTTATTTCGTTTGAGAACATCTTCATTTAATTTATGAGCTTGAGATTTAAGTTCTGAGATTTGAACGTCTTTGTAATGTGTTATTTTCTCAAAATCTTTTTTCATTTCTTTAAATCCCTCAAGCTCTTTGGACAATGAGGCATTCGTTTGCTTAGCTTTACGATTGTCCTCTTTGCATTTTTCAAGTTCACGTTTGAAATTATCGATTAAAGAAGCAAATAAGGCATGATCTTGATCATGAGACGATCCATCCTGGGCAGGCTCACCTCCATTAGGATCCATATCTGGGGTTGTGGGAGTGATATTACTATCAAACCTTTGCTCCACATATGTGTCACTGACGGACTCACGATGCGCAGGATGTGTCTTGTCATGAACAAACATATTCTCGAACAAATCAACATTATCATTATCTTGTGAATGTTGTACCGTAGCCAATATTGCTATGTCAGATGAAGATCTGATATTGTCAGCTTCAGTATCCCACACAGCTTCATTCCTGTGTGTACCATCAGCATCCGAATCGTATCTTGGAGTGCTGCTTTCAACATGCTGTTCTGAAGATGTGTCTGTTTCCGTGAAGACCAAGCTAGCATCAGATGTTGTACCCTCATCGACCTTTTCTTCTTCTTTGTTTGCCTCTTTCTCATTCACCTCTGTTTCCTTTAATAGCACTTCTTTTTCAATCTGCTCTCTTTCCTGCTTCAGCTTCTCCATTTCAATTCTTTCCCGTTCTTTCACTTTCATTTCTTCCCGCATCTCTATTAGATGAAGTGATCTTTTAGTAAGCACCAATTCCAGTGTTCGCATTCGACTAAACAACTTATTTCTAAACGTTTCCACGTCCACGTATCTGCTGACGCATTTACTCCATATTTCTCTTGTTGATTCATAATCTGGAGAATTTTTGATTCCTCTGATATGAAAGTCGAGAAACCATTTAAGCTGTGTCTGGAGCGCTTGAAAGGCTTCAATGCAGTCACTTCCTTGTTCTATTTGGTTCTCTATTTGAGATATGTTGTGCAGGAGTTTCTCTCTGAATTTTTCAAAATTCATTTCAGATCCGAAGAGTCTTCCAGATATTCGATGGAATAAATATGGACTCAACATTGGTGACGTTGCTTTAGAGATTGTCACACATTGACTCTTAACTCCTTGAAAGTGCATTAGACAACGTTCCTTCGTGACGTTTTGCACAACTGGAGACATCTGTCCCGCTTGAGAACTTGATTCCATTTGCTTGCGGTGTGATAAAGTTGATTCAGGATCTTTGTAACAAAATAGGAGATGTTGTTGTTGAAGTTTCAGTTTGGTTGTTGTTGTGAAGTCTTGTTGTGTTGTTGGTGATCGTTGAAGTTGCAGTTTATATAAACGAAACAAATTTAAATAAAGTTACAAAATCTGATTAGAGTATAATTAAGACAAAGTCAAAAGTTTACAATTTCGACAAAAAGTTATGTAAATTACAATTTAGATAAACACGACACTTTCTATAGAAATTTCAATTTTGACCAAAATTTATACAAATTGTGGCAAGATATCAATTTAGATAGAAATATATCTTATTTATATAAATTCGTAATTTATATTAAATCTAACAATCTTATACAAGAATGTAGATAATCGTTTGTCTAAGTAATTTACACACTTATACAAGTGGTAAAATACCGAGTTCACTTTTGAGTTGACGAAATTACGTTCGAATCAAATCCTTAAAAGTTATTTAACTTTGAAGTTGTTTCACAGAAGTACGTGGGCCAAAAGTGCCAATTCTGAAAGTTCTCTAAGGTTGCTGGAAAGACAGGGACTGAAGTTGCCTACTATGAAAACTGCACCAATTGCGAGACACAATATGAATTGCGAAACAGCCCCCAATTGCGAGACAGCCCCCAATTGCGATAGCAGCACTAATTGCGAGAGAACAGCCCCCAATTGCGATAGCAGCACTAATTGCGAAAGAACAACCGCAATTGCGAAGGCAGCAGTACTAATTGCGAAAGCAGCAATTGCGAGAAGCAGCACCAATTGCGAGAGCAGCAGTAAATGCGAAAGATCAGCAATTGCGAGAGTGATTTGCAATTCCAAGAGCAACAGTAATTGCGAGAGAAGTGGCAATTGCGAGACACTTGTGCAATTCCGAGATTTTTCAACTTTTCACTAACTTTATTGACTTTTGAGTCACTTGCCCACTTGTGCTTTATCTTGAAAGATATCTGTGACACCACAAATCTCTTCTTTATCATACACACAAGCACTTGATGATGACACTCACAAACAATATAGGAACAATAAGAGTAGTATGGATCGTATGGTTAAATTTCTAGTCAAATGATTATATTCAACAATGAAGATAATACATGGACTAGGGTGAGACTTGGATACACACACACACTCTTTTCTCTTATCAAAAATGAGGCATGACTATGAAAGAGTGTGTGTGGCGTGGTTTTGTGTTTCTCAGCCAACCAAAGAGGGCTTTGGTGGGCTTTTACAATTAACATGGAATGGGCTTATGTTGCACTACACATATACTAACTTTACAAATAAAACTAATGCCATAAGCCCACTTAAACTAACTAAATATTGTACATGACACATTAAGTTATTAGCAAATGACCATCACTTTATATTTAACATAAAATGATTGCTAACAATCTCCCCCTAAGGGATGGTCATTTCAATGATGCTCCCGTGATTGGTCTTTTGCATTTGCCGTCTTGAACTTCATGTGTCAATGTATAATATTCTTCGTTCAATGTTCCTTCGTGCACTGTGATCTTCAAAGAATCATCTTGTGGTCTTCCTTGCCTTGATCTACATCTTCTGTTCAGCTGATTCATCGTTGTAGATGATGATGGTGGATAGACTTTCGTCGGTACCTGCATAAAACAGTTAGCAATAAATCGTCCTTCGACCATCATGTCGTGAGGCAAGATCTTTGGATCTCATTAAGACTCATACAACTTGTATTCTTTTGAGTGAACACAAGTGTATTGCATAGGAAGTGTTCCTAAGAGATCTTTTGATGAATCTCATGTCTCTAGACTCAATTATGTGCGTTTTGATTTTAGTCGTCGGAGGCATGGAGCAGAGTGCCACCTTTTCAATATCAACACATCTCGGAATGAGAGGTCGATAGATTATGTAGTGTTCTCCGTGAGAAATGAAACAAATATCTTTTGAGAGATATCTGAGTGGATAGGAGGGGTGGTGCATTGCGTCACTGGGTCCATGACGTCTTGTCTTCAATACCAGTATCACCTTAGTGAATACCGATAGCAGATGTATTGACCCGGTTTCTGTCCTAAGTTTTCATGGAGGGCTATCTCTTTTCACCCTTACAAAAACTTTTCTTTTTTATTCTTCAACCCCTTCTTTCTCCTTTCTCATTATACTCTTTTTTTTCAATCTTTCCTAAGGACTTCTAATGCTAAGCAATTGGAATAGTCCTTGGGTAGATCCCTCCGGTTCTGGCGGATCATTGGACATAACCTAACCATAATCACCTTATTACTCCATGATTATCCTAGATTATTTGTCACATGCCATTAAACCTTGTGAAAATCTCTCAACGTGTTTATGAGAAAAACACATTTTATTAACACATCGAGAGTTTTACTTTTTTGAAACACTCCCCCTTCACATGTGCTCATGCATTTTTGAAATAAATTGCACATGTTGGGTAGAGTTCGCACATTTGAAATGATCGACTTTCAATGAACACGACCTTCGCGAGACACGCTTACATCACTAGTTAGACTAGCTTGAAGTTATTACCCGTCCTGGTCATATTCAAAGATCATCTCTCGAATTGGTACATTCTACTCAGACAAGTCCTTTGCGAGACACGCTTGCATCACTGGTAAACCAGCTTGAAATTATTACCCGTCCAGGACATGTCTTTTCGAGAACGGACATTTAGTTTCGTCAATTCGAGGGTTCATGCTGAGTCTTTTTGAAGAACTCGTTTTGAGATTCAAATGATAAAACTTCTTTTAGATCACATTTTAATCACATCCTCTCCCCCATATATAAACACTTAATCTCCCCCTCAAAAATAGCATGAAGTGGTATTTTTGAAAACAGTTGATTAAAATGAAACTTTTTGTGTAGAGACGGACTGATTTTAGCATGAAAAGTGGAACATTTTCTTTTTATACTCCCCCTTAATCAGAGCAAATGGTTAAACTTTTGAGTTTAAAAGCATTTAGAGGTCTTAGTGGGAGTTGTTGTGAGCACAAAATTTATAAAAAGACTTTGAAAAATCTTTTGAAACAATTTTGATTAAGTGCTCACGGGTTTTAGCTTTTCGCCATTAACATTGCGAGTTCTGATTGGAAATAATCAGAAATCATTCAATGTGGCCTTTAGTATGAAATCTTTTCGAGTTGAGATTCTCGGGCCATGATAAAAGATTTCACAATAAAGCACGGGTCTCGTACTGAAATGTACGAAAGCCTTCATGAAGAAATTTGAGAAACGACATGTTTTAGAAAAACATAAAAAATAACTCTCGCTCAAGCATCTGTAAATACCCGTATCATTGTTGAATGACATTTCTATGTACGTACAGAATATTGATTAGACGAGAGACATGTCGTGAGAAGAATATTTTTGGTTTTTGATGTTTTATATTTTTTATGGCTTTTTCAAATTTTCTAATTTTATATTTTGTTTTTTGAAAAAGTATGTATATATTTACCAAAAATATATACATAAATATTTACAAAAAAAATGTTTACCAAAATATTTACAGAAATATTTACATGCGAAGCTTTATGAAGTAAATCAATGAGATTCGAGAAGACTTTCTAACTCTTCGGGAGTTAGGCTTCGCATTCCAATTCGACGAACTAAGTTTTCAAACCGCTCTTTTGGGAGGGCCTTAGTAAATAGATCGGCGAGCTGGTATTCTGTCTTCACGAAAAACAATTCAACAGTACCCTCTTCAACGTGCTCTTTTATGAAGTGGTAGCGGACTCTAATATGCTTGGTCTTCGAGTGTTGCACTGGGTTGCACGAGATGGCTATGGCACTTTTTGAATCGCAATACAAAGGTATGCGGTTGAAAGAGAAACCATAATCTGTGAGTTGTGTCCTCATCCATAGGACTTGAGCACAACACGCAGATAGAGACACATACTCGGCCTCTGCTGTTGATAAAGCAGTGCAATCTTGTTTTCTTGACGACCAGCCTACTAGCTTTTCTCCCAGAAATTGCGCTCCGCCTGATGTACTTTTCGCTGTTACTTGGCATCCAGCATGATCGGCATCTGAAAAGGCAATTAGTGTAAACTCCGAATCCTTTGGATACCAAAGTCCCATGTTAATGGTTCTTCGTAGGTATCTAAAGATCCGTTTAACCTCTTGGAGGTGAAGTTCGGTAGGCCTTGCCTGAAACCGTGCTAATAAACACACAGCAAAATGTATATCTGGTCGGCTTGCAGTTAGGTACATGAGAGAACCAATCATGCTCCGATATTTCTTCGGATCCATGGGTTTCCCATATAGGTCAGCGCCAATTTTTGGTGAAGTGACCATTGGAGTACCAACAGAGTCACAATTGTCCATTCCATGTTTTTTCAAAATCTCAATTGTGTATTTAGCTTGATTAAGAAAAATTCCACGTGGGGATTGATGAATTTGTAAGCCTAAAAAGAATTTTAATTCACCCATCATGGACATTTCAAATTTGCTTTTCATGAGATTTGCAAAATGTTTTGAATGTGTCGGATTAGTGGACCCAAATATTATGTCGTCCACGTAAATCTGAACAATCAAAATATCATTTTTGTATTTTCTTGTAAACAAGGTTGGATCAATCGTTCCTTTGGTGAAATTATTTGACAACAAGAAAGATGATAACTCGTCATACCACGCCCGTGGGGCTTGTTTCAAACCATAGATTGCCTTCTTTAGCCTGTAGACGTATTCCGGATGATCTTTGTCAACGAAACCGTCTGGTTGACTCACATACACTTCTTCTTTCAGAGTTCCATTCAAGAACGCCGTCTTGATGTCCATCTGATAAACCGTGATGTTCTTGTGAGCGGCATAAGCTAAGAAAATCCTGACAGCTTCAAGCCTTGCAACCGGTGCGAATGACTCTTCAAAATCTATTCCTTCTTCCTGTCTGTATCCCTTTGCCACCAGACGAGCCTTGTTGCGAATCACAGTCATTTCTTCATCCTTTTTGTTTTTCCATAACCACTTAAGATCAATGACTAGTTTGTCAATTGGTCTTGGAACTAAATCCCAGGTGTCATGGATTTGAAATTGAAGAAGTTCTTCCTGCATCGCTTCAATCCAGGCATTATCTGCCATTGCTTCCCGAATGTTCTTAGGTTCTATGAGACTGACTGAGCAGACATAGATGCACATGTCGAAATCGGTATGAAGTTGTTTTCTCGTCTGAATTGGTCTTGAGGGTTCACCAATGACCTGTTCAATCGGATGGTCTTTTGTCCACTGTAGAGTTGAAGGATACCTTGGACTGAATAACTGCGTGTTAGTCGGTTCATGTAATCTGGAAGATGATTCACCAGATTCCTTTCCAAACGGGTTTTCAAAGACTTCTTCGTCTAACACAGCATTATTTTGTTCTTGCTCATCAATTCTTGGTAGAACAATTTCAATGAATGGAGTTGCTGGAGTAGATGTAGATGATGTAGATGTCGAGGGAGTTGGTGCGCTAGCTTCGAATGTTGTGGATACATCTGGATTTGGTGGAGTTGGTGGTGGTTGTTGATGTTGAGTGGTTGCAGCGGAATGTTGGTCAGATGCATTTTTCGAAGCGCCACCATAGTATTCATCGTACATGAACTCGAAGAAATTATCCATTTCTTGATTTGTGGGTTGTTCTTGAATTGATTGAGCTCCTTGAGGTGCGAGTCCCGAACTGATATGTCCGGAAGTCATCGGGTTAAGCGCGGGTTCTAGAGCGAGTCTCTCAGAAGCCATTTGTGAAATTTCATCAAACTTCACATTCATCGTCTCCATTATCTTTTTCGTTCTCCTGTTGTACACCCTGAATGCCCTCGAGTTTTCAGAATACCCAATAAAGATTCCAATATCACCCTTAGCCTTCAACTTTCCCAGATCTTCCCTGTCATTTGTTGGATAGCATAAAGCGCCAAATACATGAAGATAAGAAATATCCGGTTTTCGGTTGTTGACAAGTTCGTATGGTGTTTTATTGAATCTTGGATGGATTAGGGATCGGTTTTGAGTAAAACAAGCAGTAGAAACAGCATCAGCCCATAGGAATAACGGTGCACTAGAATAAATCAGCATAGTGCGAGCAGCTTCAACAAGGGTTCGGTTCCTTCTTTCAACTACCCCATTCTGCTGTGGAGTTCTAACAGCTGATGTCTGGTGAGTAATACCAGTTTCTTCAAAAAATGTTCTTAACTCCTGATTGACAAATTCCGTGCCATTATCCGTTCTTACTATCCTAACTGGAGCTTGAAGTAGAACTTGAATCCGCTTCAGAAAGGCGATGATGGTACTTGGTGCTTCATCCTTAGATCTCAAAAACTTTACCCATGTATATCTTGAATAGTCGTCAACAATTACAAGAATATACTTCTTCCCATTTATGCTTTGAACTCTCATCGGGCCACATAAGTCCATGTGCAACAAATGCAACCTATCAACCGAACTAGGTACGGGTTTAGGTTTGAATGTTGCTCTTTTGCTCTTTCCTTGCTCACATGATGGACATAGGTGTTCTTTGGTGTATTTGAATTTAGGAAGACCGGAGACTATGTTGTCTTTGGCAAGCTTGTTGATTGTGTCAAAGTTCAGATGGGACAACCGTCTATGCCATAACCAGGATTTTGTTTCGCCTGCCCTGGTCATGAGACAAATAGGAGATGAAGAGGCCATTTGGTTTATGTCAATTGCATAGAGATTGGTGCCACGATTCCCAATTAAGAGATCATTCCCCACCAAATTCCTGACAAAACAAGTGTTTCTCCTAAAAGCAACCTCTAAATCTGCATCACAAAACTGTCCAACAGAGAACAGATTGTGTCCCAACCCTTCGACATAGTAAACCCGAGTGATCAAATAATTCCCAAACTGAAGATCACCATAACCCAGAATAGCTGCAACGTGATCATTCCCAAACCGTACAGTCCCCATGAACTGCCATACAAAGTTGATCAGCAGCTTCAGATTCCCGGTCATGTGCTTGGAGCAACCCGAGTCTACGATCCAAAGACATATTTCGATAACCTGCCATGAACAGAAAACAATTGCATTTGGAAACCGTATTTCATTTGGTTCCATGGGTTAGGGGTAACACATGAACCACATACACAAAGATGGATTAATTTTGTTCTAAGGGAACAACTTTTTGTTTGCCATTCTTACGTGTAAACTTTCTACCGGTTGGTTTCCATGCACACAGCTTAAGATAGTCCCTAGGCAATAGAGTACTAGATATGGTCCTAGATGCAGCAATGAGACTGTTAAGGTATCTAGTCTTAGCACTAGTTCGAGTAGGGATATCTTTCTGTTCAGGCTTATCAGTCACAGTATCAGAAACAATATCATCACAAGCATTTTTAGACAAAGATTTCTCTTGCATTAAACAAACAGATTCATTACATGCATTCAAAACACTGGTCTGTTCATTACATCCAGATGATATTTGTTCCTTATTTGAAAGCTTTAAATTCCTAGGGTGTTCTTCTACTTCCTTGCATTCACATTCAGAGACAGGAGATACTCTAGATTTCTTGATAGTGCTCCTAGACTTTCGCTTGCTCCTAGTGGTGCTTTCTAATCCTGTAGAAGGTAAGGCACACTCATTAGAATTTATGATGTTGTCCTGAGATGTTGTAGCATTCCTAGATTCATTTGGATTATCATTCTTACTTTTGTCTAACGCCCTAGATGTTTTAGGTTTAGAGGTAGACGCAGTAGTGGGACTAATCCTATAAAGGCCAGGTGCTATTACATTAGTGTTCTTGACAACAGCTTTCTCTTTTTGTTTCTCATTAGGCAAGGGGTTAATGGTGCAATACCCGTAGTTTCCTCACCCTGCCCTTTTTGTCTTGCAAGCTGAGACTTCAAAAGATTGATTTGATCTTGCATATTTTTGTAAGAACGCTCATACGACAATTTGTCATACTTGCATTCTTCCTTTTTTGTATCAAGTTGTTTAAAATATGTGCAATTTTGTTTTTCAAGTTTCAAAAGCGCCTTTTCATATTTTTCAACAATTTTAGAAGTCTCAGCTCGAAGTGTTTCATCATCCTCAACAGAATATGTTTGGAAAATAATAGACATGATATCGGTCGATAGAGCTTCGAAAGAGAGAGAGTCATTTTGATGTTCCAAAACTTTTATGTGTTCCAAGTATTCATTTGCTTCCTTCACTAAGGATTTGTGGTCCTTAACAAATTCTGCTGACTCTTTCAAAAGATTATTTTCCACATTTTGAACCACCGCATAGATTGCAGCGACATGTGGATTAATTTCCTTTTCAAAAATCTTTTTCAGTTCATCCTGAACACCCGGAAACCATTCAAACTTGTTATTGTTAATTTTGGAAGCCACAATACGTTGAAGTTTCTCAATTCTCTGCTTAAGATCAACCAAATATAGTCTAGCTGCACTTGAATCATAAGTGTTTTTAGATGCCATTTGTTCGATGTTAGGCAGATGTTTTGAGACAGCTTTTTGTTTTGTGAAGACCACTGGTCTTTGAAAAAACAATTTTGACTCCTTTTTAACAAGATGAACACCAGAATCTTTATTAAGCTTGTTATAATCAATTGGTTTAATTTCTGGTTTCATTTGTCTCAATTTGACTCGTCTCTTTTCAGTATGCTCAATCGTTTCATCAGAATCATAAATTTCAATCGGATCATGTTTATCATTAAGCACACTACCATCATATAACACATTCTGTACACTCTGAGCTTTCTTGAGATTACAAGGGTTTTCATAACCGATAGCCACTTTCTTAATTGTATGTAAAATCGGGTTTGGATCATTTATTAACAAGTTAACTGTTTGTGCAGAATGACCCGTTTTTACAAGCAACTCATCCAACTTTGCAATGGTTTCCTTTTTGTCATTGATCTCTTTAAGAAGATCCTTTTCACGTTTTAAAAACCTTTCATTCAACTCCTTCTTTTCTTTTTCAAGATTGGAATAAGTTGATTTTTGTTTTGAAAGTTGGTTGGTGAGTTCAGAAATTTCCTTGTTTAGAGATTTGATTTGATTGTTCAAATTAACATCTAGAGTGTTAAATTTGATTTGTAAACGTTTTTCTCTTAACTCAGAATCTTTTAAGCTAACCTCAAGTTCCGACTGTTTTTTGTTATGAAAATCATAAGCTCTTTCATTCACCTTATACCTCTCAAGCTCAGTGGTCAATTTTTCATTCGCGGCCTTAACATCGCGATTGACCTTTTTGACCTTTTCTATTTCAACACTACAATTTTGCAATAATGATTCAAACATAGCACGTGTTTCCTCATCATTATCAGTATGCTGTGGCTCGAATTCTTCATTAGGATCCATATCTGGAGTTTCCAAATTAGTATTACTACAACTTGGTTCGTCCATGTATGTATCATAAATGAGATTAGGAGTCTCAGGATGCTGTTCATTTTGAGGTGACATATCAAACATTTCATTATTGTGACATGTAGCATATGGTTGTACCTCAGAAACCGCATTAGTGTCAAAAGCAGGAGGTGCTTCTGAGTCTGTGTCGTACTTTGCCTCCTGGAGATTTGCCATAAAAATGCAGTTTGCATCGATGTCCTCTTGATCTTCTGAAGCATCCATAATAGCCATGAAGTCATTCTCTTCTGCACTCAACTGAAGCCCAGCCGTTTCCTTGTTTGCCAACATTAATGCTTTCTGCAAATACGCTGGATCCCTCTTATTCGGCTTGTCTGGACAGTTCCTAGCCATGTGACCAACACCCTGACAGTTGAAGCACTTCATCACATTACCCTGATTCCTATTCCCAGCTCCCTGAGCAACATTCCCAAATTGATTCCCAGCATTCTGTACCCTTTGATTACCAACTGCATTACCCATCTGATTTCCTGCAAACTGACCCATCTGATTACCAACATACTGCCCTGCATTCTGATTACCCATCTGAAATCTTGGAGCATATCCCTGCTGATTCCCATATCCCCCAACCATCTGTCCTTGCTGTCCCATGTTGAAACTCGGCTGTGCAATCTGCTTGTTGCGAGTATTCGATGAGATTCGTTGATTGTTGTTGGTGGGTGTGGAGTAACGTCCTTGGAATGCTTTTGATAGGTAAGCAAAAGCTTGAGACAAGGCATCAGTTGACTCATCCTGATCATGTTGATCTGGGTGTTGAGGGTATTGATGTTGTGGGATTACCTGTTGTTGTTGTGGGTAGAATGGTGGTTGTGGAATATACTGTTGTTGCATGAATTGCTGAGTGGATGATGATGATGATGATGATGGTTGTGCACTGACTGTTGTAGGTGTAGGTGATTGGACTATGAGTGCAAGAGGATCTTGTTGTTTTGCTTGCTTCTCTTTTCTGACTTCATTTGCCTCTGCTTGGTTTTGTTTGAGAAAGTCATAGAGTTGATCGTAGTTCACATCATGAAGATTCTTAGTTTGGTTGACAATAGTAACATATCGTCCCCATTCTTCTGGAAGGTTGTTGATGAACTTGATGTTTTGAACAATTTGTTTAGGTGCCAAATTGTTTCTGATCAACTCATTCATTAGAGTACAAAACCGTGTGTAGTAAGATTCAATCTGTTCAGCTGGCGTTGCTGTGAACTTCTCCCATTCTGTCAGAAGCTTGTTTTCCATTTCTTGAATGCCAATTTCTGTACCATGACAAAGACGTCTAACTCGATCCCACATTTCTTTGGCAGTTTCACAGCTATCTACAGCACAAAATATTTCTTATGGTAGACCGAGTTGGATTAGATGCATTGCTAGGTGATCAGCTTCAATTTGCTTCCAATCTGCTTCAGTGTAATCCGATTCCTCTTTGGGTCGGTACGTTGGATCGACGGGAGGATTTGCAGTAGGGTTTCCAGCTGTTTCTTCAATCTCACCAGGCTGGAATGGACCTTTCTTGACAGAGTTAACCAAGAGAATACCTTGTCCATTAGGTTTGGATCTCATATATCGAAGCATACGACTCGTCCATGGAAGGTAACCACCCTTTTCTAACATTGGAGGTCGGTTTTCTGAACCTGCGGCATGTATGTCTTGTTGTGTAGTCATCTTTAAAATATAATGTATGATAAAGTGGATTTAGGATCGTTTCAACAAAATAGAAGTTGTAGATGTTGAAGCCTTGGTTGTTGTTGTGATGCTTTGGTTTGTTGATGATGATCGATGAAGTTGTAGCAAATTAAATAACGTTATGAAACTTGATTCAAGTATAATTAAGACAAAGTCAAAAGTTTACTGTTTCGACAAAAGTTATGTAAATTACAATTTAGATAAACTCGACAATTTCTATAGAAATTTCAATTTGACCAAAATTTATACAAATTATGGCCAAATATCAATTTAGATAGAAATAAATCTAATTTATATAAATCGGTAATTTATATAAAATCTAACACTTTTATACAAAAGGTTAGATAACCGAGTGTCGAAGTATTTTACACTCTTATACAAGAGTAAAAATACCGAGTTCACTTTCGAGTTGACGAAATTACGTTCGAATCAAATCCTTGAAAGTTATTCAACTTTGAAGTCTTTTAATCACAATTGCGAGGGCCAAAAGTGTCAAATCCGAAAGATATCCTATTGCAGCTGAAAGTACAAGGACTAAAGTTGCCAATTCCAAAAATTACACCAATTGCGGGTCCAAAATGTGAATTGCGAGACCAATTTCGATAAAATAGCTCCAATTGCGATACTCAACTTGAATTGCGAGTTACAATTGCGAGAAAACCTTTGAATTGCGAAACAGCCTCTCAATTGCGACAAATCACTGAATTGCGATAAGACTGATGAATTGCGAGACCAGTATGCAATTGCGATAAGGTGAATTGCGAGACCAGCCTGAATTGCGACAAATCACTGAATTGCGAGACCTGCCTGAATTGCGACAAAAACACTGAATTGCGAGACAATTCAATTTCGATAGAATACAGCAATTGCGAGAAGATGCCAATTTCGACAGAATTGATGAATTGCGAGAATTTTCTGCTTTTTGGCCACTTTTGTTGACTTTAGTGTCACTTCCCACGTGATATCTTGTAACTTTTCACCAACTTGCAATAGACCTGACACTTTAGGACATCTTGTACCAACTTTCAACCAATCAAATCAAAGATATTAAACATATAATATTCATAAACACATAAAGTGTTTCAACCTTAAATATCTTTCGATCAAAATGGATAAGAACACCAAAAGTGCAGTGTCTTTTTCTTTTCACCAAAACCAAATACTCACTGAGTATAACAACCACAACTTTACAAATGATTTTTGAGTATTCCAAAATAACAACACCTTGGTCACGTTTTTGAGAAGCAAAAACACAACAGTGGGTTATATTTTTTGAAACAAACCAAATATACAAACCTTCTACCTTGAAGATTGGCTCATGTATACCACTTGTTACACCACAAATCTCTTCTTTATCATACACACAAGCACTTGATGATGACACTCACAAACAATATAGGAACAATAAGAGTAGTATGGATCGTATGGTTAAATTTCTAGTCAAATGATTATATTCAACAATGAAGATAATACATGGACTAGGGTGAGACTTGGATACACACACACACTCTTTTCTCTTATCAAAAATGAGGCATGACTGTGAAAGAGTGTGTGTGGCGTGGTTTTGTGTTTCTCAGCCAACCAAAGAGGGCTTTGGTGGGCTTTTACAATTAACATGGAATGGGCTTATGTTGCACTACACATATACTAACTTTACAAATAAAACTAATGCCATAAGCCCACTTAAACTAACTAAATATTGTACATGACACATTAAGTTATTAGCAAATGACCATCACTTTATATTTAACATAAAATGATTGCTAACAATATCACTGACACCTTTTTCACCAACTAGCAACCTTTCCTGACAACTTTCACTACTTGTACCAACTTCTATCAACTTTTCAACTCTTACCAACAAAGTCAACACAAATCAATAATTCAAACAAAGATTATACGCATCACAAAAATCAAATCTATCAAAAAACAAATCGTATAATCTTTTCTTGGGTTAGTGTCGATCTAAAAACTTAGAACACCACAAGAATCCACCACTTTAACACAAGATTCGAGTTAGTGATACTCACAAAAACATAACCCAAGTCGATATAACATTAACAACCATAGCTTTTCTTGTTTTTTGTGTAGATCGAAGATAAAACTCACGTTTTTAGGAGATAAAAACGTGGCTTACGATTTCTTGTAAGCACAAACCGAACACAAAAGCTTCCTACCTCGTTAACCGGCTGTTGATACCACTTCTTGTAGTCGATAATCACTCTTTATCACACTTATATGAGGCGTTAAACACAAGAGATGAGATGGGACTGTGGTGTTGGATCGAATGATATAGAAAGAGAGATGAATATATGTTAAAGCTTTTCTTTATTTCTCATAACACTCACAGTTGAACCACACTTACAAATGAGGCATTTTGAGCTTTAAATATTACAAGCTTTTTGCCTTATGGGCTTTGTGTGCTTTAGCTCTTGGATTGGGCTTTTACATCTAACAATAAATCTAACATAAGCTCATATTATACAAAGTTCTAACAAGAGTGAATGACCATCACTTTAACTATAAAATTAAAGCTAACATAATAGGTTTACTGACTTGTTGAATTTTGGGATAACCATATTTTTTATATAAAGTTCGATCGGTTTTGTTTTAATTTTCGATTCATTTGTTCGTACAAATTTTGGTGGAGCCATATTGGGTCATTAAGAGGTGGGCCACAAGATATTTATTAGTTTGGTTTTATGAATAATCTATTAGACAATTAGTTTTTTTTTTTTTTTTTTTTTTTTTCCCGACCTTTTGGCCGACTAATTCATGGAGTTTGAACCAACCACCACACAAATTCAAACCAGGTAAAGCCCTCTCTTTTCAGGAGGTTGGCGTGGCTAAAGGTTGTTTGCACCTAGCAGGAATTGAACTTTGAGACCTCATACATTATAAAGTGATAGTCACAAGCCGGTTTACCACTAGACCACCCTTAAGTGGTAATTCAAGAATTAGTTTGGCCTTTTTTTTTTTTTTTCTTTTTTTTTTTTTTTTTTTTTTTTTTTTTTTTGAGAAATTGGTTTTGGAATTTGGACCGTAATCGTTATCATATAAGTGAGTTATTAAAATTATTATTCGTATCATGTTTGGAACGTTTGAATTATTAGAGCTCGTTCGTCAAGTTATTTACTAGCTTGAATTTGTTTGATATGGATAATAAGTTTCAAGTTGGACTGTAATAATTATTAAATAAATGGGTCATTAGAATTAGAATTTGACATTTGGAATTTGAAGATCGATTTGGTGTTTGAAGACTTGGTTATAATTGGGTCGTTTGGAATTTGTTCGATCGTTTGAAGTAGGTTGCCCGAATTTGATTGTCTTTGTTGAAGATCGTTTGAGCCGATTAGTTTGTTTAGTTAACCGTTTTGAATTTGTGGGTTAATGTTTAATTGTTCGTTTTGAACTTATCGGCGTTTGTTTTGGATTGCTTTTGGGAATCGATCGTTTGATTTGAATTTGGCTAGTATCGATAGCGTTTGGAACTTTAAATTTGATTTGAAGCAGGTGGAGGAGTTTAAGTTACGGTGGAGATTGTTAGAAAAGTAACTTAAACTTTAAGGGTTGTTTGACAAATTTGATAATTTGTATGACTTGTCGTACAAGTTTGGTTAGAATTTGGAAACAATTATATGACGGTTAATTTAGCCTATAAATAGGGATTGATAACTTTAGAATTCACCTTTTGAATCAGAAGTTGGTACATTTGAATTAGAATTTGGTACCTTTTGAATCAGAATTTGTGTTTGGTACTTTTGAATTTAGTTTTGTATTTGGTTTGATAATTTGAATAAAGCTTCCGCTACATTTGTCGACTTTGTTTGTTTGTTTCGTCTTTAAATTACCTACAAAGATTATTATGAAGATCCGTACGATGATGATGAATTTGTTGTTCCTGGTTTGACTAATGCTCAAATGCAGTTTCCTGATGCTTTTGATATTTGTCTTCGTGGTCAACTTAAATAGCGTCTGTAATTGGGTCTCATAAATGTGACATGTCATTCTTATAATAGGTTAGGTTTAAAGCACAATTGGTGCATTTGTTTCACCTAGTTTTGGACTGAGATGTGAGATTCTTCCACATTCGTTGTACTTAAATGTTTTTTTTTTTTTTTTTTTTTTTTTTTTTTTTTTGAGTAATAAATTTATCAGAGAAAAATCCCTTTACCCAAAAAGATGTGGAGAAACAAATTTATTAATTCAAACTTTTTGTGGGATTTATGTTGTTTCTATGAGTTCATTGGGGTCGGTGTTTATGGGCTATGTCTTTTTGTAATTTTGTTTCTCTTGCTTCCTCCCCTTTTTCTTGTGTAATAATGGATACATAAACTCTGAATTTTTTAACGCAATAAGTACTCGAAAATGGTAAACACTAAGAATGCAACAGTAATACATCTCGGTCATGGTCGAGCAAACCTAAGAAGAACCGAACAATTGGAAAATTCCCGTTTATCTTAAAAGTGAATATATTACGCCTCTTCAACTTTGCACAATTAACTGCTATGATGACATAGATCCAGTCTTTGACATGGCTTAAGAAACTGATATATGCACATCTCCATGAAGTACTAACAACCAAAGTGCCACATAATCCCCAAAACCCAAATGCTAATCCGATCAGAAGACTAATGAAAAAACCACGAGTTATCAGCTTATCTTGGTCTTCAACATCGTCGTTTTGTACTGTAGTTCGTGGATTTTGAGGCAGTAAATCTCCTGGGCATGGAATAGAGAGGGGAAGTCCACATAGAGAAGGGTTCCCAATGTAGGATGAATTATCAAAACTCTGTAACTGAGTGCTAGTTGGTATCCTCCCTGACAAGTTGTTGTTAGAAAGATCCAAGACCCCGAGATTCGTCAACAATGCAAGGCTTGACGGAATGCCCCCAGTCAGATGGTTCCTCGACATATCAATGAAATCCAGCCTTCTTAATCTTCCAATATCATGTGGTATTTTCCAGGTTAAGTTGTTCCTTGAAAGATTTAAGGCAACAAGTCCCAAAAGATTGGTAATTTCGCCTGGTATTTCTCCGTTGAACCTATTGCTAGACAGATCAAGGCTAGTTACGAGACCCAAGGTGTTACTGTACTCATGTTTCATCCCTTTCCATTCCAAAATAGCTTTGAACACATATCTAAAGAGAGGAACTGGAAGCATTGGTACCCTGTTCATCCCAACGTTGTTTGTTACCATTAACGTAAGGGTTTTTGTCTCTGTCATGGCTTTCAAGGAGTTGAGGCACTTGGGTATGGTTCCAGAGATATTGTTGGAGGAGATATCTAATATCTGCAAATTAGAAAGCCGACATAAGCTTGGAGGCATGGTACTGTAGACCACGAATCACTTCCTTTATCATACAAACACAATCATGATGATGACACTCACTAACATGGAAATCAAGAACAAGAGATATGTGGTTAAATTTCTAGTCAAATGATTATATTCAACAATGAAGATAATACATGGACTAGGGAGGGTTTTTGCTATCACACACACACACTCTTTTTCTTTTGTAAATAATGAGGCATTCAGTGAAAGAGTGTGTGTGGCGTGGTTTTGTGTTTCTCAGCCAACCAAAGAGGGCTTTGGTGGGCTTTTACAAATAACATGGAATGGGCTTATGTTGCACTACACATATACTAACTTTACAAATAAAACTAATGCCATAAGCCCACTTAAACTAACTAAATATTGTACATGACACATTAAGTTATTAGCAAATGACCATCACTTTATATTTAACATAAAATGATTGCTAACAATCTCCCCCTAAGGGATGGTCATTTCAATGATGCTCCCGTGATTGGTCTTTTGCATTTGCCGTCTTGAACTTCATGTGTCAATGTATAATATTCTTCGTTCAATGTTCCTTCGTGCACTGTGATCTTCAAAGAGTTGTCTTGCCTTGATCTATGATGGTGGATAGACTTTCGTCGGTACCTGCATAAAACAGTTAGCAATAAATCGTCCTTCGGCCATCATGTCGTGAGGCAAGATCTTTGGATCTCATTAAGACTCATACAACTTGTATCCTTTTGAGTGAACACAAGTGTATTGCATAGGAAGTGTTCCTAAGAGATCTTTTGATGAATCTCATGTCTCTAGACTCAATTATGTGCGTTTTGATTTTAGTCGTCGGAGGCATGGAGCAGAGTGCCACCTTTTCAATATCAACACATCTCGGAGTGAGAGGTCGATAGATTATGTAGTGTTCTCCGTGAGAAATGAAACAAATATCTTTTAAGAGATATCTGAGTGGATAGGAGGGGTGGTGCATTGCGTCACTGGGTCCATGACGTCTTGTCTTCAATACCAGTATCACCTTGGTGAGTACCGATAGCAGATGTATTGACCCGGTTTCTGACCTAAGTTTTCATGGAGGGCTATTTCTTTTCACCCTTACAAAAACTTTTCTTTTTCATTCTTCAACCCCTTCTTTCTCCTTTCTCATTATACTCCTTTTTTCAATCATACCTAAGGACTTCTAATGCTAAGCTATTGGGATTGTCCTTGGGTAGATCCCTCCGGTTCTGGCGGATCATTGGACATAACCTAACCATAATCACCTTATTACTCCATGATTATCCTAGATTATTTGTCACATGCCATTAAACCTTGTGAAAATCTCTCAACGTGTTTATGAGAAAACACATTTTGTTAACACATCGAGAGTTTTGCATTTATGTAACACTCCCCCTTCACATGTGCTCATGCATTTTTGTAATAAATTGCACATGTTGGGTAGAGTTCGCACATTTGAAATGATCGACTTTCAATGAACACGACCTTCGCGAGACACGCTTACATCACTAGTTAGACTAGCTTGAAGTTATTACCCGTCCTGGTCATATTCAAAGATCATCTCTCGAATTGGTACATTCTACTCAGACAAGTCCTTTGCGAGACACGCTTGCATCACTGGTAAACCAGCTTGAAATTATTACCCGTCCAGGACTAGTCTTTTCGATAACGGACAGTTAGTTTCGTCAATTCGAGGGTTCATGCTGAGTCTTTTTGAAGAACTCGTTTTGAGATTGAAACGACAAAACTTCTTTTAGATCACATTTTAATCACGTCCTCTCCCTTATATATAAACACTTAATCTCCCCCTCAAAAATAGTATGAAGTGGTATTTTTGAAAACAGTTGATTAAAATGAAACTTTTTGTGGAGAGACGGACTGATTTTAGCATGAAGAATGGAACATTTTCTTTTTATACTCCCCCTTAATCAGAGCGAATGGTTAAACTTTTGAGTTTAAAAGCATTTAGAGGTCTTAGAGGGAGTTGTTGTGAGCACAAAATTTATAAAAAGACTTTGAAAAATCTTTTGAAACAATTTTGATTAAGTGCTCACGGGTTTTAGCTTTTCGCCATTAACATTGCGAGTTCTGATTGGAAATAATCAGAAGTCATTCAATGTGGCCTTTAGTATGAAATCTTTTCGAGTTGAGATTCTCGGGCCATGATAAAAGATTTCACAATAAAGCACGGGTCTCGTACTGAAATGTACGAAAGCCTTTATGAAGAATTTGAGAAACGACATGTTTTAGAGAAACATAACAAATAACTCTCGCTCAAGCATCTGTAAATACCCGTATCATTGTTGAATGACATTTCTAAGTACGTACAGAATATTGATTAGACGAGAGACATGTCGTCAGAAGAATATTTTTGGTTTTTGATGTTTTAAATTTTTATGTCTTTTTGAAGTTTTCTAATTTTATATTTTGTTTTTGAAAAAGTATATATATATATTTACCAAAAATATATATACGTAACTATTTACAAACATATTTACACATATATATTTACATGCGAAGCTTTATGAAGTAAATCAATAAGATTCGAGAAGACTTTCTAACTCTTCGGGAGTTAGGCTTCGCATGCCAATTCGACGAACTAAGTTTTCAAACCGCTCTTTTGGGAGGGCCTTAGTAAATAGATCGGCGAGCTGGTATTCTGTCTTCACGAAAAACAATTCAACAGTACCCTCTTCAACGTGCTCTTTTATGAAGTGGTAGCGGACTCTAATATGCTTGGTCTTCGAGTGTTGCACTGGGTTGCACGAGATGGCTATGGCACTTTTTGAATCGCAATACAAAGGTATGCGGTTGAAAGAGAAACCATAATCTGTGAGTTGTGTCCTCATCCATAGGACTTGAGCACAACACGCAGATAGAGACACATACTCGGCCTCTGCTGTTGATAAAGCAGTGCAATCTTGTTTTCTTGACGACCAGCCTACTAGCTTTTCTCCCAGAAATTGCGCTCCGCCTGATGTACTTTTCGCTGTTACTTGGCATCCAGCATGATCGGCATCTGAAAAGGCAATTAGTGTAAACTCCGAATCCTTTGGATACCAAAGTCCCATGTTAATGGTTCTTCGTAGGTATCTAAAGATCCGTTTAACCTCTTGGAGGTGAAGTTCGGTAGGCCTTGCCTGAAACCGTGCTAATAAACACACAGCAAAATGTATATCTGGTCGGCTTGCAGTTAAGTACATGAGAGAACCAATCATGCTCCGATATTTCTTCGGATCCATGGGTTTCCCATATAGGTCAGCGCCAATTTTTGGTGAAGTGACCATAGGAGTACCAACAGAGTCACAATTTTCCATACCATGTTTTTTCAAAATCTCAATTGTGTATTTAGCTTGATTTAGAAAAATTCCACGCGGGGATTGATGAATTTGTAAACCCAAAAAGAATTTTAATTCTCCCATCATGGACATTTCGAATTTACTTTTCATGAGATTTTCAAAATGTTTTGAATGTGTCGGATTAGTGGACCCAAAAATTATGTCGTCCACATAAATCTGAACAATCAAAATGTCATTTTTGTATTTTCTTGTAAACAAGGTTGGATCAATTGTTCCTTTGGTGAAATTATTTGACAACAAGAAAGATGATAACTCGTCATACCACGCCCGTGGGGCTTGTTTCAAACCATAGATTGCCTTCTTTAGCCTGTAGACGTATTCCGGATGATCTTTGTCAACGAAACCGTCTGGTTGACTCACATACACTTCTTCCTTCAGAGTTCCATTCAAGAAAGCTGTCTTGATGTCCATCTGATAAACCGTGATGTTCTTGTGAGCGGCATAAGCTAAGAAAATCCTGACTGCTTCAAGCCTTGCAACCGGTGCGAATGACTCTTCAAAATCTATCCCTTCTTCTTGTCTGAATCCCTTTGCCACCAGACGAGCTTTGTTGCGAATCACAGTCATTTCTTCATCCTTTTTGTTTTTCCATAACCACTTAAGATCAATGACTAGTTTGTCAATTGGTCTTGGAACTAAATCCCAGGTGTCATGGATTTGAAATTGAAGAAGTTCTTCCTGCATCGCTTCAATCCAGGCATTATCTGCCATTGCTTCCCGAATGTTCTTAGGTTCTATGAGACTGACTGAGCAGACATAGATGCACATGTCGCAATCGGTATGAAGTTGTTTTCTCGTCTGAATTGGTCTTGAGGGTTCACCAATGACCTGTTCAATCGGATGGTCTTTAGTCCACTGTAGAGTTGAAGGGTACCTTGGACTGAATAACTGCGTGTTAGTCGGTTCATGTAATCTGGAAGATGATTCACCAGATTCCGTTCCAAACGGGTTTTCAAAGACTTCATCGTCTAACACAGCCTTATTTTGTTCTTGCTCATCAATTCTTGGTAGAACAATTTCAATGAATGGAGTTGCAGGAGTAAATGTAGATGATGTTGATGGTGAGGGAGGTGGTGCGCCAGCTTCAAATGTTGTGGATGCATCTGGAATTGGTGGTGGTGGTGGTTGGTGATGTTGAGTGGTTGCAGCGGAATGTTGGTTAGATGCATTTTTCGAAGCGCCACCATAGTATTCATCATACATGAACTCGAAGAAATTATCCATTTCTTGAGATGAGGGTTGTTCATCATGAATTGATTGAGCTCCTTGAGGTGCGAGTCCCGAACTGATATGTCCGGAAGTCATCGGTTTAAGCGCGGGTTCTAGAGCGAGTCTCTCAGAAGCCATTTGAGAAATTTCATCAAACTTCACATTCATCGTCTCCATTATCTTTTTCGTTCTCCTGTTATACACCCTGAATGCCCTGGAGTTTTCAGAATACCCAATAAATATTCCAATATCACCCTTAGCCTTTAACTTTCCCAGATCTTCCCTGTCATTTGTTGGATAGCATAAAGCGCCAAATACATGAAGATAAGAAATATCTGGTTTTCGGTTGTTGACAAGTTCGTATGGGGTTTTATTGAATCTTGGATGGATTAGGGATCGGTTTTGAGTAAAACAAGCAGTAGAAACAGCATCAGCCCATAGGAATAACGGTGCACTGGAATAAATCAGCATAGTGCAAGCAGCTTCAACAAGGGTTCGGTTCCTTCTTTCAACTACCCCATTCTGCTGTGGAGTTCTAACAGCTGATGTCTGGTGAGTAATACCAGTTTCTTCAAAGAAAGTTCTTAACTCCTGATTAACGAATTCCGTGCCATTATCCGTTCTTACTATCCTAACTGGAGCTTGAAGTAGAACTTGAATCCGCTTCAGAAAGGTGATGATGGTGCTTGGTGCTTCATCTTTAGATCTCAAAAACTTTACCCATGTATATCTTGAATAGTCGTCAACAATTACAAGAATATACTTCCTCCCATTAATGCTTTGAACTCTCATCGGGCCACATAAGTCCATGTGCAACAGATGCAACCTATCAACCGAACTAGGTACGGGTTTAGGTTTATATGTTGCTCTTTTGCTCTTTCCCTGCTCACATGATGGACATAGGTGTTCTTTGGTGTATTTGAATTTAGGAAGACCGGAGACGATGTCGTCTTTGGCAAGTTTGTTGATCGTGTCAAAGTTCAGATGGGACAAACGTCTATGCCACAACCAGGATTTTGTTTCGCCTGCCCTGGTCATGAGACAAATAGGTGATGAAGAGGCCATTTGGTTTATGTCAATTGCATAAAGATTGGTGCCACGATCCCCAATTAAGAGATCATCCCCAACCAAATTCCTGACAAAGCAAGTGTTTCTCCGAAATGCAACCTCTAAATCAGCATCACAAAACTGTCCGACAGAGAACAGATTGTGTCCCAACCCTTCGACATAGTAAACCCGAGTGATCAGATAATTTCCAAACCGAAGATCTCCATAACCCAGAATAGCTGCAACATGATCATTCCCAAAACGTACAGTTCCCATGAACTGCCACACAAAATTGATCAGCAGCTTCAGATTCCCGGTCATGTGCTTGGAGCAACCCGAGTCGACGATCCAAAGACAGATTTCAATGACCTGAGAAGAACAGAAGAATTTGTATATGGAAACCGTGTAACATTTGGTTCCAAGGGGTTAGTTGTACCAGGTGAATCACACTTAGAGATGGTTTCCTTAGATGCAGTGGGAACTATTTCTAATGTGCCATTCTTAAGTGTAAACAATCTACCCGTTGGTTTCCATGCACAAAACTTAGAGTGATCCTTAGGCAATAGGCTGCTAGTGGTTTTTCTAGCTTTTGCAATAAGTCTTCGAATATATCTAGACTTAGCCTTAGTTACTAAAGGAACCTTTTTCTGTTCAGGCCTATCATTCATTTTCACATCATTAGAAACATTATCATCACAAGCATTTACAGACAGAGTGTTCTTTTGCATTAAACAATCAGAATCATTACATGCATTAGAAACAGGAGTCTTATCATCACAACTAGATGATACATGTTTCTTCTTGGGAAGCGGTAAATTCCTAGGGTGTTCTTCTACTTTCTTGCTTGCATTCTCAGAAACAGATGGGACACTAGGTTTCTTGATATTGCTCCTAGTCTGTCTGCTGCTCCTAGAGTTGCTTTCTAATCCTGTAGAAGGTAAGGCACACTCATTAGAATTTATGTTGTTGTCCTGAGATGTTGTTTTAGCAGTCCTAATCTCGTTTGGATTATCTTTAATACTTTTGTCTATCGCCCTATATGTTTTAGATGTAGAGGCAGACGCAGTAGTGGGACTAATCCTATAAAGGCCAGGTGCTATCACATTAGTGTTCTTGACAACAGCTTTCCCTTTTTGTTTCTCATTAGGCAAGGGGGTTAATGGTGCAATACCGGCAGATTCCTCACCCTGCCCTTTTTGACTTGCAAGCTGAGACTTCAAAAGATTTATTTGATCTTGCAGGTTTTTGTAAGAACGCTCATACGATAATTTGTCATACTTGCATTCTTCCTTTTTCGTATCAAGTTGTTTAAAATAAGTGCAATTTTGTTTTTCAAGCTTCAAAAGTGCCTTTTCATATTTTTCAACAATTTGAGAAGTCTCAGCTCGAAGTCTTTCATCATCCTCAACAGAATATGTTTGAAAAATAATAGACATGATATCGGTCGATAGAGCTTCGAAAGAGAGAGAGTCATTGTGTTGTTCCAAAACTTTTATGTGTTCCAAGTATTCATTAGCTTCATTCACTAAGGATTTGTGGTCCTTAACAAATTCTGCTGACTCTTTCAAAAGATTGTATTCCACATTTTGAACAACCGCATAGATTGCATCAATGTGTGGATTAATGTCTTGTTCAAACATTCCTTTTAGTTCAGTCTGAAATCTTGAAAACCAATCTTTGTTGTTACCGTTTGTTTTGGATGCCACAATACTTTGAAGTGTTTCAATTCTTTGTTTAAGATCAACCAAATATAGTCTAGCCGCACTTGTTACACAAGTGTTTGTAGATGCCATTTGTTCGATGTTAGACAGATGAATTGAGACAACTTTTTGTTTTGTGAAAACCACTGGTTTTTGAAAAAACAGAGGTGACTCCTTTTTAACAAGATGAACCCCAGCAAGTCTGTTAACTTCATTATAGTCAATTGGTTTAATTTCTGGGTTCATTTGTCTCATTTTGACTCGTCTCTTTTCAGTTCGCTCAATCGTTTCATCCGAATCATAAATCTCAATCGGATCATGATTATCATTTAGCACACTACCATTATATAACACATTCTGATTTTTCTGAGCTTTCTTGAGATAATAAGGGTTTTCATAACCGATAGCCGTTTTCTTTAATGTATGTAAAATCGGGTTTGGATCGTTTATTAACAAGTTAATTGTTTGTGCAGAATGACCCGTTTTTACAATTAAATCTTCCAACTTTGCAATGGTTTCTTTTTTGTCAGTGATCTCTTTTTGAAGATCTTTTTCACGTTTTGAAAACCTTTCATTCAACTCCTTCTTTTCTTTTTCAAGATTGGAATAAGTTGATTTTTGTTTTGAAAGCTGGTTGGTTAGTTCAGAAATTTCTTTGTTAAGAGATTTGATTTGCAAATTCAAATTAACATCGAGAGTGTCAAATTTTATTTGCAAATGTTTCTCTCTTAACTCAGAATCTCTTAAGCTAACCTCAAGTTCTGACTGTTTTTCGTTATGAAAATCATAAGCTTGTGTATTCATCTTATAACTCTCAAGCTCAGCGGTCAATTTTTCATTCGCGGCCTTAACCTCGCGATTGACCGTTTTAACTTTCTCAATTTCAATACTACAATTATGCAATAATGATTCAAACATAGCACGTGTTTCCTCATCATTATCAGTATGCTGTGACTCGAATCCATCATTAGGATCCATATCTGGAGTTACCAAATTAGTATTACTACAACTTGGTTCGTCCATATATGTATCGTAAATGAGATTAGGAGTCTCAGGATGCTGTTCATTTTGAGGTGACATATCAAACATTTCATTATTGTGACATGTAGCATATGGTTGTACCTCAGAAACCGCATTAGTGTCAAAAGCAGGAGGTGCTTCTGAGTCTGTGTCGTACTTTGCCTCCTGAAGATTAGCCATAAAAATGCAGTTTGCATCGATGTCTTCAAGATCTTCTGAAGCATCCATAATAGCCATGAAGTCATTCTCTTCTGCACTCAACTGATGCCCAGCCGTTTCCTTGTTTGCCAACATTAATGCTTTCTGCAAATACGCTGGATCTCTCTTATTCGGCTTGTCTGGACAGTTCCTAGCCATATGACCAACACCCTGACAGTTGAAGCACTTCATCACATTACCCTGATTCCTGTTCCCAGCTCCCTGAGCAACATTCCCAAACTGATTCCCAGCATTCTGTACCCTTTGATTACCAACTGCATTACCCATCTGATTCCCTGCAAACTGACCCATCTGATTACCAACATACTGCCCTGCATTCTGATTACCCATCTGATATCTTGGAGCATATCCCTGCTGATTCCCATATCCCCCAACCATCTGTCCTTGTTGTCCCATGTTGAAACTCGGCTGTGCAATCTGCTTGTTGCGAGTGTTCGATGAGATTCGTTGATTGTTGTTGGTGGGTGTGGAGTAACGTCCTTGGAATGCTTTTGATAGGTAGGCAAAAGCTTGAGTCAAAGCATCAGTTGACTCATCCTGATCATGTTGATCTGGGTGTTGCGGGTATGGTTGTTGTGGGATTACATGTTGTTGTTGTTGGTAGAATGGTGATTGTGGAATATACTGTTGTTGCATGAATTGCTGAGTGGATGGTGATGATGATGATGGTTGTGCACTGACTGTTGCAGGTGTAGGTGATTGGACTATGAGTGCAAGAGGATCTTGTTGTTTAGCTTGTTTCTCTGTTCTGACTTCATTTGCCTCTTTTTGGTTTTGTTTTAGGAAGTCATAGAGCTGATCATAGTTCACCTCGTGAAGGTTTTGAGTTTGGTTGACAATAGTAACGTATCGTCCCCATTCTTCTGGAAGGTTGTTGATGAACTTGATGTTCTGAACAATTGGTTTATGATCCAAACTGTGTCTGATCAACTCATTCATTAGAGTACAAAACCGTGTGTAGTAAGATTCAATCTGCTCAGCTGGAGTGGATGTGAACTTCTCCCATTCAGTCAGAAGCTTGTTTTCCACGTCTTGTTTACCAATGTCTGTACCATAACAGAGTCTTCTGACGCGTTCCCACATTGCATAAGCAGTTTCACAACTGTCTACAGCACAGAATATTTCTTGTGGTAAACCCAGTTGGATTAAATGCATTGCCATGTCGTCTGCTTCAATTTGCTTCTGATCTGCCAATGTGTATTCCTCTTCCGTTTGAGTTCGAAAGGTTGCTTTAATTGGAGGTGATGCATTAGGATTCCCAGCTGTAACTTGAATCTGGCGAGGTACGAATGGACCTTCCTCTATGGATTTGATCAAGAGTTTACCTTGTCCTAGAGGCTTGGTTTTCATGTATCTTTTCATACGACTAGTCCATGGAAGATAACCACCTTTTTCTAACATTGGAGGTCGGTTTTCTGAACCTGCGGCATGAATGTCTTGTTGTGTAGTCATCTTTACAATATTGTATGATAAAGTGGATTGAGGATCGATTCAACAAAATAGAGGTTGTTTTCGTTGAAGGTTGAACTTGATCTTGGTTGATGATGTGATGCTTTGGTTTGTTGTTGATGATCGTTGATGTTGTAATAAATTAAATAACGTTATGAAACTTGATTCAAGTATAATTAAGACAAAGTCAAAAGTTTACTGTTTCGACAAAAGTTATGTAAATTACAATTTAGATAAACTCGACAATTTCTATAGAAATTTCAATTTGACCAAAATTTATACAAATTATGGCTAAATATCAATTTAGATAGAAATAAATCTAATTTATATAAATCGATAATTTATATAAAATCTAACACTTTTATACAAAAGGTTAGATAACCGAGTGTCGAAGTATTTTACACTCTTATACAAGAGTAAAAATACCGAGTTCACTTTCGAGTTGACGAAATTACGTTCGAATCGAATCCTTGAAAGTTATTCAACTTTGAAGTCTTTTAATCACAATTGCGAGGGCCAAAAGTGTCAAATCCGAAAGATCTTCTATTGCAGCTGAAAGTACAAGGACTAAAGTTGCCAATTCCAAAAATTGCACCAATTGCGGGTCCAAAATGTGAATTGCGGGTCCAATTTCGATAAAATAGCTCCAATTGCGAGATTCAACTTGAATTGCGGGTTACAATTGCGAGAAAATCTCTGAATTGCGAAAACAGCAATGAATTGCGAGACTATCCGTGAATTGCGATAAAACTGCCTCAATTGCGAAACTATCCTGCAATTGCGATAAATGATGAATTGCGAGATTCTGGTTGAATTGCGATGGCAGTAGGAATTGCGATACTCAGCAGCAATTGCGAGAAGCACTAATTGCGACAAAGCAGTAGTAATTTCGATAGGAGCAGCAATTGCGAGAAGAAGTAATTCCGAGAGGAGAAGTAATTCCGAGAGGAGAAGTAATTCCGAGAGACTTGGCAATTGCGAGAAATTTCAACTTTTTGCCACTTTTGTTGACTTTTGAGTACCAAGCCCACGTGATATCTTATTTCAAGGAGGTCTCTGACCACTTTTCACCTACTTGCACACTTGTCTTACAACTTTTACCAACTAAACCAATCAAATCCAAGATATTCCAAATATAATAATCAAAAACACATAAAGTGAATTCTTCTTTAACACACTTCGATCCAGGTAACTATGAACACCAAACAAAAGTGTAAATATTTCCCAACAACCAACTAAGAAATACTCACTAAATCACAACCCAAGTAGTTAACACCTTAACAAACACAACCTTGCAAATGTATTTTGCTATTTGATTTCAAGAAAAAATCAACACGTGGTCATATTTTTAGAAGCCAAAAACACACCAGTGGGTACTTTTTTTTTTGAAACAAAGCAAACTTACAAACCTTCTACCTTGAAGATTGGCTCATGTATACCACTTGTAGACCACGAATCACTTCCTTTATCATACAAACACAATCATAATGATGACACTCACTAACATGGAAATCAAGAACAAGAGATATGTGGTTAAATTTCTAGTCAAATGATTATATTCAACAATGAAGATAATACATGGACTAGGGAGGGTTTTTGCTATCACACACACACACTCTTTTTCTTTTGTAAATAATGAGGCATGACTGTGAAAGAGTGTGTGTGGCGTGGTTTTGTGTTTCTCAGCCAACCAAAGAGGGCTTTGGTGGGCTTTTACAATTAACATGGAATGGGCTTATGTTGCACTACACATATACTAACTTTACAAATAAAACTAATGCCATAAGCCCACTTAAACTAACTAAATATTGTACATGACACATTAAGTTATTAGCAAATGACCATCACTTTATATTTAACATAAAATGATTGCTAACAATATTTCGTGGTTCGGGCGGCCTTGGTTGGCTGTGAAAGATGAAGATGTTCATCTTAGAGAGAGAGAGTAGTGAGAGGGTGGAGAGAAAATCTGCCAAATGTTTGCTTTATTAAAAGAAACAAATGAGATGAAACAATACTCCCACACCCCACATGGAGAGACATGTGGGGTATATATAGGCTCTTTTACATCCCTAGTTTGCCAAATAATCATAAGTAGTCCCTGCGTGAGCTACTTAATACAAACCTAGTCCAATTCACGAGATGACGACATCTTTATAAAAAAGCGAGTCTAACAATCTCCCTCCAAGATGTCGTCACAAGTGAATGGTTACAATGAGACCTATAAACAATACAAAGTAAATTACAAGAATAAACTTTTGCTGAAGTGCAGAGTCTCTGTAGTCTAGATCCTGAGGCAGACTTGAAGTTCTCTAATCTGAAGATCGCGGCATCGATCTTTGTGCTGACGGCACTAATACTTGTAGCTCTGAACTTCAACTGTAATGTACTAGTTAGGTTATTACTCCCTCCTAACTAGTGAGCCCTTTATTCTTTTCTGCTCCCTCCTGAAACGACAACTCTCTTTAGCCTTTAAGCACGCAGCGGAGACTGTAGCACAATGATCGTCGTTCGGGAGCATTAACATATCTCACAAAGTAATTGCATCAAAGTAGGTAATAAGCCGTACTTCTCTCTCCATTTCCTTTTCCCTCCTAAGGACGTACTTCTCCCTCCTGATGATTGCGAGTCATCGTAATCATCATATAATAATGTACATGGCTTAGAGTACCTTGAACTTGAAGCAATACTAAATCCATGATAGCACGTCGACAACCCGTCGAGGCTTAATTATTGTGAGAATATGTTAAAAAATACTCTCAATACGTCTCTCAAACCAACCTTAAAATTCACCGGCTTCTAATAAATGACCACATGTGGAGACAACCCGATATGACCAATTTGAAAACGAAGTAAACATCCCCCCTCAAATGTGACTTAATCTTGTACGATAATGTGACTAAGAACCTATGCTGAGCACTACAATGTAACTCCTTAAAGCATAGATCGTTTCATATACCCATCCATCCTTCCTTAACTGTATATGAACCTCTCTCGAATTATCCACATCTTTGTGTGACACTGAGTACTACAACGTATCTCCTTTAAGTGATAGTTGACTAGGTCTTCGTCCATCCTCCCCTTGACCTATGAAAACTAGATAATCCAAGACTTAATCACTACACCCATGAGAGCCCAAACAAGTATCTCAAAAAGTCATGCATCCAACCAACCTCTAGACTTTGAGATAAATAAGTACACATGCACGAAAAATGTTACTTCAAAATCAAATCAATAATACCATTCTTCTCCCGTAGTCATTCTTCTTAACCATATTAGCCGTGAACGATGTATCCCCGTGATTGTTGCGATGGTAACCCTATATCCCCTCCTTTTTTTTTTTTTTTTTTTTTTTTTTTTTTTTTTTTTTTGAAGGGATACTAATTTGAAGGGTTTCAAAGTGGAAGGTTTATAATAGTGAACATATTTCGCAATTACGAAAGAAATGAATTGCGAGAGGAACAGTTGGCAATTGCGAGAAATTGGTGAATTTCGATAAAGTGCCCCAATTGCGAAACCAATTGCGAGAGAACTCCCCAATTGCGAAACCAATTGCGAGAAACATCATGAATTGCGATAAAAGTCACCAATTCCGAAAGAGTCTTGAATTGCGAGAAAAAGTGCCAATTGCGATAGTTAAATGCAATTTCGAAAGACCAATTGCGAGATAATTCTGCAATTGCGAGAGATATGACCAATTGCGAGATAATTCTGCAATTTCGATAAAATGAGCAATTCCGAAACTTTTTGCCAATTTCGAGACAATTTGGCAATTTCGAGATCTGCCAGCTTTTAACCACTCTTGACTTTTTCACACTCTTATCCAATAATGCAGCAACTGTCACCACTCACCCCACCTCCCATCAATAATTGAGTACAATTTCGATAGTCCACTTTTCCGGCCATAAATTCCGACCAACTTTTCCGACCATCTTTATGCAACCCAAATCTGATCCTAACACCCATTTCGAGCATAAAAACTCGACCATATATTCATCAGATTTGACCATTTTCACGGATTAAAGGATACATAAGACCACTACTAAGCTTGTTTTTTCTCGTATGAAACGGAAATAAATTCCGATGACCGGAAAAAAAATTTTCCGGTGACTAAAAAGAAGATAAAAACAGCCTAATACACATAAACGAACCACAAAAATCAGTAAACTCACCAAGAATCTCCCCCGGTTAGCTCTTGATACCATTAGAGGATAAGCTAAGAAAGCGCATTAGAGGATAAGCTAAGAAAGCGCAATTCTGACAGGTTTCTCCCAATCCAAGCAGGTATGCGACCTGAAAGTTTATTTCCTCCAAGATCAAGAAATTGTAGTGAGGACCAATTTGTTAAGGAGAAATGCAGCTCTCCCGTCAAGTTGTTGCTACTCATACTTAACATATAAAGGGATAAGGATCTCATTGATTTGGGTATTCTACCCTCAAAACTATTATTTTTAAGATTAAGATACATGAGGTTTGTGAAGTTCATCCAAAAATCCGGAATCTCTCCAAAAAATTGGTTGTTTGAAAGATCAATATTGAATGTTTCTGTGAGATTCTGTAAGAAGGAGATAGATCCCGAAAAGAAGTTGTTGTTCAGAACTAAAACTTGGGTGTCGGAAGGAAACAAAGGTGCTGGTCCTGAAAAGTTATTAGTGCTAAAATCAAAGTAAGGCCGGTACCCATACATCGAATCTGGCAAAGTGCCGTGAATTTGATTAGATGAGAGATTTAGGTAACGAAGATTTGGCATTAACTGCTTCCAAAACCAATCAGGGACAAAGTCGTTGATTTTAGCATCAGAAATGTCAAGCATGGAGAAGTTCTTCTGAGTTCGTAACCATGTTGGAAAAGAAGGACCCAGCTTGCAAGATGACAATGACATGACATCAAGTGAAAAAGCTGGAGACCAGTCAGTATCGATTTCGAGAACAAAGGAGTTATATGACAGATCAAGGTAAACAAGATTCGAAAGATTTGTTAGGTGATTTTCAGATATTGTACCGTGTAAATGATTTGAAGATACCCCCAAGGATTGTAGCTCAGAAAGTGGCATGATCCTTTCAGCTAGTGTCCCTTCGAAACGATTTCTCTCTAAATATAGCTCCCTCAATGATGAAAGAGCTGAGAGATCCGGGAGCAATCCACTCATCTGGTTATCCGCCAAATTAAGAATAAACAGATTTGATGTTTGCTCAAATTTTTCGGGGAAGGATCCCTTAATCTCATTGTCATTAATATGTAGTTCTCTTAATGCTGTGAATGATGTAAAATCAGGCAAGGAACCACTTATCTTATTTGAAATCAATTTCAAAACTTGGATCGACTTCTTTGCAGGTGCCAAGATTTCGAAGAAGTTTGGAAGATCTACTTTGAGATTGTTTACATCAAGATGCAGAGAACGCAAGTTACTGCAGTTCCCAAACGATCTCGGGATACCCCCTGTAAGCCCATTATCGGTCAAATATAAGTTTTGTAGGGATCTTAATTCACTAAAAGCTTTTGGAAAAGTACCAAGCAACATGTTGTGGGAGAGGTCGATATTGGTAAGACTTTCACTGGAGTTAAATAACCAAGGGTAAATCGAAGCGGAAGGAAGATAGTTTTCAGAAATGTCCAGAGTAGAAAGAGACTTTGTGAAATTAGTAGTTGGAAGTAACGAACTAGCAAGCATTTTCCAAAGAAAACAATTACCCAGCTGCAGTACAGAAAGCAAAGGAAATCGAGTGATCACATCGAATAACATATTATTAGACTCACTGAGGTCTATGTTAGTAAGACTTAGGTGCTCGAGTAAAGTAAGTTGGTAGAGCCACTCTGTATTTTTCAAATTCGAGATAGAATTTGAGAGATCTAGAGTTTGTAAGTAAGAAAGATTCCCCAGTTGAGGGGGAACTTTGGACACCTCCAAATAGATGTTGGAAAGGTTGAGGTAGCGAAGGTTTCTGAGGGAACCGATGAATTTTGGAATCAGGGTGAATCTATTATAACTGAGGTCCAAATGTTTCAAGTGTTTCAATTCAAGCAGTGAAGAGTCGATTGCACCACTGAGGCCAACTGCTGTGTAAAGGTCGTGAGACCAATATCCATGAAGATCAAGTGTTACGACATGATTTGATCTGTTGCTGCACCCAACACCTCTCCATAAGCAGCAATCCTGCGAGCTTCTACTCCATGAAGACAATACGCCATAATCATCTACGAACCCATTTTTAAATTGGAGGAGTGCAATTCGTTCCCTCCCATGGCAGCGTGTTTGAGCAGCCCCTCTTCTGGTTATGACTGAAAGAAGTATGACACAGTATATGAAAAGGATAAGTAAAGACATCGGAAAACACTGCAATATTGGCCTTCGGATTATCCAGCAATATATGATTTGATGATATCTATTAAGATAGGAAAAAGCTTAATGCTAGTATCTATATTCAAACCCATATTTAAATCACGAACACAACATGTACATTAGACCTATTCAAAGAGTCAACTCCTCACATTATTAAAAATATTCTACCGTATAGAGTCTAATTAGAATTTTAGAAAGGGTCAATATCTGTGTTTTCTAAAGTGCACGCGTGACGAGTGACACTGAGCGGCTGCTAGCAAAAAATTATTAGAACTTTGACCACATAATAATAATAAGAAGAAAAAAAATGACAATTTTGAATTACATTAGTTTGATGCATAATCTGTGACCAATGAAGATGCTATCTGAGGAAGTGAGTATCAGGAGCAATAAGAAAGTACAGACTCTTTCAAAAGTCACTTGAATTAGTATATTCAAATAGTTGAACTTGTAAGTTGATAGAAAGTGAAAGAGCAGTTTATTAATACCTTGATTAACTTGGAAACGATTAGTTTAATGCCACGCGAAATATAGTAACAGTTCTTAAAGAATCAGTCAACAGCAACGCAAATGAACAAGCCAAGTATTGTAATAATAGAGATTTCTGCATTGGCACAACAGTGTTGTTACTAAAAAGAAAGTACTACATATAGCTTGTTCGACTAATCGTTTCGATCTTTTGGATAAAAATACAAATACCTTACTAAAGCAATGAAAATTGATGAAACTTCCACCATCTGTCATGCTTTGCCTGTCCTATGTACTTCAGATAAAATATAACAATTCAATATGAAGGCAAGCTGTTAACTATTTGTGGTAAATTATGACACACACACACACACCCCACAAAAAAAAAAAAAAAAAAAAAAAAAAAAAAAAAAAAAAAAAAGAAAAAAGAAGCTAGCGGCGAACTAAACAACTGTTATATATCTACCAAATGAAAATCATACTAACTCATGGACTGACGAGCACTGCTTTACCTTGTGTATTTGATCACTAATTGTTATGAAATAAGGGCTACACATTCACTGCATTAAAGTTGGAGTAACCAAGTATTATTTGAGTTCGCTTTATTCAACCATACTTTACAAACAACAAATCATTCTTACAAAATTACATTATTAAATATTGTAAATAGAACTTGAAAAGTTGAACAGGGAGAATGAAAGACTCATGGTTCTTTGGGTTTCTTCACAGTAATACCTTGCGGGTTATTAGCAGGGAGTTTATCAAAAGATCGCCATGGTCATTATTGGGCAAATAATTGCTAAACCATTGTAGACAGATCTGCCTTCAAATTAAATATACTATGAAACCGGAAGGAAAAAACAAAGGATGTATTTCCATTTTAAGCCCAAAAACGCCTCTTCAACCTGCCATAATTCACTGCTACCATGACATAGATCCAATCTTTGACATGGTTTATGAAACTAAAATATGCATATCTACATGATTTACTGAGAATCAAAGTGCCATACACTCCCCAAAATCCAAATGCTAATCCGATAAAAAGACTAATGAAAAAACCACGAGTTATCAGCTTATCTTGATCTCCCTCATCGTCGGTATGTACTGCAGTTGGTGGGTTCTGAGATACCGTATCTCCTGGGCATGGATTAGAAAGGGGAAGCCCACATAGTGAAGGATTTCCGATGAAGGATGAATTGTCAAAACTCTGTAACTGAGTGCTAGTTGGTATCCTCCCTGACAAGTTGTTGTATGAAAGGTCCATCACACCGAGATTGGTCAACTGTGAAAGGCTTGCCGGGATGCCACCAGCCAGATGATTCCTCGAAAGATCGAGAAAATCCAACCATCTTAATCTTCCGATATCTGGAGGAATTCTCCACGTTAAGTTGTTCCTGGAAAGATTTAAGGCAACAAGACCAAGAAGATTGGTGATTTCGCCTGGTATTTCTCCGCAGAACATATTGCTAGAAAGATCAAGGCTAGTTACAAGACCCAAGGTACTGCTGTACTCATGTTTCATCCCTTTCCATGTCAACAATGCCTTAAATACGTATGTAGCTCTACTGAGAGAAAGCCTGGTTCGTTCCAACCCAACAATTTGTACCCCCGAAAATGCTACGGTGTTTTTCTCAGTCATGGATTGCAAGTGGCTGAGGCATCTGGGAATGGTTCCTGAGATATTGTTGAGAGAGATGTCCAAGATCTGCAAATTTTCAAGCCTGCATAGGCTTGTAGGAATGGTCCGCTGAAACCCATTGGATGGTAAGCTAAGAACACGTAAATTTGAAAGGCTTTTCCCCATCCAACCAGGTATGCTACCCGAAAGGTTATTTTCTCCAAGATCAAGAAATTCTAGATTTGCCCAGTTCTTAAAAGAGGAAGGCAGCTCTCCATTAAGCTGATTTCTACGCATACTTAACATAATAACATTGAAGGATCCCATCGATGTGGGGATCCTCCCTGTGAAATTATTATTTTCAAGGTTAAAATAAAACATGCGAGTGAAGTTCATCCAAAAATCGGGAAGCTCTCCTGTGAGCTGGTTACTTGAAAGATCAAGACTGTATATGTCAGTGAGATTCCACAGGAGCGAAATGGTTCCCGATAACATATTATTGTTGAGAACCAAAGCTCCGGTGCTGAAAGGAAACAACGGTATTGGGCCTGAGAAATTATTAAAGCTTAAATCAAATACAGGTTGTTCTGCATACATCAAATCTGGCACAGTGCCATGAATATTGTTAAATGAGAGATTTAAGTAACGAAGACGGGGTGTTAATTGATCCCAGAACCAATTCGGGATAGAGTCGTTGATTTGACAGTTAGATATATCTAGTATGGAGAAATTCCTCTGAGATCGCATCCATGTTGGAAAAGAAGGACCCAACATGCAAGATGACAATGAGATGGTATCGAGTGAAAAGATTGGAGACCAATCAGAATCGAGTTCGAGAACGAGGGAGTTATCTGACAAATCAAGGTAAACTAAATGAGACAGATTTAGGTGATGAGTTTCAGAGATTTTACCATGCAAGAGATTTGAAGAGACCCCTAAACATTTTAGCTCTGAAAGTTGCATAATCTTTTCTCCTAGAGTCCCTTCTAAACAGTTTCTTTCAAAATATAACTCCTGCAATGAAGAAAGAGGTGAAAGATCTGGGAGCAATCCACTGATCTGGTTATTAGCCAAATCAAGAATGACGAGATTCGATATCTGCTCAAATCTTTCAGGGAAAGTTCCCTTCATCTCATTGTAAGAAAGATGTAATTCTTTTAAAGCCGTGAATGTTGTAAAATCAGACAAAGAACCACTTATGTTATTATAACTCAACTCCAGAACTTGGATCGACTTCTTTGCTGGCCCCAAGAGATAGAAGAAGTTCGGAAGGTCTTCTTTTAGAGCATTCGTGGAAAGATATAGGGATTCTAAGGCGCTGAAGTTCCCAAACGATCTTGGGATACCACCTTTAAGGCCATTTGAGGTCAAATCCAAGTTCTGTAGGAATGTGAATGTACCAAATGCTTCTGGAATGGTACCGAGCAACTTGTTGTAGGAGAGATCGATATTAGTAAGGCTGCAACTGAAGTTGAATAACCAAGGATATATCGAAGAGGAGGGAAGAGAGTTAGAGGATATGTCTAGAATAGAAAGAGACTTCGAAAAATTGGTGATTGTAAGAAATGTATTAGCACGAACTTTCGGCAGAAGACAATCATCTAGCTGTAGTTCAAACAGGGATGGAAGATGGGTGATCACATTTTTCACCAAATTATTAGACTCACTGAGGTCTACACCACTCAGGCTTAGGTATTCAAGCGAGAAAAGTTTAGAGAGCCACTCTGTGTTTTTCAAAGTAATAGAAGAATATGAGAGATCAAGAGTTTGTAAGTATGAAAGATTCCCTAATTGAGGGGGGACTTTAGATACCTCAAAATCGATCATTGAAAGGTTGAGATAACGAAGTTTTCTAAGGGAACCAATGAATTCTGGAATTCGGGTGAAAGTATTTATACTAAGGTCCAAATGGTTTAAATGGCCAAAATCAATCAACGAAGAGTTTATTTGACCTCTTAACCCAACTTTATCTATGTCGTTTGACCAGTATCCATGAAGATCAAGACTTATAACATGATTAGTTATGTTGCTACAACCTACACCTTTCCATAAGCAGCAATCCAGTGAGCTTCTATGACTACTCCACGAAGAGAGTATACCCGCATCATCCAAGAACCCACTTTTTAACTGGAGGAGTGCTCTTCACTCTCTTTCAATGCACCGTGTGTCAGCAGCCCCTGTTCTAGTTAGGCCACAAACAAGGCTGATGCAGTATATGAAAAGCACAAGTAAAGACATTTTGAAATGTTGAAATGAATTTGCTATCTAGTAAGTTGGAGAGAAGGGTATTACTAGTATTTATATTCAAAGGTTTAACTTCTTATGTTAGCACTATATTTTACGCCACGATATCTGCATATGTTTTGTAAGCCATTGACCAAAGAAAATTTTGGCATGGGAGAGGGACAAACAATAATATGTAAAACTGAGCTGAAGGAATGGACTTGGTCACATGCCAACACAATATTATATAACATGCGATAAAACAATGCCTAATTCTTCTAAAATGATAATACTTGGACCATATATTGGTTATAAATGAACAGTTAACAACAATTAGTAGCTTGCTGAAATGTGCGTATTTAACAAATGTATTTATCGTCTATATTTTTTAACCAAACATCAGATTCAGGACAGATGGTTGGGTGTCTATTAGGATGAAAAACAAAAGGATGGATTAAAACCTGTATGTCAAAAGTGTTAAAAAAATGTAAATAAGAAACTGGCCAACTTTGTACGTCATTCTAAGATATATTCGAAAGAGAATTAATCAATGCCAAGGACATTGAGACCAGATGCTCTGACTGCCTTAAAAAATATAAAAAGAATGAAACTTTCAATATATATGTATACGACAAATATCACAAGTATAAGATATAAAGGCATCACATCACACAGTCAACTGTATAATTCACTTTTCTTAGAGAGAATATTGGTATGATCATTGTTACATGTTCTTTTATTTGCTTAAATACATGTCAAGTCAAACTTTTCCTCCACTCATGGTTTCATAATACAAGAATTAAATAATTTTTTAATGTGACGGGATATGACCGATTTGTGACACGAGAGAAAAAGAAGATCTCTCAAATCTTTTTAAGACTTTAGCAGAAAGCAACAATGTGACAGTTGACTTGTTGATCAGGTTAAGCGATCCGGCTCATTTATATGTGTCTCAGTCGATAGATATCTCTTTGTATTCATCCTTCGCCCTTCTTACAGTTATGTTTGAACGTGTCCTATATATTTTTTCCAGAGTTTTTACGAAATCCTTCAGCATTCTTATAATCATCGTCTATTCTACTCAACCTAAGATAGATTCAAAAACATATCTCGGATATCCAAGTCGAAAGCTAACGTAACAGTTTTTAAAACACAATTCGACCGGTGGCTTTTGGTGCATCATAAAACATATCTCAATATGAAGCCATGACATCACAAAAGTCAACGTACTATACAGTTAGGTAATTGATACACTGTACGTCAAACATTTTTGTCAACCTATTTGCCAAGTCTTTCATTCTTTTGAACAAAATTATTTGTTTTATTTAATCTTAATATTAGCTTATGAGGGTATAAGTGTTTGTTTACTTTGTGTCTTAGTCGAGTAGTATTAGGATTAACATTAGAGGTTTGTTTGGAGTTGCTTGAGTCCCAAGCATAATCTATTTTCTTTTCTTTAAGTCTCAATCGGTATTAGATTATAGTTCGTATTAGAGTCAGTTTCTTACCGCCTCATTCTATATAAATAATAGATATGAGGGGTTGAGGGTTAACATACATCATTCTTTCTTTTACTCAAAAAACATTTGATTGAGGGTGATATCTTGTAACTAGTTCTTGTTTTATGTCGATCGCCATAGGTTTTAAGTGTGGGTTTTCAACAAGCTTCTTGGAATTCTTTGTGATCGTTGTTCCGCTCTAGCTCACCTGTTGTTAGTATAAATTAACCAACATTATAACCAAATATTATTTAAATCGTCACCCAAGTAAAATCCGAATAATTGACTATTACAATTATTGTATTTAGGAAAGAAAAAAATAACACACTAACTATATATACTGAAAATAAACCACACACATTTCCTAGAGAATTATTGAACCCGTAAGTGAAATAAGGCAGGTATTCCTCTTTGCCTCTCAACTGATCATTCATGCCAATATATAGAATAATACACACGGTGTTGCCCTACTACAAACTATACTGGGCTACAAGGCCTATGGGCTGAGAACTACAAATTATACATGGAAAATACAATGAGACATGAGTACATATACATATATCGACTAATACACCCCGCAGTTGGAGCGGGAGATTTACGAATGCTCAAACTGGATCGAAAATTCACAAACAGCTGGTAAGGAAGGCCCTTGGTAAAGATATTTGCATACTGAAAACGTGATGGAACATGAAGAACACGAACATGACCAGCCGCCACCTTGTCTCGAACAAAATGAATGTCGATCTCGATGTGCTTGGTGTGCTGATGTTGCACCGGATTTGCGGACATGTATACCGCGCTAACATTATCACAATAGACTAAAGTGGCTGTAGAAATGGGTGTGTGTAACTCACGGAAAAGGTTGCGAACCCAAGATGTCTCAGCTACGGCATTCGCAACTCCTCGGTATTCGACCTCTGCACTGGAGCGAGACAATGTCTCTTGGCGTTTAGAGGACCATGAGAGAAGGTTGTCACCAAGGAAAACACAGTATCCAGAAGTAGACCGACGAGTAGCTGGACAGCCTGCCCAGTCAGCATCAGAATAAGCAGTCAGTTGTGATGTAGAAGACCTGAATAACTGTAAGCCAAGATCAGTTGTGCCCCGAAGATAACGAAGAACACGCTTCATAGCGTGGAAATATGGCTTGCGAGGATCTTGTATGTAGAGGCATAGCTGCTGGACTGCATAAGATAAATCGGGCCGTGTGAAGGTGAGATATTGCAAAGCTCCGGCGAGACTACAATAGTGTGTAGGATCGGAAACTGGAGGTCCTTCAGGACCAAGCTTCTTCTTTGTGTCAACTGGGGTCCGGCAGGGGTTACAGTTTAGCATCTTTGCCCTCTCTAAAATTTGTGTGGCATATTTGGACTGAGAAAGAAAGATGCCGTTAGGGGTACGAGTTGCAGCAATACCCAAAAAATAATTTAGCGGCCCAAGATCTGTCATAGCAAACTCTCCATGTAGAGATGAAATAATGCGCTGCAGGAAATCTAAGGAAGAAGCCGTCAGTATGATATCATCAACATAAAGTAATAGATAAGTTGTATCACTGCCTCTTCGATATATGAAGAGAGATGTGTCAGTTTTACTGTGATAGAAACCGACACGAACTGCATAACTGGAAAAACGCTGAAACCATGCTCTGGGTGCCTGTTTCAGGCCATATAAGGAGCGCTGTAAGTGACACACATAATCTGGGTGTGTGGGGTCAGTGAAACCAGGCGGCTGATGCATGTAGACAATCTCACTAAGCTCACCATGAAGGAAAGCATTCTTCACGTCAAGCTGATGTATAGGCCATTGACGGGACACTGCAAGGCTAAGGACAGTACGTATCGTGGCAGGTTTGACAACGGGGCTGAAAGTTTCATCGCAATCGATGCCTGGCTGTTGACTTTTCCCATTGGCTACAAGTCGAGCTTTATACCTGCTAAGTGTTCCATCTGCATTAAATTTATGTTTGAAAAGCCACATAGACCGTACAACATTCACATTAGGCGGGCGCGGGACAAGAACCCACGTTCCATTTTTAATTAACGCATTAAATTCATCTTGCATAGCATTTTGCCAATGAGGATTATGAGAAGCATGAATATGAGATTTAGGAATGGGAGACAAAGTGGACTTGTGAAGAGTGAAGTGATTAGTAGGTTTTGTTATGCCAACTTGTGAGCGTGTGACCATGGGGTGACGAGAGGTTGTGTTGTGGTTTGGAATGGTGTTAATGGGCTGTTGTGAGTGAGACTGAGGATCTGGAGTGGGCTGGTGGGCGGTGGAAGTGTTATTTGTGTCGGGCTGATGGGTGGGCTGTTGGGTTGGTGGGCTGACGTGGGGGAAGGAGTGTGTTGTGCCTCTGGTGGAAGTGGAATAGGTTGTTGGGTCGAGGTGTTAGTTGTGGTGTGAGGCCGAGCAATAGGAGTAGTGTGGGGGGTGTCATGCGTTTGTTGGACTTGGCTTGTATTGTGGGGAGGCGTGGGTGTTATAGTTGGTGAGGTGAGGAGTTTAAGTTGTAGGGTGGAGGGTATGTCTTGTTCGTTTAGAAAATCATAGGATGGGGGGTTTGTTGGGGTGACGGAACCAAACGGAAAGACGGATTCTTCAAAGTTAACATGGCGCGATAAGATAATTTTGTTGGTGGCGAGGTTTAGGCAACGGAAGCCACGGTGGTTGGTTGGATAGCCAAGGAATACACATGGTGTAGAGCGAGCTTGAAGCTTATGGGTGGTGTGTATATAAGGATAGCATAGGCAACCAAAGACACGAAGGTGAGTGTATGAGGGTTGTTTGTTGAAAAGTTTAGTATATGGGATTTCATTTTTGATAGCGGTGGAGGGAAGGATGTTAAGGAGATGTGTGGCCATGAAGAGGGCTTCGGTCCAATATTGTGGTGGTAAGTGAGCTTGGAAGAGGAGTGTGCGTATAAAGTTGTTAATGGTTCTAATCATGCGTTCTGACTTTTCGTTTTGTTGGGATGTTTTGGGGCATGAGAAACGGAATTGGATCCCGTTGGCTTTAAAGAGATCGTTTTGTGGTGTGTTATCGAACTCACCCCCGTGGTCACATTGGAATGATTTTATTTCTTTGTTAAATTGCGTTTTCACATAGGCACGAAATTGTAGAAACTTACTAAATGCATCACTCTTCTTATGAAGTGGGTAAACCCATAGAAAATGAGAGAAATGATCAAGAAAAATAACATAATATTTGAAACCACTAACACTTGGAATGGGTGAAGTCCACACATCCGAGTGTACAATATCGAAAGTGTTTGCGACAATAGAAGTAGAATGCATAAGAGGATGTCTTACATGCTTACCAAGTTGGCAAGCATGACACAAAGTAGAAGACTTTGTTTTATTACACGAAATAAATTTATTTGAAACTAAAAAACGTATAACATCATTGCTAGGATGCCCGAGTCTTTGATGCCATGTTGATTGAGTGCAAGATAAGAAAGCTATAGGGGTGGTAGTGGATGTGTGGAATGGGAAAAGGTCCCCGGTGCTATCACATCGGAGGAGTAGACGACGCGTCTGGTAATCCTTCACAGAAAAGCCAAAAGGATCAAATTCAATGCTACATAAGTTATCACGGGTAAATTGCCGGACATAAATTAAGTTCTTGATTATATGAGGTGTAACAAGGACATTTTGAAGGTATAAAGGACGATGTAAAGATGGCAAAATGCAATGGCCAGAGGTAGTAACCGGGATAGTTGCCCTATTACCAACAACGATAGATGTGTTAATGCATTTATTAAAAATAGATGTGAGATTACCTGCGTCCGCCGAGAGATGTAAGGTTGCACCGGTGTCCATATACCACCCCGAATCATCGTTGTTGTCCGCGTAGCGAAGGGTGGTAGCATTGAAGGCACGCGGGATAGCTGTTGGTTGATCCATAGTACCATATGGCGAGTAGGAGTATGGGGCTGGACCTAGAAGATCACTGGTTGAATTAGTGACATAGGCCTGTGGTAAAGTGGGTTGTCCAGGACACAAGGCTCTGTTGTTGGGCCGAAAGGTAGGCTGTGGCCCACGAGCATGAGGCTGAGAAGCAGTAGAGCGGGACTGGGAACCCAACTGTGGGGATTTACCATTTTGAGACCTATGTGCATGAACAAACCGACAGGTCCCACCAAACCTGCAAAAACCTCGCTGAAAATTCCTACAGAACTCTTTGTTATTACGTCCTTTGTTTGTACCAGATCCAGAGGCCAACAAAACAATGGAGGAGGAAGGGGTGTCACGGGCTGAGTCACGTCCTTGTTTGCGGCTGAGACGAGACTCTTCAAGAAGGAGCATAGAACGAGCCTCCAGGAGTGTTAAAGGGGTTTTAGTATGGCGTATGATACTAGCCACATGCTCATATTTATCAGTCAACCCATTAGCAGCGTACATGAGTAAGTTCTTCTCAGAAACTGGAGAATCAATGTTGGAGAGGAGATCAGAGATAACCTTTATCTTCTTAAAGTATTCAGCGATGGAAAGAGATCCGATCTCCAAAGACCGGAGCTCTTCATGAAGCTCCATGGAGCGAGCCTCTTTGTTATCGTGAAAAAGATCAGCTAGACTCTTCCAGACGTCCTTGGCTGTGACGTTTCTTTTGAGAACGGTTTGCAATAGAGAGGTGGAGATAGTGCCATAGATCCACACTTTAACCAGCGAGTCAAGTTTCTTCCATTCGCTAGCGGTGTCACTGGTGGATGTGAGCGAGCCATCCAATAAGCCATGAACCCCAAAGTTGTGACAATGGGATGTGAAGAGTTCACACCATGCATCATAATTGAGTTGATCAAGATCTAGCACGATGGGAACGTGAGACTTGATGTTGGTGACCCCGAAGGGCTTCTCCATGTTAACAGTTGGTGGAGGAGGGTTGCCGTCAATAGCCATGGGAGAGGCGGCTGATTAGGGTTAGTGAGAAAAAAAAATCGTGTATTTTGATTGGAGAGAGAAGATGAGAGGTATTTTAGGAGAGAATAGTCTCTGATATCATGAAATAAGGCAGGTATTCCCCTTTGCCTCTCAACTGATCATTCATGCCAATATATAGAATAATACATACGGTGTTGCCCTACTACAAACTATACTGGGCTACAAGGCCTATGCGCTGAGAACTACAAATTATACATGGAAAATACAATGAGACATGAGTACATGTGGAAAACTAGAAGGGGGTTGAATAGTTTTACGTCTTTTTAATTTATTATAAAAACTTTGTTTACTTTTGAAAACTTAGATTCAAGTTTGTTAAAACTTAAATCTTATTATTAGTTATATATGGATTCTTTTAAATTAATTGTAAACGTTTTGGTTTCTTGAATGGATTTTCAAATTGATCTTTATGTGAAGTCGACCTCTAATAAATACTAGCAATTAGATAAACCTATGTGTATGAAGGTAATGACGATGCAAGTAAAGAAATAAATAAGGTATGGAAAGATCTAACCGAGGCACGAGAGATTTATAGTGGTTCGGCTACAAGGACACCTTCCTTGCCCTACTCCACTCCCCGAGCACCGAGCTCGAGAGTTTTCTTCACAACTTCAATAAGCTCCCTTATGGCGGAGAAAACCTTACACGACTTTGGCTTACACCGGCTTAACGACACAAAGCTAAATGTCAAGTTCTAATTGTAGCTAGAACCAATCTCACAACTTCACAACACAACTTCTTCACGACTTATTCACAACTACTTCACAACGGCTTCACGACTGCTTCACGACTTCTTCACGACTTCTTCACGACTTCAACACGACCGCTACACAACCTCTATGCTACGGCTTCACGACTTCAACACTATGTCTTTACGAAGAGAGATGTGTCAGTTTTACTGTGATAGAAACCGACACGAACTGCATAACTGGAAAAACGCTGAAACCATGCTCTGGGTGCCTGTTTCAGGCCATATAAGGAGCGCTGTAAGTGACACACATAATCTGGGGTGTGTGGGGTCAGTGAAACCAGGCGGCTGATGCATGTAGACAATCTCACTAAGCTCACCATGAAGGAAAGCATTCTTCACGTCAAGCTGATGTATAGGCCATTGACGGGACACTGCAAGGCTAAGGACAGTACGTATCGTGGCAGGTTTGACAACGGGGCTGAAAGTTTCATCGCAATCGATGCCTGGCTGTTGACTTTTCCCATTGGCTACAAGTCGAGCTTTATACCTGCTAAGTGTTCCATCTGCATTAAATTTATGTTTGAAAAGCCACATAGACCGTACAACATTCACATTAGGCGGGCGCGGGACAAGAACCCACGTTCCATTTTTAATTAACGCATTAAATTCATCTTGCATAGCATTTTGCCAATGAGGATTATGAGAAGCATGAATATGAGATTTAGGAATGGGAGACAAAGTGGACTTGTGAAGAGTGAAGTGATTAGTAGGTTTTGTTATGCCAACTTGTGAGCGTGTGACCATGGGGTGACGAGAGGTTGTGTTGTGGTTTGGAATGGTGTTAATGGGCTGTTGTGAGTGAGACTGAGGATCTGGAGTGGGCTGGTGGGCGGTGGAAGTGTTATTTGTGTCGGGCTGATGGGTGGGCTGTTGGGTTGGTGGGCTGACGTGGGGGAAGGAGTGTGTTGTGCCTCTGGTGGAAGTGGAATAGGTTGTTGGGTCGAGGTGTTAGTTGCGGTGTGAGGCCGAGCAATAGGAGTAGTGTGGGGGGTGTCATGCGTTTGTTGGACTTGGCTTGTATTGTGGGGAGGCGTGGGTGTTATAGTTGGTGAGGTGAGGAGTTTAAGTTGTAGGGTGGAGGGTATGTCTTGTTCGTTTAGAAAATCATAGGATGGGGGGTTTGTTGGGGTGACGGAACCAAACGGAAAGACGGATTCTTCAAAGTTAACATGGCGCGATAAGATAATTTTGTTGGTGGCGAGGTTTAGGCAACGGAAGCCACGGTGGTTGGTTGGATAGCCAAGGAATACACATGGTGTAGAGCGAGCTTGAAGCTTATGGGTGGTGTGTATATAAGGATAGCATAGGCAACCAAAGACACGAAGGTGAGTGTATGAGGGTTGTTTGTTGAAAAGTTTAGTATATGGGATTTCATTTTTGATAGCGGTGGAGGGAAGGATGTTAAGGAGATGTGTGGCCATGAAGAGGGCTTCGGTCCAATATTGTGGTGGTAAGTGAGCTTGGAAGAGGAGTGTGCGTATAAAGTTGTTAATGGTTCTAATCATGCGTTCTGACTTTTCGTTTTGTTGGGATGTTTTGGGGCATGAGAAACGGAATTGGATCCCGTTGGCTTTAAAGAGATCGTTTTGTGGTGTGTTATCGAACTCACCCCCGTGGTCACATTGGAATGATTTTATTTCTTTGTTAAATTGCGTTTTCACATAGGCACGAAATTGTAGAAACTTACTAAATGCATCACTCTTCTTATGAAGTGGGTAAACCCATAGAAAATGAGAGAAATGATCAAGAAAAATAACATAATATTTGAAACCACTAACACTTGGAATGGGTGAAGTCCACACATCCGAGTGTACAATATCGAAAGTGTTTGCGACAATAGAAGTAGAATGCATAAGAGGATGTCTTACATGCTTACCAAGTTGGCAAGCATGACACAAAGTAGAAGACTTTGTTTTATTACACGAAATAAATTTATTTGAAACTAAAAAACGTATAACATCATTGCTAGGATGCCCGAGTCTTTGATGCCATGTTGATTGAGTGCAAGATAAGAAAGCTATAGGGGTGGTAGTGGATGTGTGGAATGGGAAAAGGTCCCCGGTGCTATCACATCGGAGGAGTAGACGACGCGTCTGGTAATCCTTCACAGAAAAGCCAAAAGGATCAAATTCAATGCTACATAAGTTATCACGGGTAAATTGCCGGACATAAATTAAGTTCTTGATTATATGAGGTGTAACAAGGACATTTTGAAGGTATAAAGGACGATGTAAAGATGGCAAAATGCAATGGCCAGAGGTAGTAACCGGGATAGTTGCCCTATTACCAACAACGATAGATGTGTTAATGCATTTATTAAAAATAGATGTGAGATTACCTGCGTCCGCCGAGAGATGTAAGGTTGCACCGGTGTCCATATACCACCCCGAATCATCGTTGTTGTCCGCGTAGCGAAGGGTGGTAGCATTGAAGGCACGCGGGATAGCTGTTGGTTGATCCATAGTACCATATGGCGAGTAGGAGTATGGGGCTGGACCTAGAAGATCACTGGTTGAATTAGTGACATAGGCCTGTGGTAAAGTGGGTTGTCCAGGACACAAGGCTCTGTTGTTGGGCCGAAAGGTAGGCTGTGGCCCACGAGCATGAGGCTGAGAAGCAGTAGAGCGGGACTGGGAACCCAACTGTGGGGATTTACCATTTTGAGACCTATGTGCATGAACAAACCGACAGGTCCCACCAAACCTGCAAAAACCTCGCTGAAAATTCCTACAGAACTCTTTGTTATTACGTCCTTTGTTTGTACCAGATCCAGAGGCCAACAAAACAATGGAGGAGGAAGGGGTGTCACGGGCTGAGTCACGTCCTTGTTTGCGGCTGAGACGAGACTCTTCAAGAAGGAGCATAGAACGAGCCTCCAGGAGTGTTAAAGGGGTTTTAGTATGGCGTATGATACTAGCCACATGCTCATATTTATCAGTCAACCCATTAGCAGCGTACATGAGTAAGTTCTTCTCAGAAACTGGAGAATCAATGTTGGAGAGGAGATCAGAGATAACCTTTATCTTCTTAAAGTATTCAGCGATGGAAAGAGATCCGATCTCCAAAGACCGGAGCTCTTCATGAAGCTCCATGGAGCGAGCCTCTTTGTTATCGTGAAAAAGATCAGCTAGACTCTTCCAGACGTCCTTGGCTGTGACGTTTCTTTTGAGAACGGTTTGCAATAGAGAGGTGGAGATAGTGCCATAGATCCACACTTTAACCAGCGAGTCAAGTTTCTTCCATTCGCTAGCGGTGTCACTGGTGGATGTGAGCGAGCCATCCAATAAGCCATGAACCCCAAAGTTGTGACAATGGGATGTGAAGAGTTCACACCATGCATCATAATTGAGTTGATCAAGATCTAGCACGATGGGAACGTGAGACTTGATGTTGGTGACCCCGAAGGGCTTCTCCATGTTAACAGTTGGTGGAGGAGGGTTGCCGTCAATAGCCATGGGAGAGGCGGCTGATTAGGGTTAGTGAGAAAAAAAAATCGTGTATTTTGATTGGAGAGAGAAGATGAGAGGTATTTTAGGAGAGAATAGTCTCTGATATCATGAAATAAGGCAGGTATTCCCCTTTGCCTCTCAACTGATCATTCATGCCAATATATAGAATAATACATACGGTGTTGCCCTACTACAAACTATACTGGGCTACAAGGCCTATGCGCTGAGAACTACAAATTATACATGGAAAATACAATGAGACATGAGTACATGTGGAAAACTAGAAGGGGGGTTGAATAGTTTTACGTCTTTTTAATTTATTATAAAAACTTTGTTTACTTTTGAAAACTTAGATTCAAGTTTGTTAAAACTTAAATCTTATTATTAGTTATATATGGATTCTTTTAAATTAATTGTAAACGTTTTGGTTTCTTGAATGGATTTTCAAATTGATCTTTATGTGAAGTCGACCTCTAATAAATACTAGCAATTAGATAAACCTATGTGTATGAAGGTAATGACGATGCAAGTAAAGAAATAAATAAGGTATGGAAAGATCTAACCGAGGCACGAGAGATTTATAGTGGTTCGGCTACAAGGACACCTTCCTTGCCCTACTCCACTCCCCGAGCACCGAGCTCGAGAGTTTTCTTCACAACTTCAATAAGCTCCCTTATGGCGGAGAAAACCTTACACGACTTTGGCTTACACCGGCTTAACGACACAAAGCTAAATGTCAAGTTCTAATCGTAGCTAGAACCAATCTCACAACTTCACAACACAACTTCTTCACGACTTATTCACGACTACTTCACAACGGCTTCACGACTGCTTCACGACTGCTTCACGACTTCTTCACGACTTCAACACGACCGCTACACAACCTCTATGCTACGGCTTCACGACTTCAACACTATGTCTTTACGACTAAGACTTCACGACTTCAACACGACCGCTACACAACCTCTATGCTACGGCTTCACGACTTCAACACTAGGACTTCACGACTAGGACTTCAAGGCTTCAACACGACCGCTACACAACCTCTATGCTACGGCTTCACGACTTCAACACTAGGACTTCACGACTTCAAAGCTACGGCTTCACAACTTCTACACAACGGGTTCACGACTTCTACTCTGCGGCTTCACAACTTCTATACCACAACTACTTATACAACTTCTTCACTACTTACATACAACACTAATCTACTATACACACCTTACACACAAATGAATGAATGATTTACAAACTTTGTTAAACTAACAACTTAAGTAACAAGATGATACTAAGTTGTAATACTTCTAATCTTGATTGATAGAAGTATTCTTCTTTTGCACTTGAATGAAGGAAGCTTGGATCACTTGGAAACCAAAGCTTAAGATTATATGATCAAAGGATTTTAGAAAGTATTTACAAGATTTAAAACAGAAAGTTTTGGGGTGCAAAAGGTGAGTAAAAATCCAGGAGAAGGCTGGTATTTATAGGAGAAAAACTGGATAGCTGGAGGCCTACTGGAGCGGGGGCGGTCCCCTTAAATAGGTGGCGGTCCCCTTAATTATTAAGGGGGCCGCCTAGCAAAATTAAGGGGGCCGCCCCTACTGAACGTTGGCCAATTTTGTCCTTTTGTGGGGAAGGTTTTTTTGGAACATTTTAACTGATTTTGGTTAAAATTTTGAATTCATATTTTTATAAAAGATTAAACATTTTTATTTAATACCAAAAATGTTTTTCAAAAATATATAAAATGTTTTTGATGTTTTATAAAAAATCTAGTTATTAAGAAAATGTTCCTTTGATCATATAATGCATTAAGCATTAGTTCATTCATACCTTAAGTGATTTGAGTTGTAGAAATAGATATTTACAACTAAATACTTGTTTACGTCATAATTTTCCGATTAATGATTTTACATTTTGTGATTATCAAAACGTAGAGATATCGAAAAATATTAATAACGTGTTTAGGCATTATTTATATCAAAAATCTCCCCCTTTTTGATGATTACAAAATCTAAACTCATTAAATCTAAAAATTAGTTTTTAGACAAGTATTTAGTGAGTTTATATCTATTTCTCCCCCTTTTTGTAGAATCAAAAAGGTTATGCCGACAAGTTTAAGAAATGAAATTTGTCGGGACGATAACTCCCCCTTGGTGTGTACTCCCCCTCGTTAGGGAGCACCAAGGAAACGAGCTATGGAACGCTTGCGAGAAAAATGTTAGAAGCACAAGCATATATATAGCACAAATAATGAGCATGCATGAAAAATAAAGACATTCATAAAAATAAATGTTGTGTATAATTACACAACCATACATGAGTACAAGCATTCCTACACTAGCTAATAATTTCAACTACATAATCATCCTAGACAACATAATCTTCCATGGAGCTTGCTTACAAAATGGGTGGAAAATTTATTATTGAGTAAGCATTTCATGTGCTTACTTGGGTGACAATGGAGGTGGTGGTTGTGTAGTGGGTGAGGATGGTGGTGGTGGTGGTTGAGGTTGGTTGGTAAGTATGTTTTCAAGTGATGAAAACCTATAGAATTTCTCATCTCTAAGACCAAATATTATGGTCCGGTTATGGATGCAACAAAGACAAGTGTCACCATGGGTTTCAAGTAGTGGCCAAGGTATGGGAAAAAATGGTTGTGGGTTTGGTGGAGGTGAAAAATGAGAATCAAGTGGTGTAATGGGTGATAAGGAAATGGCAAGTTGAGTGGATTGAGTTTCTTGAGTGGATGGTGGTGATGATGTTCTTGGTGATGATGTTAGGTGAGTGTGGATGTAGTCATTGATGGATGAAGTGGATGGAATGGAGGAAGATGAAGCTCCATGGGTAGAGGGTGTTTTTGATGGTGCATTAGGTGCACTAGGGGATGAATTTTGAGGTGGTGGTGATGGAGTTTTGATGTCATCTTGGGTGAGGTCAATGAAGAGTTGTTTTGGTGGTATGATGACAAGTCTTTGCTTTCTTGGAGTCTTAGAGATGGATGATTTTGGTGACAACATGGTGGAAGAAAATGGGTGTTTGATGAAGGTGATGGTTGATGAAGTGAAAGGTAATTGTAAGGAGGGTATTTATGTTGTGAAAATGTGGTTGATTTAGGCAAATTGTGAAGGTTTTGTGGTAATATTCCAAGTTCAGTTCGTGCATTAAGGGTAAAGGTAGTTGGGGCTAGGTAAAAGTGGTCATAAGATGCAAAAGGAAACAGTAAAATTTACTGTCCAGATGGCCGGTCCCCTTAATTGCTGGGCGGCCCCCTTAAAATTAAGGGGACCGCCTAAGAAATTAAGGGGGCCGCCCATCTGGTGATTTCCCAAGCGATCAAATTTGAAAAATTTCCAGAAAAAGGTCATTTTTAGGGTGTTTTTGCAGCAAGTTCCATTTGGATCATGTATATTAAGAATGATTAAATAATAACAAGAACATATTAAAAAGAATAAAGGTTATATGTAAACTACTAAGATCATATTGAAAGCATGTCATAAGCATATATCTTAATTAAACAAGAAAAGAAACAACACATTCATAGCAAACATATATAGGAAAGAAAGAAACAAACATTCATTAATTTAAAATGATTATGTGACAAACATAATCATTGTTACAACATACATAGTGCTTAAAGCATACATTTGTTAGAGAATTCTAATTTGCCTAAGAAATCCATTTGACTTGCTTAATGATGGAGGTGGTTTTTGAAATGAAAACAAGTGAGAGGATGGTAAATGAGATTAGTGAAGGTATATGTTTGGGTGTGTGGAGGTTTGAGATGGTGATGGTGGAGACATTTGAGGTGTAGAGTTTGGAGGTGGTGAGTTTGGAGCGGACCATGATGGGTGAAGGTTTTGATGTTGCTCAAGAGTGGATGTTGGATGAGGTCTTGTGAGAAGATACTCAATCCATGTGAAGTGCTCATTTAGAGCAATGGTTTGTTGTTGGAGAAAGATGCAACAAGGACAATTGTTGACATGTTTCTCAATGTGACTCTTGTTGTGTGGTGATGGTGGAGAACTCGATGAAGGTTGGTCAAGATTGCTTTGAGCAAGATGTAGGGCAAGAAGAGCATTTAGCTCATGGGCTTCTTTGAGTTCGTCAACGAACTTCAAGTGTTCGTTGGTGGGTGATGATGGTGGAGTATGGTTGATGGTAGGGAGTGGTGGTGACACTCTTGGTGGTGGAGACACTTGTGAGCTTGGGTAGTTATGAGTGGGTGATGATGGTACATTGATGGATTGAGGGAGATGTGGGGTGATGTGAATGAGATTTGGGTTATTGTTTTGGGATTGTTCTTGTTCTTTACATGGGTGTGATAAGGGTGTATTTGTGGGAGTGAGAATATGAGGTTTAGGCTTAGGTTGACTTTGAGCAACATCACATGTGGAGTTGGAGTTATGGCATGTGTCAAGTTTTCGTCTCCAAATTGGTCTCACCGAAATTTTGGCAACTCTTGAGGGTTTTGATTTTGGGTAGTTGGAGGATGACATGTTTGAGTGCATGATGTGAATGGGAATTTATGATGAGGAGGTGCATTTATAGTGAAGGAATGATGTGGTTTAGGAAGGTAAATTTTGGTGGGTGGTTTATGACAAAATGTGTTTGTGAATTTTGGAAGTATGGAATAAAATGGGCTGGAAATTGAAAAAGAAAACAGTAAACCGGGTCTCCAGATGGTCGGTCCCCTTAAATAGGGGCCGGTCCCCTTAATAATTAAGGGGGCCGCCTAGGTATTTAAGGGGGCCGCCCATCTGCTGACTTCCAGATTTCTGAAAATGGGTTTTTGGCAGAAATTTGTAGAAAAGGTTGTGTTTTTGAGTTTAGCTTCAAGCAAGTCCAACTTCTTTTTGAGGCAATTTAAAGTTTAATAACTTATGTATGCTAAGCACATTCAATTAAGCAATTTTAATTATCATGCAACCTACTCATTTACCAAAAAGCATATATGTATATATGAACAAGAAAACAACATATAATTACCAAGTAATTCATACTACCATTATTATGACGATTAATTAGCTAGTTAATTAATCCTAATAAGTGTCTATGTGATGGGAAATTTGTGATAGCATGGATTTCTAGACTTGGATCAAGCATGATTTGAGTAAGTGTTGTTGGGCATTATTCAACAATGTTTGAGAAAAGGTTTTGTGAAAATTATTTCAACAAGGTAGATTCGAATTTGTTTCAAAGAAGTTGTTATACTTTTTGGCTTTGATAAAAACATGTTTAATAGAGAAGTGACATAATCTTTTTGAAAAATCATTTTCCAAAATATGAAGATTTGCATTTATAAAAGGAGTTGTTGTTTTTAAAAAAAAATTCATGCTTGATTGATTAAGGCTATTGTCTCATGCTATCTCTTTCAACAAATTATGCGATTTAAATGATAGTGATGACTAAATTTTATATGTTCAATAGAGAACACTTTATTTAATGCTTAGGAGGATTAACTTAAGGTTTTCTAGTTTATTAACAAGTAATATAACTAATAGTGTGAGGGCAAAGCAACCTATCAAACTAAGCATATCTTAAGGCAGTGTTTATCATAACTATATGCAAGGAGTAACTACTCAGGAAAGTCTTTAAAAAAAAAAAAAAAAAAAAAAAAAAAACTTATCTCAGGTCCAGTATTTCTTCATGATATGAGGTAGTAAATATTAGATGAGTACCACTTCGTTCCATCCTCATTTATGTAGATAAATAAGTCTTCATGCGTGTGTTTTGAATATTAGTAGGTTAACGCAAGATTGAGTTTCATTCCATTTTGCGTTCATTACCTAATCAAATAAAACAGCTTGGTACCCAGATTCTCATGGGTCCGAGATGGTTAGTCGGGGACATCCATTGCATTTATATGCACGTGGAGAAAATGTCACCAAGAAGTACAAGAATTCCTTGATAGTTTGTTTTGATGTACAAACAATGGATTTCTTGACTTATAAATTATAATCACAGTAAATAGCCTTATATCTAATTTTCTCTACTAGGTTTTTTGATTATAATTTGTTTTGATTTGCTTGTTGAAGAGTTATCCAAATTAAATCCTAAACCGGTTTTATCATTGAATGGCTTTTGACAACTTAGTAAGAATTTAAGAGATTTGGAGCTTTCTTCAAATTTAGCTAAAATTTTTGCTCTTTCATTTAATCTTTTAATTTCAAGTTTATAATCTTGACATATTTTGCATTCTAGATCAATTTCAATATTAGTTTCAAGTCTAGACATTTTATCTTCTAAAATTATTTATTTTTCAAGATTACCTTCAAAAATTTTTAATGATTTATGTTTAAAAATAGTTTTTAGATCTATGTTGCAAAGATATTTAAACTCATTTTCTAATTTTGAAAATTCTAAAATGAATGGATCATAGCAAAAATGTTCGGTTTTGGATTGTACCTTATTTGGAGCTTTATCTAGTTTGCATTCGTCATATACCGGATGATGATCTTCTCCTTCGTCTGTGTCACTCCATGATATTGGATTGAGTTCACTTTGGAGTTGATCCATATAGCCTTTGTCGTTAATACCTTCATTAACAACATTTGAACTAGTAGCACATGTATCTATTTTATCTAAATGTTTATCTATTAAATTTTCTAAAATAACTAATTCATGTACAAGATCGAAATCCTCATCTTTGGCTTGACATTTTTCTTGATGAGAGTTTAAGAGATTTTTCCAAATATCATTTGCCGTTTTATAGAAAGATATTCTTTCATATTCAACTTTCGGCAAGGTTTTGCAAATAATTATTTTAGCTTCATTATTTTCGTTATTCATTGTTTTTAAATAATCATTTTGAGTTACAAAATCCGTTTTTGTTTGACTTTCAAAATTCGTTTTTTTTGGTTGAAAATCACCAATGGAAATGACATGCCAAAGATCTAGATCAATTGATTTCACATAATTTTCAAATTTATTTTTCCATTCAAGAAAAGTATAGTTTTCAAATAGCGGTGGTGTTTGCAAAAATTCCCCTTCTAAATATTTTTCGGATTCCATAGATCGTTTCAAGTTTTTAAAATACAGTATATTTTAAAGATCTTGATTGACGTGGCTCCTGATACCAATTGTGGAAAACTAGAAGGGGGTTGAATAGTTTTACGTTTTTTTAATTTATTATAAAAACTTTGTTTACTTTTGAAAACTTAGATTCAAGTTTGTTAAAACTTAAATCTTATTATTAGTTATATATGGATTCTTTTAAATTAATTGTAAACGTTTTGGTTTCTTGAATGGATTTTCAAATTGATCTTTATGTGAAGTCGACCTCTAATAAATACTAGCAATTAGATAAGCCTATGTGTATGAAAGTAATGACGATGCAAGTAAAGAAATAAATAAGGTATGGAAAGATCTAACCGAGGCACGAGAGATTTATAGTGGTTCGGCTACAAGGACACCTTCCTTGCCCTACTCCACTCCCCGAACACCGAGCTCGAGAGTTTTCTTAACAACTTCAATAAGCTCCCTTATGGCGGAGAAAACCTTACATGACTTTGGCTTACACCGGCTTAACGACACAAAGCTAAATGTCGAGTTCTAATCGTAGCTAGAACCAATCTCACAACTTCACAACACAACTTCTTCACGACTTATTCACAACTACTTCACAACGGCTTCACGACTTCTTCACGACTTCAACACGACCGCTACACAACCTCTATGCTACGGCTTCACGACTTCAACACTATGTCTTTACGACTAAGACTTCACGACTTCAACACGACCGCTACACAACCTCTATGCTACGGCTTCACGACTTCAACACTAGGACTTCACGACTAGGACTTCAAGGCTTCAACACGACCGCTACACAACCTCTATGCTACGGCTTCACGACTTCAACACTAGGACTTCACGACTTCAAAGCTACGGCTTCACAACTTCTACACAAAGGGTTCACGACTTCTACTCTGCGGCTTCACAACTTCTATACCACAACTACTTATACAACTTCTTCACTACTTACATACAACACTAATCTACTATACACACCTTACACACAAATGAATGAATGATTTACAAACTTTGTTAAACTAACAACTTAAGTAACAAGATGATAATAAGTTGTAATACTTCTAATCTTGATTGATAGAAGTATTCTTCTTTTGCACTTGAATGAAGGAAGCTTGGATCACTTGGAAACCAAAGCTTAAGATTATATGATCAAAGGATTTTAGAAAATATTTACAAGATTTAAAACAGAAAGTTTTGGGGTGCAAAAGGTGAGTAAAAATCCAGGAGAAGGCTGGTATTTATAGGAGAAAAACTGGACAGCTGGAGGCCTACTGGAGCGGGGGCGGTCCCCTTAAATAGGGGGCGGTCCCCTTAATTATTAAGGGGGCCGCCTAGCAAAATTAAGGGGGCCGCCCCTACTGAATGTTGGCCAATTTTGTCCTTTTATGGGGAAGGTTTTTCTGGAACATTTTAACTGATTTTGGTTAAAATTTTGAATTCATATTTTTATAAAAGATTAAACATTTTTATTTAATACCAAAAATGTTTTTCAAAAATATATAAAAATTTTTTGATGTTTTATAAAAAATCTAGTTATTAAGAAAATGTTCCTTTGATCATATAATGCATTAAGCATTAGTTCATTCATACCTTAAGTGATTTGAGTTGTAGAAATAGATATTTACAACTAAATACTTGTTTACATCATAATTTTCCGATTAATGATTTTACATTTTGTGATTATCAAAACGTAGAGATATCGAAAAATATTAATAACGTGTTTAGGCATTATTTATATCAACAGTACATATACATATATCGACTAATAGTAAGCACATGACTGAGAAGCAACTCAAAGCACATGGATACCGCTAAGCTAAAAGTAATTTGACCATTTGGGACACATTATGGTTCACCATGGCCGATGTTATAGAGGGAGATGGTTATCTTGCAGTTACGGGAACCTGGAGACCCTTAGACAGCCCTTGTATTATTATTGTTGTTTATGCGCCTCAGTGTTTCCACAAAAAGAAACACCTTTGGTCCACCATTAAAAATCTCATTACTTAACATAACTCACTCTCCATTATTTTTGGTGACTTCAACGAAGTCCGAAATGAGTCCGAACGAATGGGTACAAATTTTTGTCGAAGGGGCGCTTCACTCTTTAATAAGTTCATATCAAATTCTGGGCTCACTGATCTTCCTCTAGGCGGCATGCGATTCACGCATATGAACAATCAAGGATCTAAGCTAAGTAAGTTGGATCGTTTCCTCGTGTCACACCAATTTTTGGATAATTGGCCTTCCTCACACGTTCTTGCTTTGGTAAGGGAATTCTCTGACCACTCTCCAATTCTCCTCCAAAATTCTATTTTCGATTATGGACCAGTGCCCTTTAAGTTTTATAACAGTTGGATGCTCAATAAAGACTTTGAATCCGTTCTTTGTAACTCTTGGTCCTCTTCGGGTTCATGGGTTAATTCTACCAAGGCCACTGTCTTTAAAAAGAAACTCCAGTTACTTAAATCGAATCTCAAGGATTGGAGAAAAGAGGTTAATCCCGTGAAACAGCCTCTGCTGCCTCGCTTCGAGAAAAAATTTCCTCCATTGACATCAAAGCTGAAATTGGTCCTCTTACTTCTGATGAGGTAATTACCAGGGCTATGTTGGTTAAAGATCTAGGTGCTTTGGAAGATGGCAAGGCTAAGGACCTAAGACAAAAATCTAAGTCTAAATGGGCTCTAGAAGGCGATGAAAATTCACGTTTCTTCCATGGGATAATCAATAACAAGATAAATCGCTCTAGAATCAATGGCCTAAATATTCAAGGGTCTTGGGTAACGGATCCGACTTGCATCAAAAGTCATGTCTTACACTCTTTTGAATTAAAATTCAGTAAGGATCACACTCCAAGGCCAAGCTTTTCGAGTAACCTCTTCAAGCAAATCTCTTCAAGTGATTCGTCATACCTTGATCAACCTTTTAGTGATGACGAAATAAAAGACGCGGTTTGGAATTGTGGTAGTGATAAAGCCCCCGGTCCGGATGGGTTTACATTTAAGCTTTTCAAGAAGTATTGGGATGTTATTGGTGGAGACATCCTTTCGTTTGTTAAAGAATTCGAGACCACGGCTTGCATCCCAAGAGGTTGTAATTCCTCCTTTTTCACTCTTGTGCCTAAAGTTGATGACCCGATTGTTATTGGTGACTTTAGACCAATTAGTCTAATCGGTTGCCAATATAAGATCATTGCAAAAGTTCTTGCAAACCGGCTTGCTAATGTCATTTCATCAGTTGTTGGTGAAGTTCAAATGGCCTTTATCAAGGGTCGCCAAATAATTGATGGGCCACTCATGGTTGATGAAATTATTTCTTGGGCTAAATTGAAGAAAAAAAAGCTTTTCATGCTCAAAGTAGACTTTGAGAAGGCCTTTGATACCTTAAATTGGTCATTCTTGGATTCTACTATGTCTCAAATGGGATTTAGCCATAAGTGGAGGAAATGGATCCATTCTTGCCTTGATTCGGCATTCGCTTCGGTTCTCATTAATGGGTCACCTACTTCAGAGTTTAAGTTACATCGTGGTCTTCGCCAAGGTGACCCACTTTCTCCACTTCTTTTCATTTTAGCAATCGAGGCTCTTAATGTAGCCTTTATTGAAGCTAAAAATAAAAACTTCTTCCATGGAGTAGAAGTAGGAGTTGATAAGGTCCATGTTTCTCACCTCCAATTTGCGGATGATGCACTTATATTGGGTGATTGGTCTAAGCCTAATATTGAGAACTTGTCTAGAATCCTCACTTACTTTCATCTAGCATCCGGCCTCAAAGTTAACTTCAACAAGAGTAAACTCTTTGGCATTGGTACCTCCCAACTTGAGCTCAACTCTTTTGCTACCGCTATCGGGTGTGTTCCTTCTCATTTCCCGTGTACTTACTTGGGTCTTCCTATTGGCGCCAACATGGCAAGATGTGCAAAGTGGGACCCCCTAATTGATCGATTTCACCAGCGTTTATCTAGTTGGAAAGCAAGAACCCTCTCATTTGGTGGTCGTTTAACCTTATGCAAATCCGTATTGGGAAGTTTGGGGGTGTATTACTTTTCTACTTTTAAGGCACCTAAAACGGTTATTAATAAGTTTGAAGGTATCCGTAGGAAATTCTTTTGGGGTGGGTCTTCAGATTCTTATAAAATTCCTTGGATTGCTTAGGATAAGGTCATCTCTTCTCCTAAACAAGGTGGTCTCGGAATTGGTAGCTTAGTAGTAAGTAACCAAGCTTTGTTGGCCAAATGGTGGTGGAGATTCTTTATTGAAGATAATGCCTTATGGTGCAAAGTTATTCGCTCCATTCATGGTCCTCAAGGAGGTCTACATGATACATCCTTGATTCGAAGTAAATCAGGTCCATGGTATCGAATTGCTAAGCTTAAGGATGACCTTCTCAATGACTATGGGATTAACTTGCCCTTGATCTTCAAGAAAAAGATTGGTAACGGGGAGTCTACATGTTTTTGGTTGGATAATTGGTTGGGCGGTCCTACTCTAAAAGAAACCTTCCCTCACATTTTTCGGTTAGACAATCAACCGAATTGCTTGGTTTGTGATCGGGTTCCTGATACTACTAATGGACCAAGCGATGCAAATACTCTAAGCCCTAACACCCCTGTCCATTCCAGCAACATTTTACCCCCTAATCTCCACTTTACTTGGGCATGGACAAGGCCTATTAGATCCAATATTGAGCAAGCTGAGATTGTGGATATTTCAAACATGCTGTCTAATTTGGTTCTTTCACCCTCCTGTGACATTTGGGAGTGTATTATTGATGATACAAGAAGCTTTTCGGTTAAAGGTTTGAGGACTCGCATTACAAATACTACTATCGCTTTGGATCAAAATCATCCAAGATGGAACAAGTTAGTTCCTATCAAAGTCAATATAGCTTCTTGGAGGATCGCCAAAGGGAGACTCCCAACAAAAATCAACCTTGACTTGAGAGGTATTGACCTTCACTCGGTTCGTTGCCCTCTTTGTGATGATGATTTAGAGACGGAAGAACACCTATTCATTCACTGCCGCATTGCAAAACAAGTTTGGTTAGACGTCTTAAGATGGTGGAATCTCTCCAATGCTAACTTCTCAACCATCAATGAATTGTTCTCCCTTGTTGATCATGTTCATCTCACACCCAACCTGATAGGCTGTTTTAATGCAGTGATTCACACAACCCTCTGGTTCCTTCGGCGTGCAAGAAATGAATTGGTCTTTGCTTCCAAGCATCCGAATAAGGATCTAATCCTCAACGACATCAAACATTACTCTTACACTTGGATTTCTAGCAGACTTAAGAATTGTTCCCTTAATTGGATAGAGTGGTTTTGCAATCCTTGTAACACTCTATTCTCCACTTTGTAACTATGTTTTTCTAGCTCCTTGGTAGTTTTTAATCAAATTGTTGTTCGAAAAAAAAAAGTAATTTGACCAATAGTTGTTGAGTCGTTGTATTTAAATAACTTTTAGGTACACACATTCTTACATAATAATATAAACAAATTTCTGATATCACCAATAGTTAAAATCAATCCTATTAACAATAAGAAATAACAATTTGTACCAAATGAAAGCTTAATTTTTCAAACAACAACAATCCCGAATCCCGCCGAAATAAGTTTTTTTTCTCCTCTATATCATCTTACAAAAAACCCCTGTGCCCTAATGACTTCACCAAAACAAACAACAACAAAAGTAAAAATTTTTAAACAATCGAACACACGGATTCAAGTTTATACACAGTACAATCAGGTTAAAAGTTTGGGGGTAATTTTTTAAATACCCCACAAGTACAAGGGTGCTCACCCTAAATGACTCAAAAAAAAATTTCCCCAAATATCCCATGGGAGAGGGTCGCCCAAATATCTTGGCGGATCTCTTAAAATTGTGACATGTGTCCCTATATATGTCCCCACCAAGTACTAACACAATACTACTTTATACATGTACTTTTTTGAGCGACTGGGGACCACATTCTTGGGCGACCGGTCTTTTTTGTCTTTTAGTCAAAAAGTATAGTCTTTTTATATTTTATATAGTACATATTTGTTGGGCGACTGGGTCCCACTATTGTTTATTCTTGAGCGACTTATTTTTTTATCTTTTTATGAAAATTTTGTTAACTACATTTTTGGTCCTCCTTGTTTGCTTGCTATTTTATTTTGGTCACACATCTTATTTTCTTAAAATACAAAAACACTTTATAACATTCAACAACTACCATCTCCGGTCACACCACCTCCGCCACCACTGACACCACCACCACCACCACCAACCACCCACCCACCGAACACCCTACAAAAACCGTTTTTATCACATTAAATTTGCAAGAATTTTTTAATTAATCATATAAGCATGATTACCTCTTTCTTTAGAGAAAATCATATGAACCAAGTCAAAGATATCATTGTCAATTTCCAGAACTTGCAAAAACAACTCAAAGAATCTATCCAATGCTTCGCATATACTACAGTACTAGCTAGCTAATCAAAACTGATATTTAAAAAAGAAAGATACTCTGGCCAAGATGGTTTACATTTTGTGATCAAATAAAAAGATCAACTTGATTGCATTACTAGAACGTTAAATGAGACACAAATGCATCAACAAAAGAATTGTCACTTTTCTGTTTAACATAGTCCCTAACAAGTTACCATTTTGACAACTAGTGTTGTTTTAAGATTGACAGTAAAACATTTCCTTCACAAAGATAAATTTATGCATAATGCAACACGTCTCATACTAACAAAGCTGACTATTTGGTATTCACCATCCAGTTTGACTCTTGTAGATCTCTTCAAACGTGGTATAGAACATTTGCAGCCGCTCTTTAAGCAAAGTCTTGGAGATTGAACCTGAATTACCAGAATGATGTAGCCCCTCGTCTCTAAGTAGACTCAAGATCGAGCTCCAAGTATAGTCATATTTTCAATTCGGGCCCACTGGCCCACAGTCGAGAGCTCACGAGCTCCAGAAAGGTTCTAGGTACATCGATCTATCGAATCGGCAAAGAAAATGTCTCGCCGGAAAATTTCCGGCGATGGTGGTTGCCGGACGGCGGCGGGGTTTTGGCCGGAGAAGAAAGCGGCGAGGGGTGGGGGTGAGAGAGAGAGTGTGTGTTATATGTGGGTTTATATATTTTTGAGGAGGACTAAACGTGTACAAACGAAAGTCAAGGGGTCGTCCAAGAAATATAGTTAACTTTTTTACTAAAAGACAAAAAAGACCAGTCGCCCAAGAAATGTGGTCCCCAGTCACTCAAGAAAGTACCTGATATGAGTGGTACTATGTAAGTACATGGTAGGGGACACTTGGCATAATTTTAGGAGATCCGCTCAAGATATTTGGCCGACCCTTTCCCATGAGGTATTTGGGGAAAAAAAAATCTTTGGGCATTAAGGGTGAGCACCCTTGTACTGTGGGCCTAAAAGTTTTGGTTTCATGAAGTGGTTCTCAATTTTCGATTACAACCGTTCTAAAAGTGTGATTGTGAAAATTGATAACGAAACAATCATACACAGAAATGATGCTCACAATACAAATATAAATGATTTTTAATAAAAATTACATGCTTACGAAGTTCATTAGACAATAAGTTATATATTGACACAAGTCGGCTTTCAATCAAAACCATTAAACTTTGATTATCTTAAATAATACTCTTTTTTAAATCAGTCGGTTTCAAATTCACCTATTTTAACCCGAACACATTTTGACCACTTACCAAACCCGCACGTATTGCCACCTTTATTTCAAATTTTGCCCATTAGGACCGGCTATTTTTCTTTTGGGCTAATTGCACCAAAATGTATCATAGTTGTCACCATTTCCTACTATATGTATCAAACTAATTTTTTTGCAACTATCACTACTAAACTCACTTTTTGGCCCTTTTGTGTGCATTTTTTGACCCTCCCATCCGGTTTGGACAGGGTGGACAAGTTACCAGCCACATCAACTTTTATTTCATTTTTTTTCCACCAACTCTGACAAACCTCTCTTGCTTCTTCTACTTTCATCTGCAAATTAACAATTACGTTAACTTTCACACACACACAGATTCCCTTTTATTCGGTCAACACAATACCTACTCTTTCACTTCACCCAATCTTCTTCCCCATTCGATCTACTCTGCCAAAGAAAAAAATAATAATAATAATACCATCTCCCATTCGATCCATCCATGCGCACCATCAAAATACTCAATGTATCACTCTTGTCTTCCCCAAGCTGCATCGAAGACCCAAACCACTCTACAAGGGTCGAATAATATCGGACCCGAGGTATAGAAAGGAGGGATCACCAATAATGGTGAAACACCATCTTGGGTATGTCGAAGGTGGGTCAAGATTAACCATGGGTTGTCCTTTAAAAATCCCTCCAACTCCAGCCACCTCCACTCGCGGGCGGTGAAGGTCCAGGCAGTCGAGAAACACCGGAATTCGCCAGAAAAACAATGAAATCCAACCGCGAGGTGGTGGCGCGTGACAGCTCCAGTGATGGTCCGGGTTGTGGGGTTTGTGTCCGAGAGTGAGGTGTAGATGATTGGATTGTTTGATTTTGGCTATTGAAGATGGTGGTGGTGATGTATAATTTAGAGGGAGAGAAAAACGGGGGGAGGAGAGTAAGAAGGATCTAGGCACATGTATAAAAAAAATGGGTTACTGATAGAGAAGGTAACATACAACACAAACAATGCAGAAAATGTAACTTTAATGTAGATAGATGCAAAAATTTTAGTTTGATACATATAGTAGAAAATGGTGACAACTATGATACATTTTAGTGCAATTAGCCCATTTCTTTTTCTTTTCTTTTTTTTTTCTTTCTTTTTTTTTTTTTTTTTTTTTTTTTTTTTTTTGGTCACTTTTTATGAAGTTTTGATAAAGGATTATCAATTTCAAAGCTGGCAATATATAGCGTGTTAGACCATAAAAGGGACATAGTCCAATCCATGTTTAGCGTTTTCACTATAGTCTACAGAAATATTGATTTCGATTAGAATTAACCTCTACATGCTACGCATACCTGTCAGTAGAGTAGAGGTAGTACTTGCTTATTCAAACTTAAACAGCTAATGTCTTTGATATTAGTTTCGTGGTCAACTTAGATAGCATTTGTAGTTGTAACACCCCCAAATTCACGCAGTAGAATGCAATATGTGAGTGTAACGTCATAGTATAAGAACACAAGATATAGGAGAACGACCTCTATATGACTCCTTTTAAAAATACTTGTTTGATAAATATTAAACAAGGTTTTAAAGTCACACAATACCAAGAGTTTTCAAATCCAAATAAATAAGGTTTCAAATGTTATCGAACATAAAGTAAATGCATAAGTCTTTCAAATGATGCGACCCGGATGCTCATGCTCCAAGCCATGCCTTATGATAATCAATTGCCTGAGAAATATATGCTAAAATGGTCAACAATAATGTTGGTAAGTTCATAGATTTTATGTAAATGTAAAAGAGAACAACAACCGTGAAACCCTAACCGCGACCTAAAAATATAAGTCGTTTTACGAAGTATGCAACATGTACTATATGCGTATGTGTTTTATGAAGTTTGACACCTTTATATACTTGTAGTGAGGTTTAAACAAGTTACGTAAGTCGGTCGTTCAAGAAATATGTTCAAAACGTGTTTTAGTTACTTAGAAACCCTAGAAATTTCAAGTTATATAAGTTACGTTTAACCCGTCTTGGAAAGCGTGTATCTAACTCATTTTAAGTCCGTTTTCCTCGTTAAACTCCCTAAATGTAGATGAACATGTCTACTATCATTATTTTAAAGTTCTGTTTCGAGAAAATAAGTGTCAAGTGTCAGTTTTCATCAAAACAAAATTTAGGACAGCGGTGTCTTATTTTCAGAAAATTTTCCTCTTAATCGGGTTATTACTCGCTCGTTTTCTAAAGAAGGTAATTGTTTAAAATGGCCTAGGTTCATCGTTTTCGAGTCTATTTTCCAACTATTGCAGCCTCTCGGCTTGGTTATTCACCAATTATCTTATAAAGTCAAAAACGTAACAAGGTACAAAAGCTGTTGTAATTTCAGAAAACATAACAAGGACTCGATTTTACTGTACCCGGAAAGGTATGAGAGTGCTCTATGAATGTTCCAACTAGCGCGACTACCCAAAATGCTCTTAGGTTAGGGACTTTTACACAAACTTACTAGTTTACTCTTTTTCTTGTCGGTATTGAGTAATCTTTTCGTGTGATTTTTAAAAAAATATCAAATCAACTCCAATGACCACGAAATTTGGCAGAGATCAACGTAAGGCATGTTGGATTTTAACTAGCATGTTCAACATCTAATTAAATAAACACATCAAGAATACTAGCGGAAGCAAGATCGTATTTAACACGTATAAAGAATTACATAAAAGTAAATAGGGAACGTACCGTTTGTTCTTCTCTTCTCTTCTAATCACAAGATCAAGAATAAGGATTAACGTGGAACCCCTTACCGTTTTGTTCCACAATCCAAGAATTACTATAGTGAGTAATTACCAAATTCTTATACACACGTACTATAACCGATCAAGCAATGATGCTAGTGATTAGACACGTAAAACCAAAACAAGATTTTGCTACACAAAAACTTAAGGATCGATCTAATATAATTAGATCCGATCGGTTTGTAGTTAAAGAGAGAAAATACAAAGCTTTAAGGGTTATAGTATTGCACAAGATCACCAAACAAATAACCCTTGCATGTGTATTTATAGTGTGGGATTTCTTGGTCACCAAGCCAAGTGATTTAGGGTTTCTAAACCCTTATGTCGACCGGCCATAGGAGTGCTCACCAAGCATTCTAGATTCTTCCATCCCAATTTCACTAATAGTCCTTTAACTATTCCTTAACGGTCGTTAGTCAACACCGTTAGTTTACATAACGTCCATTATGTCTCATATCGTGTCCAAATAATTAATATATACAATAAATATAAATATTAATTATTTACTTGATCATCATACGTAAAGTGTGCAATCCCTCGGTCCCGTGTTCGAATCTAGACATACACATTAATATTTTTCCATTTAACTCTAATAGCTCCCACTTGGAAATCTATTAAAAGTGTAATGACATTGGTTAGCGTCTAGCAACACACCAATGCCCCTAGAATAACTCGGGTGTGTGGTCTCCTGGAAAAACCACGTGATGATAACTCATCATGCTTATCCTTTTGTTTCTAATACTACATTAATAAAGATATGGATCTTGTTAGCATTTAATTTATGCTATTTAGGAAGTGATGGTCATTTGTAGTCTCGAATTAAATTGTCATGTATAATATGTATTATAGGTAGTGGGCTAGTAGTATTAGAACTATTAGTGTATCAAATGTATAAGTGTAATACATTTTACTTAGCCCACTTTGAGTCCTAAAGTCAAGATCCATGTTAAAGCCCACAAAGCCCATCTTTGTTGGCTGTGAAACGTACAAAACCACACACACTCTATCCTTAACAGTATGCCTCATTCAAGATAAGAAAAAGAGTGTGTGTGTGTGTATCCAAGTCCTCCCTAGTCTTTGTATTATCTTTCATATTAATGAATATAATCATTTGACTAGAAATAACCATATGATCCATACAACTCTATTTCTTATTGTTCTTAAGTGATTGTGAGTGTCATCATCAAGTGCTTGTGTGTATGATAAAGAAGAGATTTGTGGTGTAACAAGTGGTATACATGAGCCAATCTTCAAGGTAGAAGGTTTGTATATTTGGTTTGTTTAAAAAAATAACCCACTGTTAGTTTTTTGCTTCTATAAAAACGTGACCAAGGTGTTTTTTTTTGGAATACTCAAAAATCATTTGCAAGGTTGTGGTTGTCATACTCAGTGAGTATTTTGTTTTGGTGAAAAGAAAAAGACACTGCACTTTTGGTGTTCTTATCCATTTTGATCGAAAGATATTTAAGGTTGAAACACTTTATGTGTTTATGAATATTATATGTTTAATATCTTTGATTTGATTGGTTGAAAGTTGGTACAAGAAGTGCTAAAGTGTCAGGTTTATTGCAAGTTGGTGAAAAGTTACAAGATATCACGTGGGAAGTGACACAAAAGTCAACAAAAGTGGCCAAATAGCAGAATTTTCTCGCAATTGTCCTTCAGTCTCGCAATTCAGGCATTCTGTCGCAATTCCAGTACTTTGTCGCAATTCAGATACTGTCTCGCAATCGATTCTATCGCAATTGGTGTCTTTTATCGAAATTGGGTCTCGCAATTGGCAAACCTCTATCGCAATTCATCTTATCGCAATTGCATGCTGGTCTCGCAATTCATCATTTTATCGCAATTGAGCACTGTTTCGCAATTCAGAGGTTTTCTCGCAATTGTATATCGCAATTCAAGTTGAATCTCGCAATTGGGGCTGTTCTTTCGGAATTGGTCTCGCAATTCATTGTTAGTCTCGCAATTGGAGCTATTTTATCGAAATTGGTCTCGCAATTCACATTTTGGACTCGCAATTGATGCAATTTTCGGAATTGGCAACTTTAGTCCTTGCACTTTCAGCTGCAATAGGATATCTTTCGGATTTGACACTTTTGGCCCTCGCAATTGTGATTAAAAGACTTCAAAGTTAGATAACTTTCAAGGATTTGATTCGAACGTAATTTCGTCAACTCGAAAGTGAACTCGGTATTTTTACTCTTGTATAAGAGTGTAAAATACTTCGACAAACGGTTATCTAACCTTTTGTATAAAAGTGTTAGATTTTATATAAATTATCGATTTATATAAATTAGATATCTTTCTATCTAAATTGATATTTTGCCATAATTTTTATAAATTTTGGTCAAATTGAAATTTCTATAGAAATTGTCGAGTTTATCTAAATTGTAATTTACATAACTTTTGTCGAAATAGTAAACTTTTGACTTTGTCTTAATTATACTTGAATCAAGTTCCGTAACGTTATTTAATTTGTTACAACATCAACGATCATCAACAACAAACCAAAGCATCACATCAACAACCAAGATCAAGTTCAACCTTCAACGAAAACAACTTCTATTTTGTTGAATCGATCCTCAATCCACTTTATCCTACAATATTGTAAAGATGACTACACAACAAGACATTCATGCCGCAGGTTCAGAAAACCGACCTCCAATGTTAGAAAAAGGTGGTTATCTCCCATGGACCAGTCGTATGAAAAGGTACATGAAAACCAAGCCTCTAGGACAAGGTAAACTCCTGATCAAATCCATAGAGGAAGGTCCATTCGTACCTCGCCAGATTCAAGTTACAGCTGGGAATCCTAATGCATCACCTCCAATTAAAGCAACCTTTCGAACTCAAACGGAAGAGGAATACACATTGGCAGATCAGAAGCAAATTGAAGCAGACGACATGGCAATGCATTTAATCCAACTGGGTTTACCACAAGAAATATTCTGTGCTGTAGACAGTTGTGAAACTGCTTATGCAATGTGGGAACGCGTCAGAAGACTCTGTTATGGTACAGACATTGGTAAACAAGACGTGGAAAACAAGCTTCTGACTGAATGGGAGAAGTTCACATCCACTCCAGCTGAGCAGATTGAATCTTACTACACACGGTTTTGTACTCTAATGAATGAGTTGATCAGACACAGTTTGGATCATAAACCAATTGTTCAGAACATCAAGTTCATCAACAACCTTCCAGAAGAATGGGGACGATACGTTACTATTGTCAACCAAACTCAAAACCTTCACGAGGTGAACTATAATCAGCTCTATGACTTTCTAAAACAAAACCAAAAAGAGGCAAATGAAGTCAGAACAGAGAAACAAGCTAAACAACAAGATCCTCTTGCACTCATAGTCCAAACACCTACACCTGCAACAGTCAGTGCACAACCATCATCATCGTCATCCACTCAGCAATTCATGCAACAACAGTATATTCCACAATCACCATTCTACCCACAACAACAACATGTAATCCCACAACAACAATACCCGCAACACCCAGATCAATATGATCAGGATGAGTCAACTGATGCTTTGACTCAAGCTTTTGCCTACCTATCAAAAGCATTCCAAGGACGTTACTCCACACCCACCAACAACAATCAACGAATCTCATCGAACACTCGCAACAAGCAGATTGCACAGCCGAGTTTCAACATGGGACAACAAGGGCAGATGGTTGGGGGATATGGGAATCAGCAGGGATATGCTCCAAGATATCAGATGGGTAATCAGAATGCAGGGCAGTATGTTGGTAATCAGATGGGTCAGTTTGCAGGGAATCAGATGGGTAATGCTGTTGGTAATCAAAGGGTACAGAATGCTGGGAATCAGTTTGGGAATGTTGCTCAGGGAGCTGGGAATAGGAATCAGGGTAATGTGATGAAGTGCTTCAACTGTCAGGGTGTTGGTCATATGGCTAGGAACTGTCCAGACAAGCCGAATAAAAGGGATCCAGCGTATTTGCAGAAAGCATTAATGTTGGCAAACAAGGAAACGGCTGGGCTTCAGTTGAGTGCAGAAGAGAATGACTTCATGGCTATTATGGATCAATCTGAAGATCAAGAGGACATCGATGCAAACTGCATTTTTATGGCTAATCTTCAGGAGGCAAAGTACGACACAGACTCAGAAGCACCTCCTGCTTTTGACACTAATGCGGTTTCTGAGGTACAACCATATGCTACATGTCACAATAATGAAATGTTTGATATGTCACCTCAAAATGAACAGCATCCTGAGACTCCTAATCTCATTTACGATACATATATGGACGAACCAAGTTGTAGTAATACTAATTTGGTAACTCCAGATATGGATCCTAATGATGAATTCGAGTCACAGCATACTGATAATGATGAGGAAACACGTGCTATGTTTGAATCATTATTGCATAATTGTAGTATTGAAATTGAGAAAGTTAAAACGGTCAATCGCGAGGTTAAGGCCGCGAATGAAAAATTGACCGCTGAGCTTGAGAGTTATAAGGTGAATGCACAAGCTTATGATTTTCATAACGAAAAACAGTCAGAACTTGAGGTTAGCTTAAGAGATTCTGAGTTAAGAGAGAAACATTTGCAAATAAAATTTGACACTCTCGATGTTAAGTTGAATTTGCAAATCAAATCTCTTAACAAAGACATTTCTGAACTAACCAACCAACTTTCAAACCAAAAATCAACTTATTCCAATCTTGAAAAAGAAAAGAAGGAGTTGAATGAAAGGTTTTCAAAATGTGAAAAAGATCTTCAAAAAGAGATCACTGACAAAAAGGAAACCATTGCAAAGTTGGAAGATTTACTTGTAAAAACGGGTCATTCTGCACAAACAATTAACTTGTTAATAAACGATCCAAACCCGATTTTACATACATTAAAGAAAACGGCTATCGGTTATGAAAACCCTTATTATCTCAAGAAAGCTCAAAAAAATCAGAATGTGTTATATAATGGTAGTGTGCTAAATGATAATCATGATCCGATTGAGATTTATGATTCGGATGAAACGATTGAGCGTACTGAAAAGAGACGAGTCAAAATGAAACAAATGAACCCAGAAATTAAACCAATTGACTATAAAGAAGCAAACAAACTTGCTGGGGTTCATCTTGTTAAAAAAGAGTCACCTCTGTTTTTTCAAAAACCAGTGGTCTTCACAAAACAAAAAGCTGTCTCAAATCATCTGTCTAACATCGAACAAATGGCATCTAAAAACACTTATGAATCAAGTGCAGCTAGACTATATTTGGTTGATCTTAAACAGAGAATTGAAACACTTCAAAGTATTGTGGCATCCAAACTAAACAGTAACAAAAACGACTGGTTTTCAAGATTTCAGACTGAACTAAAAGGAATGTTTGAACAAGACATTAATCCACACATTGATGCAATCTATGCGGTTGTTCAAAATGTGGAATACAATCTTTTGAAAGAGTCAGCAGAATTCGTTAAGGACCACAAATCCTTAGTGAATGAAGCCAATGAATACTTGGAACACATAAAAGTTTTGGAAATGCAAAATGACTCTCTCTCTTTCGAATCTCTATCGACCGATATCATGTCTATTATTTTCCAAACATATTCTGTGGAGGATGATGAAACACTTCGAGCTGAGACTTCTCAAATTGTTGAAAAATATGAAAAGGCGCTTTTGAAACTTGAAAAACAAAATTGCACATATTTTAAACAACTTGATACGAAAAAGGAAGAATGCAAGTATGACAAATTGTCGTATGAGCGTTCTTACAAAAACATGCAAGATCAAATAAATCTTTTGAAGTCTCAGCTTGCAAGTCAAAAAGGGCAGGGTGAGGAATCTACGGGTATTGCACCATTAACCCCCTTGCCTAATGAGAAACAAAAAGGGAAAGCTGTTGTCAAGAACACTAATGTGATAGCACCTGGCCTTTATAGGATTAGTCCCACTACTGCGTCTGCCTCTACATCTAAAACATATAGGGCGATAGACAAAAGTATTAAAGATAATCCATGCGAGATTAGGAATGCTAAAACAACATCTCAGGACAACAACATAAATTCTAATGAGTGTGCCTTACCTTCTACAGGATTAGAAAGCAACTCTAGGAGCAAACGACAGACTAGGAGCAATAACAAGAAACCTAGTGTCTCGCCTGTTTCTGAGAGTCCAAGCAAGAAAGTAGAAGAACACCCTAGGAATTTAAAGCTTTCTAAGAAGAAACATGTATCATCTAGTTGTAATGATAAGACTCCTGTTTCTAATGCATGTAATGATTCTGCTTGTTTAATGCAAAAGAAATCTTTGTCTGTAAATGCTTGTGATGATAATGTTTCTAATGAGGTGAAAAAGAATGATATGCCTGAACAGAAAAAGGGTCCTTTAGTAACTAAGGCTAAGTCTAGATACATTCGAAGACTTATTGCAAAAGCTAGGAACACCACTAGCAGCCTATTGCCTAAGGATCACTCTAAGTTTTGTGCATGGAAACCAACGGGTAGAATGTTCACACCTAAGAATGGCACACTAGAAATAGTTCCCACTGCATCTAAGGAAACCATCTCTAAGTGTGATTCACCTGTTACAACTAACCCCTTGGAACCAAATGTTACACGGTTTCCATATACAAATTCTTCTGTTCTTCTCAGGTCATTGAAATCTGTCTTTGGATCGTCGACTCGGGTTGCTCCAAGCACATGACCGGGAATCTGAAGCTGCTGATCAATTTTGTGTGGCAGTTCATGGGGACTGTACGTTTTGGGAATGATCATGTTGCAGCTATTCTGGGTTATGGAGATCTTCGGTTTGGAAATTATCTGATCACTCGGGTTTACTATGTCGAAGGGTTGGGACACAATCTGTTCTCTGTCGGACAGTTTTGTGATGCTGATTTAGAGGTTGCATTTTGGAGAAACACTTGCTTTGTCAGGAATTTGGTTGGGGATGATCTCTTAATTGGGGATCGTGGCACCAATCTTTATGCAATTGACATAAACCAAATGGCCTCTTCATCACCTATTTGTCTCATGACCAGGGCAGGTGAAACAAAATCCTGGTTATGGCACAGACGTTTGTCCCATCTGAACTTTGACACGATCAACAAGCTTGCCAAAGACAACATAGTCTCCAGTCTTCCTAAATTCAAATACACCAAAGAACACCTATGTCCATCATGTGAGCAGGGAAAGAGCAAAAGAGCAACATATAAACCTAAACCCGTACCTAGTTCGGTTGATAGGTTGCATTTGTTGCACATGGACTTATGTGGCCCGATGAGAGTTCAAAGCATCAATGGGAAGAAGTATATTCTTGTAGTTGTCGATGACTATTCAAGATATACTTGGGTAAAGTTTTTGAGATCAAAAGATGAAGCTCCAAGCACCATCATCACCTTTCTGAAGCGGATTCAAGTTCTACTTCAAGCTCCAGTTAGGATAGTAAGAACGGATAATGGCACGGAATTCGTTAATCAGGAGTTAAGAACATTCTTTGAAGAAACTGGTATTACTCACCAGACATCAGCTGTTAGAACTCCACAGCAGAATGGGGTAGTTGAAAGAAGGAACCGAACCCTTGTTGAAGCTGCTCGCACTATGCTGATTTATTCTAGTGCACCGTTATTTCTATGGGCTGATGCTGTGTCTACTGCTTGTTTTACTCAAAACCGATCCCTAATCCATCCAAGATTCAATAAAACACCATACGAACTTGTCAACAACCGAAAACCGGATATTTCTTATCTTCATGTATTTGGCGCTTTATGCTATCCAACAAATGACAGGGAAGATCTGGGAAAGTTGAAGGCTAAGGGTGATATTGGAATCTTTATTGGGTATTCTGAAAACTCGAGGGCATTCAGGGTGTATAACAGGAGAACGAAAAAGATAATGGAGACGATGAACGTGAAGTTTGATGAAATTTCACAAATGGCTTCTGAGAGACTCGCTCTAGAACCCGCGCTTAACCCGATGACTTCCGGACATATCAGTTCGGGACTCGCACCTCAAGGAGCTCAATCAATTCATGATGAACAACCCACATCTCAAGAAATGGATAATTTCTTCGAGTTCATGTACGATGAATACTATGGTGGCGCTTCGAAAAATGCATCTAACCAACATTCCGCCGCATCCACTCAACAACCACCACCACCACCATCAAATCCAGATGCATCCACAACATTTGAAGCTGGCGCACCACCTCCCTCACCATCAACATCATCTACATTTACTCCTGCAACTCCATTCATTGAAATTGTTCTACCAAGAATTGATGAGCAAGAACAAAATAAGGCTGTGTTAGACGATGAAGTCTTTGAAAACCCGTTTGGAACGGAATCTGGTGAATCATCTTCCAGATTACATGAACCGACTAACACGCAGTTATTCAGTCCAAGGTATCCTTCAACTCTACAGTGGACAAAAGACCATCCGATTGAACAGGTTATTGGTGAACCCTCAAGACCAATTCAGACGAGAAAACAACTTTATACCGATTTCGACATGTGCATCTATGTCTGCTCAGTCAGTCTCATAGAACCTAAGAACATTCGGGAAGCAATGGCAGATAATGCCTGGATTGAAGCGATGCAGGAAGAACTTCTTCAATTTCAAATCCATGACACCTGGGATTTAGTTCCTCGACCAATTGACAAACTAGTCATTGATCTTAAGTGGTTATGGAAAAACAAAAAGGATGAAGAAATGACTGTGATTCGCAACAAGGCTCGTCTGGTGGCAAAGGGATTCAGACAAGAAGAAGGGATAGATTTTGAAGAGTCATTCACACCGGTTGCAAGGCTTGAAGCTGTCAGGATTTTCTTAGCTTATGCCGCTCACAAGAACATCACGGTTTATCAGATGGACATCAAGACAGCGTTCTTGAATGGAACTCTGAAGGAAGAAGTGTATGTGAGTCAACCAGACGGTTTCGTTGACAAAGATCATCCGGAATACGTCTACAAGCTAAAGAAGGCAATCTATGGTTTGAAACAAGCCCCACGGGCGTGGTATGACGAGTTATCATCTTTCTTGTTGTCAAATAATTTCACCAAAGGAACAATTGATCCGACCTTGTTTACAAGAAAATACAAAAATGACATTTTGATTGTTCAGATTTATGTGGACGACATAATATTTGGGTCCACTAATCCGACACATTCAAAACATTTTGAAAATCTCATGAAAAGCAAATTCGAAATGTCCATGATGGGTGAATTAAAATTCTTTTTAGGCTTACAAATTCATCAATCCCCACGTGGAATTTTTCTTAATCAAGCTAAATACACAATTGAGATTTTGAAAAAACATGGAATGGACAATTGTGACTCTGTTGGTACTCCTATGGTCACTTCACCAAAAATTGGCGCTGACCTATATGGGAAACCCATGGATCCGAAGAAATATCGGAGCATGATTGGTTCTCTCATGTACCTAACTGCAAGCCGACCAGATATACATTTTGCTGTGTGTTTATTAGCACGGTTTCAGGCAAGGCCTACCGAACTTCACCTCCAAGAGGTTAAACGGATCTTTAGATACCTACGAAGAACCATTAACATGGGACTTTGGTATCCAAAGGATTCGGAGTTTACACTAATAGCCTTTTCAGATGCTGATCATGCTGGATGCCAAGTAACAGCAAAAAGTACATCAGGCGGAGCGCAATTTCTGGGAGAAAAGCTAGTAGGCTGGTCGTCAAGAAAACAAGATTGCACTGCTTTATCAACAGCAGAGGCCGAGTATGTGTCTCTATCTGCGTGTTGTGCTTAAGTCCTTTGGATGAGAACACAACTCACGGATTATGGTTTCTCTTTCAACCGCATACCTTTGTATTGCGATTCAAAAAGTGCCACAGCCATCTCGTGCAACCCAGTGCAACACTCAAAGACCAAGCATATTAGAGTCCGCTACCACTTCATAAAAGAGCACGTTGAAGAGGGTACTGTTGAATTGTTTTTCGTTAAGACTGAATACCAGCTCGCCGATCTATTTACTAAGGCCCTCCCAAAAGAGCGGTTTGAAAACTTAGTTCGTCGAATTGGAATGCGAAGCCTAACTCCCGAAGAGTTAGAAAGTCTTCTCGAATCATATTGATTTATATATCAACAAGCTTCGCATATAAATATTTTTGTAAATATATACATGTTAATATCTATACTGTAAATATATAAAAATTTTAAAAAGCCATAAAAAATATAAAACATCAAAAAACAAAATATTTCTTCTCACGACATGTCTCTTGTCTAATCAATATTCTGTACGTACTTAGAAATGTCATTCAACAATGATACGGGTATTTACAGATGCTTGAGCGAGAGTTATTTTTTATGTTTTTCCAAAACATGTCGTTTCTCAAAATTCTTCATTAAGGCTTTCGTGCATTTCAGTACGGAACCCGCGCTACATTGAATGACTTCTGATTATTTCCGATCAGGACTCGCAATGTTAATGGCGAAAAGCTAAAACTCGTGAGCACTTAATCAAAATTGTTTCAAAAGATTTTTCAAAGTCTTTTTTATAAATTTTGTGCTCACAACAACTCCCTCGAAGACCCCTAAATGCTTTTAAACTCAAAAGTTTAACCATTTGCTCTAATAAAGGGGGAGTAGAAAAAGAAAAATGTTCCATTTTTCATGCTAAAATCAGTCCGTCTCTCCACAAAAAGTTTCATTTTAATCAACTGTTTTCAAAAATACCACTTCATGCTATTTTTGAGGGGGAGATTAAGTGTTTATATATAAGGGAGAGGACGTGATTAAAATGTGATCTAAAAGAAGTTTTATCGTTTGAATCTCAAAACGAGTTCTTCAAAAAGACTCAGCATGAACCCTCGAATTGACGAAACTAAATGTCTGTTCTCGAAAAGACATGTCCTGGACGGGTAATAATTTCAAGCTGGTTTACCAGTGATGCAAGCGTGTCTCGCAAAGGACTTGTCTGAGTAGAATGTACCAATTCGAGAGATGATCTTTGAATATGACCAGGACGGGTAATAACTTCAAGCTAGTCTAACTAGTGATGTAAGCGTGTCTCGCGAAGGTCGTGTTCATTGAAAGTCGATCATTTCAAATGTGCGAACTCTACCCAACATGTGCAATTTATTAAAAATGCATGAGCACATGTGAAGGGGGAGTGTTTCATAAATGCAAAACTCTTGATGTGTTAACAAAATGTGTTTTCTCATAAACACGTTGAGAGATTTTTCACAAGGTTTAATGGCATGTGATAAATAATCTAGGATAATCATGGAGTAATAAGGTGATTATGGTTAGGTTATGTCCAATGATCCGCCAGAACCGGAGGGATCTACCCAAGGACTATTCCAATAGCTTAGCATTAGAAGTCCTTAGGTATGATTGAAAAAAGGAGCAAAATGAGAAAGGAGAAAGAAGGGGTTGAAGAATGAAAAAGAAAAAGTTTTTGTAAGGGTGAAAAGAAATAGCCCTCCATGAAAACTTAGGAAAGAAACCGGGTCAATACATATGCTATCGGTACTCACTAAGGTGATACTGATATTGAAGACAAGACGTCATGGACCCAGTGACGCGGTGCACAAACCCCTCCTAGCCACTCAGATATCTCTTAAAAGATATTTGTTTCATTTCTCACGGAGAACACTACGTAATCTATCGACCTCTCATTCCGAGATGTGTTGATATTGAAAAGGTGGCACTCTGCTCCATGCCTCCGACGACTAAAATCAAAACGCACATAATTGAGTCTAGAGACATGAGATTCATCAAAGATCTCTTAGGAACACTTCCTATGAAATACACTTGTGTTCATCCAAAGGATACAAGTTGTATGAGTCTTAATGAGATCTAAGGATCTTGCCTAACGACATGATGGCCAAAGGACGAATTATTGCTAACTGTTTTATGCAGGTACCGACGAAAGTCTATCCACCATCATCATCTACAACGACGACGCTTCAGGACAGAAGATGTAGATCAAGGCAAGAACTCTGAAAGACGACTCTTTGAAGATCACAGTGCATAAAGGAACATTGATTGAAGAATGTTATACATTGACACACGAAGTTCAAGACATCAAATGCAAAAGACCAATCACGGGAGCATCATTGATATGACCATCCCTTAGGGGGAGATTGTTAGCATTTAATTTATGCTATTTAGGAAGTGATGGTCATTTGTAGTCTCGAATTAAATTGTCATGTATAATATGTATTATAGGTAGTGGGCTAGTAGTATTAGAACTATTAGTGTATCAAATGTATAAGTGTAATACATTTTACTTAGCCCACTTTGAGTCCTAAAGTCAAGATCCATGTTAAAGCCCACAAAGCCCATCTTTGTTGGCTGTGAAACGTACAAAACCACACACACTCTATCCTTAACAGTATGCCTCATTCAAGATAAGAAAAAGAGTGTGTGTGTGTATCCAAGTCCTCCCTAGTCTTTGTATTATCTTTCATATTAATGAATATAATCATTTGACTAGAAATAACCATATGATCCATACAACTCTATTTCTTATTGTTCTTAAGTGATTGTGAGTGTCATCATCAAGTGCTTGTGTGTATGATAAAGAAGAGATTTGTGGTGTAACAGATCTAAGTCATTCTTTATTAATAATTCTGTTTCTCGTTTTATTCGATTAAATAAGATTACCAAATCTTCTGAATCATCAGGGGAGACTTTGAGTTTGGCCACACAAACATCTTATTAATCCAACGAGAGGCCCAGTAGTATTAAACTTCAAAATCAAATTTTGAAGGAACAAATCCCATTTTGACTACGAGCATAACTCATGCACTTCGCAACACTTCCAAAAACAACCCGTATAGCTACCAGTTACGTATAGCGTTAAATTGAATCACAGAAATGCACTACATGCATGAACGATTATCTAGCATCTCAAGTCTAAGGATAAATATTTTACATTATTTACTTAATGACAAGATCCATAAAGTAAACTCATGTGGTCAGGACAGTCCTACATTCCAATACTTGAATATCATGTGATATTGGTGTCTCAACCTTACAGTACATTCTACCAATCCTCACATTTGTCTTTATTTAATGATATTCCCATATCATTAATTGACAACGGACAATTTAGAATATATACAAATATATTCACGGATATAAACATACAAATATAGGATATATTATTAAGATAATGATAAATAAACATAACTCCGTATTTTATTTCATTAAAATAATAATTGTCTTACAACATCCCATTATCCAAATACTACTCACAGATTTGCATGAAACTATCAGCTAAACGAAGTCCTATACCCTCTGAAAGCTGCTTAAGCTTTCCACCAGGCAGAGCTTTCTTTAATGGATCTGCTAAGTTGTCATCTGTGTGAACTTTGAGTAATTCGATCTCTCCTATCTCCACTTGTTCTCTAACATAGTGGTACTTGATCGGAAAATGTTGGTGCCCTTCATAATTCCAGGCTCATTTGCAAATGTTATTGCGGCTGAGTTGTCAGAATACATTTTTATAGGTCTATCGATCGAGGGCATAACTCCAAGCCTCGAAACGAACTTCCTAATCCAGACTGCTTCCATTGCGGCTTCTGAGGCAGCAATATACTTGCTTACTGTAGCAGACATCGCAATAGTACTCTGCTTCTTGCTCTTCCAATCCACTGCACCTCCATTGACGACAAAGACATAACCCGTCTACGACTTCGTATCATCTTTATCACACTTCCAGGATGCATCGCAGTAACCTGTAACACACAGTTCTGCGTTTGGATTTCCCCCGTACACCAAAAACATATCTCTCATAGATCTTAATACTTGAGAATATGTTTCACAGCAGTCCAGTGGAGTTCACCTGGATTCTACTGATAACGACTGGTAATGTTTTGAGCAAATGTCACATCGGGCCTAGTACATCGAACAGCATACATAATTGATGAACTCAAATAAGTACATTTTATTATCATCATTTATCCTATTTATTTGACTTGTTTTTTATATTTTCTATGAGAATCGATACGTTAATGTTTACTTTAGTAATTCTCAGGTAAAAACAAGCATTATGTGAAACTTGGCGATTTTGGACTAATTATGGAGCAAAACAAGCAAGATGTCAAAAGCCTACTGAAATCCAGAAGATCAAGCTCGTTCTACTCCAGATACGCCGCATCATACTTCTAACATACGGCGTATCACTATCAAGTTTTCACAAGTTACGATCCAAGTACATGCGCCGCATACAAAGTCAAGATACGCCGCATTTGAAGACGGTGTACGAATATTCCTGAATATATTAATCTTAGACCCCACGCAAAGTTAAGTCTATGCGCCGCATCTAACAATTCTATGCGCCGCATCGATCCCTCATGCAGAAACTATAAATACCCCAAGGCCAGACGAATTTCGGGACGGACTTTAGAAGCTTAATTCAGAAACCCTAGAGCCGAATTCAGACGACCAAGCAGCACAAGACACACCTAAACGAAGATACAAGAGCTGTAAGAAGGTCCTGCATGTATTCAATTCATTAAGTAGTTTTGTTTTATTGTATTAGTACACTTTAATTCATCAGGATTGATGGGCTTGTGTCATGTGACTACGGAAAATCATGCACTCCCCTTAATATTGCTTTCCCATTAATTAAAGTTTATATGTTGATGTCTTTGGTGACTTTTATTAGTGCATTGATAACCTCTGTGTCTAGCTGAGCATTGCTTGGGTCGCCATGCCCCTTCCTCGCCTATTAATTCTAGAAAAAAGTAGGATAGACATAAGTAATCATTAAGGGTTTACTCGCCGATAAGATTAGAGCCAACGAGAAAGGTTTAATTACATACACTTCATATAAAACTAGCAATAAAACAAGTGACAAGCTACTTAATTATCAGGACAGGTCTTCTTATTGTCTCGAGTATCTATCTGTGTACGTGTGTGCTAATCGCTGATTCGTGCTCATTAGTTTAGTTTACTATTTAATCATAACCAAACCGTGCCAGTCTCTCAGGCTGAACCCCCTTGCGTTAGATTAGGTTGTATAGCTAACTTAGGATATTAAAATACTGATTAGAATAACTAGATAATACGTTCCACTCTTAGTGATCGACACTCTACTTACCATTATATTCATACTGACCGGGTACACTGCTCGTTAAGTGTGTGTGTTATTGATAAGTCGGCTAAATATAAATTTAAAACTTGAGTAGG